>JAKCPB010000070.1:0-386263 GCA_021442155.1 Cymbidium sinense
TTTAGGTTCTGATTTAAGTTTAGGGTTAGGGTTTAGGGTATATAGGGTAGGTTTAGGGTTTAGTTTTAGGTTTAGGATTTAAGGTTTAGGAGGTTTAGGGTTTAGTGTTTAGGGTTGTAGGTTGTAGGCTTAGGGTTTAGTTAGTTAGGTTTTAGGTTTAGTGTTTAGGGTTTTTTTAAAAAAAAATCAAGTAAACTAGTAGGTTTAGGTTTGTTTAGGTTTATTTAGATTATTTAGTTTATTTTTTATTTGGATTATTTTATTATTTATATTTATATTTATTTTTAATTTTTATTTAGTTTTGTTTATTTATTTTTGTTTAGGCTTTTTATTTTAGTTTATTTTTTTAGGTTTAAGTTTATGTTTAGTTTTTAGTTTAGTTTTATTTTTATTTTATATTTTAGGTTTATGTTTTAGTTTATATTTTTTAGATTTTGGTTTAGTTTTTTATTTTATTTTTTAGCTTTAGGTTTTAGGTTTTATTTTAGGTTTATTTGTTTTTTATTTTTTAGTTTAAGTTTAGGTTTTCTCTTAATTTATTTTATTTTATTCATTTACGATTTAGGCTTAGTTTATTTTAGGTTTAGGTTTAGGTTTATTTTATTTTATTTAGTTTAGGTTTAGTTTTGGGTTTAGGTTATTATTTCTTTATTTTAGGTTTTATTTTTATGTTTATTTTTTAGGTTTAGGATTTTATTTTTATTTATTTTAGGTTTATTTTATTTTTATTTTAAGTTTAATTTTTATTTTATTTAGGTTTTTTATTTTTTAGGTTTATTTTATTCTTTAGTTTAGGTTAGGTTTTATTTAGTTTTTTTATTTTATTTATATTTTATTTAGGTTTAGGTTTATTTATTTATTTTATTTTTAGGTTTTATTTAGTTTAGGTTTAGGTTTAGGTTTTTAGCTTTTTAGGGTTTAGGGTTTAAGGTTAAGGGTTTAGGGTTTAAGGTTTAGGGTTTAGGGTTTAGGGTTTAGGGTTTAGAGTTTGGGTTTAAGATTTGGAGTTTAAGGTTATAGGTTTTAGGGTTTAGGGTTTAAGTTTTAGGATATATGGGTTTAGGGTTTAGGGTTTAGATTTTAGGGTTGTAAGTTTAGGGTTTCGGGTTTTTTATTTCATTTGATTTTTTTTATTTTTTCAAAATTATGTAAACTATTAGGTTTAGGTTTATTTAGTTTATTTTTTATTTATTTTAGTTTAATTTATTTATTTTAGGTTTATTTATTTTAGTTTATTATTTTAAGTTAAGGTTTTAGGTTTTTATTTCGGTTTATTTTTAAGTATTATTTTTTAGTTTAAGTTTAGGTTCATTTTTAGTTAATTTTATTTAGTTTTGGGTTTAGGTTTAGTTTATTTTAGGTTTAGGTTTAGGTTTTATTTATTTTAGTTTAGTTTATTATAATTTAGGTTTAGGTTTATTTCATTTTGTTTATTTTAGGTTTAGATACTTCTTTCTTAGTTTAATGTTTAAGTGTTATTTTTTATTTATTTTTTGGTTTTATTTTTAGGTATAGATTTTTCTTTAGTTTTTATTTTATTTTATTTTAAGTTTATTTTATTTTTTATTTTTCATTTAGTTTTTATTTTATTTAGGTTTTTTAATTTTAGGTTTATTTTATTTTATAGTGTAGTTTAAGTTCTTATTTATTTTATTTTATATTTTAATTAATTTTTTGGTTTGGTTTAAGTTTTAGTTTAGGTTTTTATTTTATTTTATTGTTTTATTTTATTTAGATTTAGGTTTTTTTGTTTCTAATATTTTTACTTTTTATTTAGTTTAGGTTTAGGTTTTTAGGCTTTTATGATTTCGGGTTTAGGGTTTAGGGTTTAGGGTTCAGGGTTTACGGTTTTAGGGTTTACGATTTTAGAGTTTAGGGTTTAGGGTTTAGGGTTTAAGGTTTAGTGTTTCTTTAGGGTTTAGGGTTTTGAGGGTTTAAGCATTATTATAAAACTTAGTTTAGATGTAAAAATTCAGAGAATTGGGAAAGATATAAAGTGTCCTGTAGAGATTCTAAGAAAGCAATATATGATGCAAAAAATTTAGCTTTTAGTGATTTATACAATGGATTAGATACCAAAGAAGGAGAAAGATGTATGTATAAGTTAGCCAGCCAAAGAGATAGGAGAAGTAAAGACATAGTTCAAGTGAGGGGTATTAAGGATGAAAATAATAAAGTGCTTTTCTTAGAAAAGATATTGAAAATAGGTGGATGAGATATTTTGATAAACTTTTCAATGAAGGATGAAAGTACGATTGATTTTAGCAACCTTAATACCTAAACAATAATAGAAATTTCATTTCTATAAAGTATTAGTAAATCAGTTAGTGAAGCTTTAAAGAAAATGAAATGTGGAAAATGTAGGACGGATAATATTCCAATAGATGTGTGGAAATGTTTAGGAGATCAAGGAATTTCTTGGCTTACAAATCTTTTTTAATGTTATTTTAAAGACTAAAAGATGTTAGATGAGTGGAGAAAATAAGGTGATGCACAAGGTGTAAATTATAGAAGAATTAAGTTAATGTGCCATACATTAAAATTATGGGAGAGTAGTTAATTGAGCATAGGTTACGATGTGATCTGAGTTTCTCTGGTTTGGTTTCATGATCTACTATGGATGCTATACATTTGTTAAGAGGTTTGATAGAAGCATAGAAGTAAGAAGGATCTACATATGATATTTATTGATTTAGAAAGCTTATGATAAAGTCTCAAGAGATATTCATTGGAGAGTTCTAGAACAGAAAGGAGTTAATATTGGTTATATTTAAGTCATTAAGGATATGTATACTAGAGTTGTTACTTGTGTCCAAACACAAGGAGGATTGACAAAATATTTTCCTTTTTCAGTTGGATTACATCAAGGATCAACATTAAGCCCTTATCTTTTTTACTTTAGTTATGGATTATCTTACGAGGCATTTACAAGAAGATGTACCTTGGTGTATGCTTTTTGCTGATGACATTCTTCTTGTTGATAAGACTAGAGAGAGTCCATGAAACTTGAATTATGGAGGTCAACTTTAGAGTCTAAAGGTTTTCATTTAAGTAGATCTAAAGCTGAATATATGGAGTGTAATTTTTTGTAGAAGTTTTAGTGATAGTGTTGTGACTTTAGGTGATCAAGTCATTAATAAGAGTGGCGATTGATATTTAGGCTATTGTCCAAAATGATGGTGAGATAAATGGAGATGTTATTAGTAGAATTCAAGTTGGATGGTTGAAGTGGAGGAATGGATCGGCTTTATTATGTGATAGAAAAGTTCCACTTAAACTTAAGGGAAAATTTTATAAGATGGTGGTAAGACCTGCAATGACTTATGGTGCAGAATGTTGGCCAATAAAAAAGAAGCATAAGACTAAGTTAAGTGTTATAGAGATGAGGATGCTTAGGTGGATGAGTGGCTTTACTCTTAGAGATAGAATACAAAATAGTATGTTAGAAAAAAAGTTGGGTAGCTCAGGTGGTAGATAAGATTAGGAGAGTTGCCTTAGATGGTTTGGCCACATAAAGCGTCGGCCGTCGATGACCGATTAGGAGTAGATGCATTAGATTTGCCTTATGATAATAAAGGTAGACTAAAAGACTTGGTTAAGATGTATAAATAATGATCTTAGTATACTTGAATTAGATGAGAATTTGACACATAATAGCACCTCAATGGAGGAAGGATTCATGTACCACCCAAGTGGGATTAAGGCTTGTTGTTGTTGTTGTTGTTGTTGTTGTTGTTGTGTTTAATGTTTAGGGTTTAAGGTTTATGTTCAATTTAGGGTTTAGGGTTTAGGCTTTAGGGTTTAGGGTTTTTTTGGTTTATGTTTTAGGATTTAGGGTTTAGGGTTTTAAGGTTGAAGGTTTAGGATTTAAGGATTTTTTTAAAAAAAATTAAGTAAATCAATAGGTTTAGGTTTATTTAGTTTATTTTTTATTTATTTTAGTATTATTATTTTTTATTTTTATTTTAATTTATTTTCTTTATTTAGTTATGTTTATTTAATTTAAGTCTATTTATTTTAGGTTATTTCTTAGGTTTATGTTTAGGTCTATTTTTATTTTATAGTTTAGTTTTAATTTTATTTTATTTTTTAGGTTTTACTTTTATTTTTTATTTTTATGTTTATGTTTTGTATTTTATTTTAATTTTTAGGTTTAGGTTTAGGTTTTTATTTTATGTTTATTTTGAGGTTATATTTTTATTTTAAGTTTAGGTTTATTTTTAGTTTATTTAATTTAATTTAGTTTAGGGTTTAGGTTTAGTTTATTTTAGGTTTAGGTATAGGCTTTATTTATTTTAGTTTAAGTTTAGGTTTATTTTATTTTGTTTATTTTAAGTTTAGTTTTTTTTTAGTTTAGGGTTTATGTTTAGGTTTATTTTTTAGGTTTTGGTTTTTATTTATCTTTTATTTTATTTTATTTTATTTTACTTTTAGTTTTTATTTTATTTAGCTATTTTATTTTTAGGTTTATTTTATTTTTTTGTTTAGTTTAGGTTTCTATTTTATGTTATTTTAGTTTAATTTTTTTTAAGGTTGAGTTTTAGGTTTAGGTTTTTATGTAGGTTTTTTATTTTATTTAGTTTTAGGTTTTTTTATTTATTTTATTTTTATGTTTTATTTTGTTTCAAGTTTAAGGTTTTAGGTTTTAAGGGTTAAGGGTTTAGGGTTTAGGGGTTTAGGGTTTAGGGTTTAGGGTTTAGGGTTTAAGGTTAAGGTTTAGGGTTTAGGGTTTAGGTTTTAGGGTTTTGGGTTCAAACTTAGGGGACCTTTTTTATTTGGGAGAGGTTTAGGTTTAGGTTTATAGTTTAGGTTTTATTTTGGGTTTTAGGATTTTAGGTTTTAGGTTTTAGGTTTTGGATTTAGGTTTTAGGTTTAGGTTTTAGGTTTAGGGAGTTAGGAGTTTATAGTTTAGGTTTAAGTTTAGTTTAGAGGTTTAGGGTTTATTTTAGGGTTTAGGGTTTAAGGTTTAGGTTTATAATTTTAGTGTTGAGTTTAGGTTTAAGTTTTGTTTAGAGTTAGAGTTTAACTTTAAACTTTAGGGTTTTAGGTTTAAGGTTTATAGTTTAGGTTAGTTTATAGTTTTAGGTTTTAGTTTAGGGGTTAGGGTTTAGAGTTTAAGGTTAGTTTAGATTTAGTAAGAGTTTAGTAGGTTTATTTAGTTTAGGTTTTAAGTTTTGTTTAGGTTTATGTTTAGGGTTTAAGGGTTTAGGGTTTACGGTTAGTTTTAGGGTTTAGGGTTTAGGGTTTAGGGTTTAGGATTTAGGGTTTAGGGTTTAGGTTTTAAGGTTTATGGTTTTTTTAGTTTAGTTATATTTTTATTTTATTTTTTAGTTAAGATTTTATTTTTTAGTTTTGGTTTTTGTTTTAGCTTTTCATTTTAAGTTTATTTTTAGGTTTTATTTTTTAGTTTTTGGTTTAGGTTTATTTTTAGTTTATTATAGTCTATTTAGTTTAAAGCTTAGGTTTAGTTTATTTTAAGTTTAGGGTTTAGGGTTTATGGTTGTAGGTTCAGTGTTGTAGGTTTAGGGTTTAGGGTTTGTTTTATGGTTTAGGTTTAGGGTTTTTTATAAAAAAAATAAATTAGGTTTAGATTTATTTAGTTTATTTTTTATTTATATAAGTTTATTTTATTTTTAATTTTTATTTATGTTTATTTTTTTAGTTTAGTTTATTTATTATAATTTAGGTTTTTATTTTAGTTTATTTTTTAGGTTTAGGTTTAGGTTTATGATTACTTTTTAGATTAGTTTTATTTTTAATTTATATTTTAGGTTTAGGATTTAATTTTTATTTTTAGGTTTAGTTTAGGTTTTTATTTTATTATTTTAGGTTTATGTTTTAGATTTTTATTTTAGGTTTATTTTTTTATTTTTTAGTTTTGGTTTAAGTTTATTTTTAGTTTATTTTATTTTATTTAGTTTAGGGTTAAGGTTCAAGTTTTATTTATTTTAGTTTGGGTTTAGATTTATTTTATTTTGTTTATTTTAGGTTTAGGTTTTTTTAGCTTAAGGTTTAGATTTTATTTTTTATTTTTTTTAGGTTTTATTTTTAGGTTTATTTTTAAGGTTTAGGTTTATATTTAATTTTTATTTGATTTTATTTCAGGTTTACATTATTTTTATTTTTCGTTTAGTTTTCATTTTATTTAGGTTTTTTATTTTTAAGTTTATTTTATTCTTTTAGTTTAGTTTAGGTTTTATTTATTTTATTTTAGTTTTTTTTATTATTTTATTTATAGGTTTAGGTTTAGGTTTTAGTTTAGGTTTTTATTTCATTTTTTATTTTATTTAGGTTTAGATTTTTTTTTATTTATTTTATTTTTAGGTTTTATTTTGTTTAGGTTTAGGATTTTAGGTTTTTAGTGTTTAGGGTTTAGGGTTTAAAGCTTAGGGTTTAGGGTTTAGGGTTTAGGTTTAGGTTTAGGGTTTAAGGTTAAGGTTATGGTTACAATTTAGGGTTTAGGGTTAAGGTTAGGGTTATAGTTTAAGGTTTAGGGTTTAGGGTTAGTTTAGGGATTTAGGATTTAGGGATTAGATTTATGTTTAGGTTTAGGGTTTAGGGTTTAGGGTTTAGGGTTTAGGATTTAGGGTTTTAGGATTTATGCTTTCAGGGTTTAGGGTTAAAGGTTAGGGTTTAAGGTTTAGGGTTTTTTAGGGTTTAAGGGTTGTGATTTATGGTTTAGGGTTGTAAGTTTTTTTTGGTTTTGGGTTTGGTTTTTATTATTTAGTTATATTTAGATTTTATTTTAAGGTTTATTTTTTAGGTTTTGGTTTTTATTTTCATTTTTTTAGGTTTATTTTATTTTTCTTCTAAGTTTAGTTTTTATTTTATTTATGTTTTTTATTCTTAGGTTTATTTTATTTATAGTTTATTTTTATTTTTATTTATTTTCTTTTAGTATTTTTATTTAATTTAATTTATTTTATTTTTTGGTTTAGGTTTAGGTTTTAGTTTAGGTTTTTATTTTACTTAGGTTAGGGTATTTTTATTTATTTTATTTTTAGGTTTTACTTAGTTTAGGTTTAGGTTTTTAGGTTTTTAGGGTTTAGGGTTTAGGGTTTTTGGTTTAGGGTTTAGGGTTTAGGGTTTAGGGTTTAGTGTTTAAGCTTTAGGGTTTAGGGTTTTAGGGATTATTGTTAGCTTAGGGTTTAGGGGTTTTCCTTTTAAATTAAGAAAATCGATTGATTTAGGTTTATTTATTATTTATGTTAGTTTATTTTATTTTATTTAATTTATGTTTATTTTCTATTTTTATTTAATTTAGTTTTTTTTATTTTAGGTTTATTTATTTTAGTTTAAGTTTTTTATTTTAGTTTATTTTTTAGGTTTGGTTTAGGTTTACGTTTAATTTTTAGTTGAGTTTTATTTTATTTTATTTTTTAGGTTTAGGTTTTATTTTTTATTTTTATGTTGAGGTTTAGGACTTTATTTTATTTTAGTTTAGGGTTAGGTTTATTTTATTATATTTAGTTTAGGTTTAAGTGTAGGTTTAGGTTTTATTTATTTTAGTTTAGTTTATTTTATTTTTATTTTAGGTTTATGTTTTTTTTTTAGTATAGGGTTTAGGTTTTATTTTTTATTTATTTTTAGATTTTATTTTTAGGTTTATTTTTAAGATTTAAGTTTTTATTTAGTTTTTAATTCCTTTTAATTTAGGTTTTTTAGGTTTATTTTATTTTTATTTTACATTTAGTTTTTATTTTATATTTGTTTATTATTCTTAGGTTTATTTTATTTTTTAGTTTATTTAGGTTATTATTTATTTTATCCTAGTTTATTTTTATTAGTTTATTTTATTTTATTTTTAGGCTTAAGTTTAGGTTTTAGTTTAGGGTTTTATTTATTTTCTAATTTTTTTTACTTTGGTTTAAGTTTTTTTATTTATTTTATTTTTTGGTTTTATTTAGTTTAGGTTGAGGTTTTTAGGGTTTAGGGTTTAGCGTTAGCTTAAGGTTTAGTCTTTAGAGTTTAGGAGTTTTAGGGTTTAGGGTTTAGGGTTAGTTTAAGGTTTAAGGTCTAGTTTTAGGGTTTAGTTTAGGGTTTAGGGTTTAAGGTTAGGGTTAGGGTTTAGGGTTTACGATTTAGTGTTTTTTAGGGTTTAGGGTTTAGGGTTGTAGGTATAGGGTTTATGGTTTAAGGTTTAGATTTTAGGTTTAGGATTTAGGGTTTAGGGTGTAGGGTTTAGGGTTTAGGGTTTTAAAATTAAGTAAACTATTAGGTTTAGGTTTCTTTAGTTTAATTTTCATTTATTTTAGTTTATTTTTTAAAGTTTTATTTAGTTTAGTTTATTTATTTTAGCTTTATTTATTTTAGTTTAGGTTTTTTATTTTAGTTTTTTTTAGTTTAGGTTTAGGTTTATGTTTATTTTTTAGTTTAGTTTTATTTTTATTTTATTTTTTAGGTTTAGGTTTTCTTTTTTTTTAAGATTTAGGCTTGGGTTTTTATTTTATTTTTTTAGGTTTAGGTTTTAGGTTTTTATTTTAGGTTTATTGTTAGGTTTTTTTTTTGTTTAGGATTTGGTTTATTTTTATTTTATTTTATTTTATTTAGTTTAGGGTTTAGGTTTAGTTTATTTTAGGTTTATGTTTAGGTTTATTTTATTTTGTTTATTTCATTTTTAGGTATTTTTTAGTTTAGGGTTTAGGTTTTCTTTTTTTATTTATTTTAAGGTTATATTTTTAGGTTTATTTTTTAAGTTTAGGATTTTATTTTATTTTATGTTTATTTTTTATTTTATTTAAGTTTTTTATTTTTAGGTTTATTTTATTTTTTAGTTTAGTTTAGGTTTTATTTATTTTATTTTAGTTTAGTTTTTATTTCTTTAATTTTTTTATTTTTGTGTTTAGGTTTAGGTTTAGGTTTAGGTTTTAATTTAGGTTTTAATTTCATTTTATTTCTTTTATTTAATTTAGGTTTAGGTTTTTTATTTGTTTTATATTTAGGTTTCATTTATTTTAGGTTTTTAGGTACTAGGGCTCAAGGTTTGTTTAGGGTTTAGGGTTTGGGGTTTACGGTTGTAGGTTTTAGGGTTTAGTGTTTAGATGTTTTTTTTTTAATTTAGTAAACCAGTAGGTTTAAGTTTATTTAGTTTACTTTTTATTTATTTTAGTTTATTTCATTTCTTTTAGTTTTATTTAATATAGTTTATTTATTTTAGGTTTATTTATTTTATCTTAAGTTTATTTTAGTTTCATTTTTTTGGTTTAGTTTTAGGTTTATATTTATGCTTTAGTTTAGTTGTATTTTTATTTTATTTTTTTTAGGTTTAGGTTTTATTTTTTATTTTTAGGTTTAGGTTTAGGTTTTATTTTATTTTTTTTTGGGTTTAGGTTTGGTTTTATTTTAGGTTTTATTTTTAAGTTTAGGTTTAGGTTTATTTTTAGTTTATTTTATTTTATTTAGTTTAGGGTTTAGGTTTAGTTTATTTTAGGTTTAGGTTTAGGTTTTATTTATTTTGGTTTAGTTTTTTTTATAGAGAACAAATTCAAATTCAACAGTTCTTCTTTTCAATTTCATCAAACAAGTATCACACCAAGTTTTCTAAGACACAAGCGACATAGATCAAAAATGAGCACACATAGAGCAAATCAAAAACCCTAGATAGCAAGAATCGCCTCTACTATAAAGACACAACTCCATATGCAGCAAATTGGATCGATCATTCTTCAATTTCTCGAGTTCTCATCATGACCACCCCGACCTCTCGAGTAGTGGGATCCGCCATCATATCACCCATCTCTCCCTCCACCACCACCACGACTATAACCTCCATTGCTCTTCCCTCCTCCATAACCAACTATTCGACCACCACCTCCATATCCACCACCTCGGATCACCCACCACCCGGTGTGATAATCATAGCCTCAGCCTTCTCCTCCACCACGGATCGGTGAGCACGGTTGGCCGGTGAAGTTCCTGCCGTCAAGGTTCTACCCATTCTTAGGGATTAGGTTTAGGTTTAAGTTTATTAGGTTTTAGGGTTTTGATTTTTTTTTTAATTTATGTAGTTATTTTAGGTTTAGGTTTAAGGTTTGGGGTTTAGGGTTTAGGGATTAGGTTTAAGGTTTGGGGTTTAAGGTTTAGGGTTTAGGGTTAGGGTTTAGGGTTTAAGGTTTACGGTTTATGGTTTAGGGTTTTGGGTTTAAGGTATTAGGGTTTATTCTTTTAGGGTTTAGGGTTTAGGGTTAGGCTTTAGAGTTTATTCTTAATTTTTTAGTTCAATTTAGGTTTTTATTTATATTATTTTAGTTTATTTTTATTAGTTTATTTTATTTTATTTTTATGTTTGGGTTTAGGTTTTACTTAAGGTTTTTATTTTATTTTATTTTTCTATTTTATTTAGGTTTAGGTTTTTTTAAATATTTTATTTTTAGGTTTTATTTAGTTTAGGTTTAGGTGTTTAGGATTTTAGGGTTTTAGTTTTATGGTTTTGGGTTTAGGGTTTTAGGGTATAGGGTTTTAGGGTTTAGGGTTAGGGTTTAGGATTTAGGATTTAGGGTTTAGTGTTCAGGGTTTAGGGTTAGCTTTAGGGTTTATGACTTTTTTTAAAATTAAGTAAATCATTAGTTTTAAGTTTATTTAGTTTATTTAGTGAATCATTTTTATTTTTTTATGTTTATTTTTTATTTTTTTTAGTTTATTTTATTTATTTTAGGTTTTTTTATTTTAGTTTATTTTTTAGGTTTAGGTTTACGTTTAGGTTTATTTTTTAGTTGACTTTTACTTTTATTTTATTTTTTAGGTTTAAGTTTTATTTTTTATTTTTTGTTTAGGTTTATGTTTTAGGTTTTTATTTTAGGTTTATTTTTAGCTTTTAGTTTTTAGTTTAGGTTTAGGTTTATTTTTAGTTTATTTTATTTTATTTAGTTTAGGTTTAGGTTTAGGTTTAGGCTTTGTATAATTTATTTTAGTTTATTTTAGTTTAGGTTTAGTTTAATTTATTTTGATTATTTTATTTTTATTTTAGGTTTAAGCTTTTTTTAGTTTAGGATTTAGGTTTTATTTTTTATTTATTTTTAATTTTATTTTTTAGGTTTAAGTTTTTATTTAGTTTTCTTTTAGGTTTATTAGGTTTATTTTATTTTTATATTACATTTAGTTTATATTTTATATTATTTTTTATTCTTAGGTATATTTTATTTTTTTAGTTTAAGCTACGTTATTATTTATTTTATCTTAGCTTATTTTTGTTAGTTTATTTTATTATATTTTTAGGTTTAGGTTTAGGTTTTAGTTTAGGTATTTAATTTATTTTATTTAGGTTTATGTTTTTTTATTTTTTTATTTTGATTTTTTATTTTTTAGTTTAGGTTTAGGTTTTTAGGTTTTTAGGTTTTTAGGGTTTAGGGTTTAGGGTTCAGGGTTAGTTTAGGGTTTAGGGTTTAGGGTTGTAGGGTTTAAGGTTTAGTGTTTTGGGCTTAAGGTTTAGGGTTAAACTTAGGGTTTACATTTTAGGGTTTAGGGTTTAGGGTTTAGTGTTTAGGGTTTAGGGTTTAGGGTTAGTTTTGGGTTTAAGATTTATGATTTAGGGTTTAGGGTATTTTAGCATTTAGGGTTTATGGTTGTAGGTTTAGGGTTGTAGGTGCATACTTTAAGATTTATGGTTAGATTTAGGGTTTAAGATTTAGGATTTAGGGTTTTGGATTTAAGGTTTAGGTTTATGATTTCTTTTAATTAAGTAAATATGTAGGTTTAGGTTTATTTAGTTTATCTTTCATTTATTTTAGTTTATTTTATTTTTTAATTATATTTAGTTTAGTTTATTTATTTTAGGTTTATTTATTTTAGTTTATGTTTTTTTTTTTTGTTTATTTTTTGGTTTAGGTTTAGTTTTATGTTTATTTTTTAGTTTATTTTATTTTTTTTATTTTTAAGTTTTGGTTTATGTTTTTATTTTATTTTTTAAGTTTAGGTTTTAGGTTTTATTTTGTTTATTTTTATGTTTTATTTTTCAGTCTAGGTTTATGTTTATGTTTAGTTTATTTTATTTTATTTAGTATAGGGTTTAGGTTTAGGTTTTATTTTTTTTTAAGTTTAGTTTATTTTAGTTTGGGCTTAGGTTTATTTTATTTTGTTTATTTTATTTTTAGGTAATTTTTTTTAGGGTTTAGGCTTTATTTTTTATTTATTTTTAAGTTTATTTTTTAGGTGTAGGTTTTTATTTTGTTTTTATTTTACTTTATTTTAGATTTTTATTTTATTTAGGTTTTATAATTTTAGGTTTATTTTATTTTTTTAGTTTAGTTAAGTTTTTATTTACTTTGTTTTAGTTTAGTTTATATTTTTATTTATTTATTTTTAGTTTAGTTTTTATTTTTTTATGTTTTTATTTTTAGATTTAGGTTTAGGTTTAGGTTTAATTTTAGGTTTAAGTTTGGGTTTTAGTTTAGGTTTTTATTTTATTTTTTATTTTATTTTATTTAGGTTTAGGTTTATTTATTTATTTTATTTTTAGGTTTTATTTAGTTTAAGTTTAGGTTTTTAGGTTTTAGGGTTTAGGGTTTAGGGTTTGGGGTTAGGGTTGTAAGTTTAGGGTTTAGGGTTTAGCATTTAGGGTTAGTTTAGGGTTTAGGGTTTTGGGTTTAGGGTTTTAGGGTTTAGGGTTTAGGTATTATGGTTTAGGATTTGGGTTTAGGGCTTAGAATTTAGGGTTGTAGGTTTTAATGCTTAGGGTTTAGGGTTTAAGGTTTAGGGTTTTAGGGTTTAGGGTTTAGGGCTATATCATTTTGGGTTTAGGGTTTGGGGCTTAGGGCTTAAGGTTAGGGTTTAGGGTTGTAACTTTAGGGTTGCAGATTTAGGGTTTAGAGTTTATTTTTGGGTTCATGGATTAGGGTTAGGGTTTTTTTTAAAATTAAGTAAACTAGTATGTTTAGGTTTATTTAGTTTATTTTTTACTTATTTTAGTTTATTTTATTTTAAATTTTCATTTAAATTTATTTTTTATTTTTAGTTAGTTTAGTTTATTTATTTTAGTTTACGTCTTTTATTTTAGTTTATTTTTTTAGTTTTAGGTTTAATTTTTAGTTTAGTTTTATTTTTATATTATTGTTATGGTTTAACTTTTATTTTATTTTTTAGGTTTAGGTTTAGGTTTTTATTTTATTCTTTGAGGTTTAGGTTTTAGGTTTTTATTTTAGGTTTATGTTTAGGTTTTATTTTTTAGTTTAGGTTTAGGTTTATTTTTATTTTATTTTAAGGTTAGGTTTAGGTTTTATTTATTTAGGTTTATTTTATTTTTTAGTTTAGTTTAAGTATTTATTTAATTTATTTTAGTTTATTTTTTTATATTATTTTTTTTTTCATTTTTAGGTTTAAGTTTAGGTTATAGTCTAGATTTTTATTTTATTTTAATTTTATATTCTATTTTGGTTTAGGTTTTTTATTTATATTATTTATAAGTTTTATTTAGTTTAGGTTTAAGTTTTGAATTTTATGGTTTAGGGTTTAGGGTTTAGGGTTTAGGATTTTAGGATTTAGGTTTTAGGGTTTAGGTTTAGGGTTCGGGATTATGATTTAGGGTTCAAGGTTTAGTGTTTAGGCTTTAGGGTTTAGGGTTTAAGGTTTATGGTTAGCTTAGGGTTTAGGGTTAGTTTACGATTTACAATTCTGATTTAGAGTTGAGCTTTAATTTTAAGGTTTTAGGGTTTAGGTTAGCAGATTTATAGTTTAGGGTTTTAGTTTAGGTTTAGGTTTAGGATAGTGTTAGTTTAGTTTAGGTTTAAGTTTAGGAGTAGTTTAGGAGTTTACATTTAGGAGTTTAGGTAACAGGTTTAAGGTTAACAGGTTTAGATTTCATGTTTAGGCTTTAAACTTTAGGGTTTAGATTTTAGTTTAAGTTTAGGGAGTTAGTTTAAGATTGGGTTAGTTTAGGTTTAAATTTAGGGTTTAGGGTTTTAGTGTTTAGGTTAGTTTAGGGTTTAGGGTTTAGGAGTTTAGGTTTAAGGTTTAAGTTGGTTAGGTTTAAGGTTTAAGGTTTAGGTTTAGGTTTAGGTTTTTTAGGTTTAGTTTAGAGTTTAGGGCTTTGAATTTAGGGTTGTAGGTTTTAGTGCTTAGGGTTTAGGGTTTAAGGTTTAGGGTTTTAGGGTTTAGGGTTTAGGGTTTAGGGCTATAACATTTTGGGTTTAGGGTTAAGGGCTTAGGGCTTAAGGGGGTTTAGTGCTATAACTTTAGGGTTGCAGATTTAGGGTTTAGAGTTTGTTTTAGGGTTCATGGAATAGGGTTAGGGATTTTTTAAAAAAAATTAAGTAAACTAGTATGTTTAAGTTTATTTAGTTTATTTTTTATTTATTTTAGTTTATTTTCTTTTATATTTTCATTTAAATTTATTTTTTAATTTTATTTAGTTTAGTTTATTTATTTTAGTTTATGTCTTTTATTTTAGTTTATTTTTTTTAGTTTTAGGTTTATTTTTAGTTTAGTTTTATTTTTATATTATTTTTATGGTTTAAATTTTATTTTATTTTTTATGTCTAGGTTTAGGTTTTTATTTTATTTTTTTAGGTTTAGGTTTTAAGTTTTTATTTTAGGTTTATGTTTAATTTTATTTTTAGTTTAGGTTTAAGTTTATTTTTAATTTTATTTAATTTTAAGGTTAGGTTTAGGTTTTATTTATTTAGTTTTTATTTTATTTTATTTTATTTTTAGGTTTATTTTATTTTTTAGTTTAAGTTATTATTTAATTTATTTTAGTTTATTTTTATTATTTTTTTATTTTAGGTTTAAGTTTAAGTTTTAGTCTAGATTTTCATTTTATTTTAATTTTTTATTTTATTTTGGTTTAGGGTTTTTTATTTATATTATTTATAAGTTTTATTTAGTTTAGGTTTAAGTTTTAGAATTTTATGCTTTAGGGTTTAGGGTTTAGGGTTTAGGGTTTATGATTTTAGGATTTAGGTTTAGGGTTTAGGTTTAGGGTTAGATTAGTTTAGTTAGGTTTAGTGTTTAGCTTTAGGGTTTAGGGTTTAAGGTTTATAGTTACTTGATTTAGGGTTAGTTCTGATTTACAATTTAAGTTTAGTTAATTTTAAGGTTTTTAGGGTTTAGGGTTAGTTAACGATTTACAGTTTAGGGTTTTAGGGTTTAGGGTTTAGGGTTTAGGGATAGTGTTAGGGTTTAGGGTTTAAGGTTTAGGGTTTAGGAGTAGTTTAGGAGTTTCTGATTTAGGTTTAGGTTAACAAGGTTTAGGTTGCAAGTTTAGGATGTTTAAACTTTAAACTTTAGGTTTAGATTTTTAGGTTTAGGTTAGGGTTAATTTAAGTTTAAGGTTAGATTTAGGTTTTAGGAGTTTAGGTTTTAGTGTTTAGGTTAGTTTAGGTTTTAGTTTTAGGGTTTAAGGTTTAAGTTTTAGGGTTTAGGTTTAAGGTTTTTTAAGTTTAAGGTTTAGGTTTTAGGTTTAGGGTTTAGTGTTTAGGTTTAGGGTTTAGTGTTTAGGGTTTTAGGGTTTAGAGTTTAGGGCTTTAGGTTTTAGTTTTAGTGGTTTAGGGTTTAAGGTTTAGGGTTTTAGGGTTTAGGGTTTAGGGTTTAGGGTATAACATTTTGGGTTTAGGGTTAGAGCTTAGGGCTTAAGGGGTTTATCTTAGGGTTTAGAGTTTATTTTAGGGTTCATGGAATAGGGTTAGGGATTTTTTTAAAAAAAATTAAGTAAACTAGTATGTTTAAGTTTATTTAGATTATTTTTTATTTATTTTAGTTTATTTTGTTTTATATTTTCATTTAAATTTTTTTATTTTATTTAGTTTAGTTTATTTATTTTAGTTTATGTCTTTTATTTTATTTTATTTTTTTAGTTTTAGGTTTATTTTTAGTTTAGTTTTATTTTTATATTATTTTTATGGTTTAAATTTTATTTTATTTTTTATGTCTAGGTTTAGGTTTTTATTTTATTTTTTTAGGTTTAGGTTTTAAGTTTTTATTTTAGGTTTATGTTTAGGTTTTATTTTTTAGTTTAGGTTTAAGTTTATTTTTATTTTTATTTAATTTTAAGGTTAGGTTTAGGTTTTATTTATTTAGTTTTTATTTTATTTTATTTTATTTTTAGGTTTATTTTATTTTTTAATTTAACTTATTATCTTATTTATTTTAGTTTATTTTTATTATATTATTTTTTTATTTTATGTTTAAGTTTAAGTTTTAGTCTAGATTTTTATTTTATTTTAATTTTTTATTTATATTATTTATAAGTTTTATTTAGTTTAGGTTTAAGTTTTAAAATTTTTAAGGTTTAGGGTTTAGGGTTTAGGGTTTAGGGTTTAGGGTTTAGGATTTAGGTTTAGGGTTTAGTGTTTGGGGTTGAATTAGATTTAGGGTTGAGTTTAGTGTTTAGGCTTTAGGGTTTAGGGTTTAAGGTTTATGGTTAGCTTAGGGTTTAGGGTTAGTTTACGATTTACAATTTACAGTTTAGGGTTCAGGCTTTAATTTTAAGGTTTTTAGGGTTTAGGGTTAGTTAACGATTTATAGTTTAGGGTTTTAGGGTTTAGGGTTTAGGGTTTAGGGATAGTGTTAGGGTTTAGGGTTTAAGGTTTAGGTTTAAGTAAAGTTTAGGTTCTGATTTAGGGTTTAAGAGTTTAAGGTTTAAATTTTTTATAGTTTAAATTTCATGTTTAAACTTTAAACTTTAGTTAGTTAAAGGTTGGAGTTTAAGTTAGTTTAAAGGTTATTAGGGTTTAGTTTAGTTTAGGTTTAGGTTTAGGTTTTAGTGTTTAAGGTTTTAGGGTTTAGGTTTAGTTTAGGGTTTAGGGTTTTAAGGTTTAGGGTTTTAGGTTTAGGGTTTAGGTTTAGAGTTTAACATTTTGGGTTTAGGGTTAAGGAGTTAGGGGTTTAAGAGGGTTTTAGTCTATAACTTTAGGGTTTGATTTAGGGTTTAGAGTTTGTTTAGGGTTCATGGAATAGGGTTAGGATTTTTTAAAAATTAAAACTAGTATGTTTAAGTTTATTTAGATTATTTTTTATTTATTTTAGTTTATTTTGTTTTATATTTTCATTTAAATTTTTTTTATTTTTATTTAGTTTAGTTTATTTATTTTAGTTTATGTCTTTTATTTTATTTTATTTTTTTAGTTTTAGGTTTTTTTAGTTTAGTTTTATTTTATATTATTTTATGGTTTAAATTTTATTTTATTTTTTATGTCTAGGTTTAGGTTTTTATTTTATTTTTTTAGGTTTAGGTTTTAAGTTTTTATTTTAGGTTTATGTTTAAGTTTTATTTTTTAGTTTAGGTTTAAGTTTATTTTTATTTTTATTTAATTTTAAGGTTGGGTTTAGGTTTTATTTATTTAGTTTTTATTTTATTTTATTTTATTTTTAGGTTTATTTTATTTTTTAGTTTAAGTTATTATTTAATTTATTTTAGTTTATTTTATTATTTTTTTATTTTAGGTTTAAGTTTAAGTTTTAGTCTAGATTTTTATTTTATTTTAATTTTTTATTTTTTTGGTTTAGGGTTTTTTATTTATATTATTTATAAGTTTTATTTAGTTTAGGTTTAAGTTTTTAGAATTTTATGCTTTAGGGTTTAGGGTTTAGGGTTTATGATTTAGGTTTTAGGGTTTAGGGTTTAGGGTTAGGGATTAGGGTTTAGGGTTCAGGGTTTAGTGTTTAGGCTTTAGGGTTTAGGGTTTAAGGTTTATGGTTAGCTTGGGGTTTAAGGTTAGTTTGCGATTTATGATTTACAGTTTCGAGTTTAGGCTTTAATGTTTAAGCTTTTAGGGTTTAAGGTTAGTTAGAGTTTCTGATTTAGGTTTTAGGGTTTAAGGTTTAGGGTTTAGGGTTTAAGGTTAAGGTTAGGAGTTTTAGGTTTAGGGTTTATAGTTTAGGAATTAGGGTTTAGGTTTATGTTTTTAGGTTTAGGTTTAGTTTTTTTATAGTTTAGGAGTTTAGAGGTTAGGCGGTTTAAAATTTAGGAGTTAGGGTTTAAGTTTTAGGTTTTAGTGTTTAGGTTGGTTTAGGGTTTTAGTTTAGGGTTTTAAGTTTAGGAGTTTAGTTTAAGGTTTGGGTTAAGTTTAGGTTTAGGGTTTTAGGTTTAGTTTAGGGTTTAGTGTTTAGGGTTTAGGGTTTAGTGTTTAGGGTTTTAGGTTTAGTGGTTAGGGTTTATGGTGGTAGGTTTAGGGATTAGAGTTTAGGGTTTAGGGTTATCTTTAGGGTTTAGGGTTTAAGGTTATGATTTTTTTTAATTAAGTAAACTCATAGGTTTAGGTTTATTTTGTTTATTTTTTTATTTTATTTATTTTAGTTTCTTTTATTATTTGATTTCAGGTTTATTTTATTTTATTTAGTTATTTTATCTTAGGTCTATTTATTTTAGTTTATCTTTAGGTTTAGGTTTGCTTAATTTTTTAGTTTAGTTTTATTTTCTTTTATTTTTTTTTAGGTTTATTTATTTTTTTTTTTTTTTCATTTTGGAAAGTTGAGGGTGTTAACCCAATCATTCCAAAGTAGTTAAAAAATACAATTACAAAAGATCTGGACAGAAAAGTCTAACCAAGAAGGTCGCAAGTAGCTCAGAAAAACAGAACATCCCAAATAAAACAATATAGAGATGAAGGAACAAAGAAAACGGAAAAAAACTAGAAAATAAAGAGGGGAAAGATAGAATACAAGGACTCAGATCACAAAAATATCCCATTGGATACAAGGCAGCCCCAAAACGAATGAATCATCGGTCAATATGACGCCCAAGGATTCCTTCAAGAGGCCTAGAGAGGAACCGTTACAATCCAGCCGTCCAGAGTGAGTATCGATCTCATCGAGTAACAGAAACTAAGGGCCCCAAGATCATGATAGTCCTATTGAAATAGAGAAGAGAAAAGGAAGACGAGCTGCTACAAGAACCCGAGAGCCTTAGAGTTCCATATTTCTCCATTTCAAGAATAAGTGTGTGCAGCAGCCAATGATCTTTAAATATCCATCTCCTTAATTTAAAAGCCACTTTAGTTCTAATTTGATTACCCATCCAAATAATAGAATTTCCAACCAGATCATGGAATCGAACGTTCCTTCCTCTCCATATAGTGTACACCATCATAGTAGTGATGAGGTAGCATAATCTAGCCATAACCCTGTCTTCCAAGTTGCTAATAACACTTAACAGCTGAGATAATGTAGTTTGCATAAGTAAGAAGTTGCCAATAGGAAGGAGAGTCCTCAGTAAATTCATAGACACAAGACATTCAAAAAAAAGATGAGAGTGAGATTCCAAGATCTCTTTGCAAAGATAAGTATGTATAGGGCCTAAACCATGAGCATGGAACTGATCCAAGTTTTAGACCATTGAGGAGAGCCAACCAAAGAATAGATAGCATAATTGAGAGCATATCCTTTAAACCAAATATCATTAAACCAATAACCTTAGGAAAAATGTTCAAATATGCATTGGATAATAAGCTTAGAGGAAAGTTTGTTAGAATCCTTCCAAAGCACCACCTCAGATTCCAGTCTACCAGAGATTTTAGAAATAGTCTTAGTAATAGCAGGCAATGAAGTGTGTTGTCCCAAAGAAGCAACAACAATCCCATTATGGAATAAGGAACTCAATCTAGCATGAGCAGGAAGCCCGAAAATAGAAAAGTATTCATTACCCAGAATCTCAAATAAGGATAGCCCGTTGCACCAAGGATCAAAGTAAAGTGAATGAAGAGATTTTTCATCCCTAATGAGAGAAAAGTTCTGCCGAAACTGAGTAGAAAGCAACTTAAGTTCTCTCCAAAGAGGTGACATTCGAGATTCATACTTATACCATAAGGATATATATTTGTTTTTGCACCAACTAGCAAATTGGGAAGAATTTCTCAGGACTCTCCAGATGCATTTTACCTTGCTCAAAGTATTGAGATTGGAAATAGAAAGAAGGCCCACTCCCCTATCTCTAGGAAGTGTAGTTTTAGCTGAGATTGAATTTTCTTGGTTTCTCCATTGTGGTAAAAAAATTAGCAATGATCGAAGAAACCTTCTTTAAGATACATTTAGGCATAGTATCTTAAACCAAGAGGTTAAATAATTGTTAGCTTGCAGAAGGAGTTGAAGTCTACCTCCTAGAGATAGAAGTTTACATTTCCACCCTGCCAACCATAGATGCAACTTATCAAGAAGAGGAGCAAAGTGATGAGCTTTAAGAGGGCCAGCTGCAATTGGAATACCCAGGTATTTAAAAGGGAAAAGACCAACATTAATATTCAGAAATCTACAAAAATTCTCAAGAAAACATATGATGAATTTCTCTAAGTTGACCTCAAGACCAATGTAATCTGCCAAGGAATTCAGAGTACCTTTTAGGGACTTAATAGATGCATAGTTAGCCTAACCAGTAATTAGAAGATCATCTGCAAATAGCAAGTGAGAGATAACATAGTTCCCAGTAGCAAAAGGAGAAAAAATATTCTACCTCACCTGATCTTCAAGTAAGCAAGAAAAGGAGTCCATGGCTATGACAAAAAGAAAAGGTGAGAGGGGACATCCTTGTCTAAGGCTATTGGAGGAGTTGAAGTAGCCCTTTACACTACCATTGAGAACAACCGAAAAAGGAACATCACATATGCAAGCTTCGATCCACTTAATAAAATGAGCGGGAAAGCCTTTCTGAACTAGCCTATGGAGAAGGATGGTATCAAATCAAACGCTTTACGCAAGTCAAGCTTTGCAAGGAGTTTTCCATAGATCTAGCCGCAAAAATCAAGACTAAGCTCGTGGTAAGTGCAATATCAGATATCTCTACCTTGATGAAGTGCCATGTGGATAATCATAGGGAGGACCTTCTTTAGACGGTTTGTAATTACTTTAGCTATCACCTTATAGAAGATATTGCACAAGGAGATAGGTCTATAACTGAGATGACATTAGCATGCTTAATCTTTGGGATCAAAGTAATGAGTGTATGCTTAAAGGAAGAAGGCAATTTTCCAATTTAGTAATGCACAAAGAAGGAGAAATTGCTTTCCTATAATTTCCCAAGATGCCTTAAAAATTTAGCATTAAAACCATCGTCCGTGAGATTTATTGTCTTCAAAACTATGTAAAGCATCTATTATTTCCAAATCAGAAACATCCATCTCCAAAGAAGTAGCTTGCATAGGAGAAAGACAAATACCAGTAGGTAGATTGGAGCTCGGTAGAGCTAAGGAACTCCTGCAATTAAAAAGGTTAGAATAAAACCTGCAAATTTCATCAGCAATAGAGGTAGGCTCATAGATAATTTCATTATCCACTTGGAGACTTCTTATAAGATTAGCACTATGCCTTTCCTTTATAGAGCAGTAGAGGAATTTGATATCGTCATCAGATGAAGAAAGCCAATGAGCCTTAGCCCTTTGAGCGGCCCACAAATATTCATCTTTAATGAGTGAGGCATACTTATTCTTAATCTCAATGGATTCCTTCAAAAGGAGCTCATTTAAGGGATCCTTCTCAAGTCTAAAAAGAATATCTTCTTGTTCCCTTTTGGTTGATGAGATCTGAATCTGAAGATAAGAGGATAACCACACTTGTTTTTTGAGTAAAAATTTGGTGATCTGAAGTTTTTTCTGGAACACAAATAGAGGATCACCTTGAGCATAAGTATTCCAAGCAGAGTTTATAATCTCTAAGAGGTTTAGGTTAAAATTTTTATTTTATTTTTTTAGGTTTAGGTTTTAGGTTTTTAATTTAAGTTTTATTTTTCTGTTTGGGTTTAGGTTTATTTTTAGTTCAGTTTATTTTATTTAGTTTAGGCTTAAGTTTAGGTTTAGTTTATTTTAGGTTTATGTTTAGGTTTTATTTATTTTAGTTTAGTTTTGTTTAGTATAGGTTTAGGTTTATTTTATTTTGTATGTTTTATTTTTAATTTTGTTTAGTTTTTCTTTTTTAACTTTAGGGTTTATGTTTTCCTTTTTTTTTAGTTTTAGCTTTATTTTTTAAGATTAGGTTTTTATTTAGGTTAATTTTAGGTTTTTTTTAATTTCTATTTTACGTTTAGTTTTTATTTTATTTAGGTTTTTTATTCTCAAGTTTATTTTATTTTTTAGTTTTGTCTAGGTTTTTATTTTTTTATTTTAGTTTATTTTTATTAGTTTATTTTATTTTATTTTTAAGTTGAGGTTTAGGTTTTAGTTTAGGTCTTTATTTTATTTTCCTTTTTATTTTATTTAAGTTTAGGTTTTATTTATTTATTTTATTTTTAGTTTTTATTTCATTGTTTTTTGTTTTTGTTTTGGGGTTTAGTGTTTAGGGTTGGGGTGGTAGGTTTTTTTAGGGTTTGGTTTAGGGTTTAGGGCTCCAGGGCCTGTGGTAGAGGGTTTTTTAGGGTTATTTAGGGTTAGGGTCAGCTTTATGGTTTGAGGTTAGGTTTAGGGTTTAGAGTTAGAGGGGTTTAGGTTTAGGGTAGGGTTTTAGGGTCAATGTTTAGGGTTTGTTATTGTTAGTGTTTGGAGAGGGTTAGTTTAGGGTGGTTTAGGGTTTAGGGTTTAGGGTTTTAGGGTTTAGGGTTTAGGGTTTACGGTTTAGGGTTTACGATTTTAGGGTTTTGGGTTTTGGGTAGTTGGCTTAGGGTTTAGAGTATAGGATTTAGGGTTAGTTTTAGTGTTTTTTGTTTTGGGTTTGTTTAGGGTTTAGAGAGTTTAAGGTTTAGGGTTTAGTGTTTAGGTTTTTTTTTGGAAAATTAGGGAAATTTTAGTCCACAAAGAAAAGGTACAAAGTCTTTAGAGGGTGCAAATGTCTAAGCTAATGCTCAAAGAGCTACAAAAAGTCCTATGGAGATAAGCCCCCTAGCTAGTACAATAGATAATGAAAGTAATTTATAAAAAAAGAAACAGAGATCCACAAAAAATAATCCTTGAAATTAGCAGCAAACTTCCTCTGCTACTTTTGAAACCGACACAATCCAGCAATAAAAGTCTCCCAACCTGTACCAGAGATCTGTAATAAGCTTAAAAAGGGATGAGTATAAATAATGAAATAGTTAATTAAGCATAAAATATAAGAGCAGATATAAGTAAAAAGATAAAGAAAAGGCTCAGGCTCAGTTATAATCATCTTAAGGAGCAGCACCATATGTAAGCATCCAGACATCAAGTGTAGGGTTATAGTTACATATAGCACTACCAACCCAAAGAAGGAGTGGGAAACATCAAGGCCATCATTGCCAGCATGCCTCTTGTAGCACCTTATCAAATGAAGATCATCGTAGAAACTTTCATAAACCTTTAAACAACAAATATAACCACAAAAAACCCAATAGTCAGAAATATAAAACTCAGTGACCAAATAAAAAGGTAACCCATCACAAAAGCATTAGACTAGAGAGAGCACCAGCAAAGCCACCACCAAGAAATGCTAATACAGTTGCTAGGGTCAAACCTCACAATATGGGTAAAAGGACTAATCAGAGACCAAACAAAGGCAAAAGGAGGATCATGGTTGATAAGTTCTTTCATTAAAATAACATGCAAAGAACCAGAAACAATAATATCTAGAGTAATAGTGAGACTAACATCAAGAATGTTAGGAAGCAAGGGAACCATCAAAACAGGCAAGGGGAGAGGTTCAGCCATAGTCCAAAAATGAAAAACCCAATAGGTGGAAACCAAAAGAGAAGAAAGGGAAAGTAAGCTGTCGGTTCCAAACATAGATTCAAAAAGATCAGGAAAATTAAAACCCTTTAGACCAAACTAGCCAGCTAGAGCGCCCAATCTAAACAGTCAGTAAGGAAGTCCACCATGCGAGCCACCAAGATCACGAGGATTCAAATCATTAGACTTAGAACCATGAGGATGAAACAAAGAAAGAGTCATCCAGTCATAAATATTGAAAAAATCCTAAGGGAAATCCATAAACAGTAGCCACCAATCCCAATCCAAGGATAAAAGAATCTAGTTTAAAGAGCTAATACAATAGAAAAAAGTAAAAGCCCTTTAGGATCACAAATAATCCAACAACCAGAGATAGCTGCAGACAAGAACCCCAACAGTGTCATCATCAACCAAGTCCAAATACATTCAACTAGTAATTAGTATCCTTCTAGTTTAGAACACAAATTAAAAACACAACCTCAATATTACAGGAGGAACACCCAATATTCAGAAGATATAACAATCCAGAAGCATCCAATCTAATTCTCATCTATAATAGCACTATAGAAAGGATAAATAGCCATAGGAAAATAGTTCTCCAAGCTACAACCAAAAAATATAGAGCCCTCAAGGTCACACAACTCCTCCTAGTAGCAGGAGCAAAACCACAAAAAAATAGTTATCAATAGCCACCTTCCGATGAGCAAGCCCCAACTAAGAGAACCACACCCTAAATAGCACAAGTAGAATCCACAAGGACATGAACTAGTGGGAATGATGAGACTCATGAAAGAAAGGACAACCAAAAACAACTAGAAAAACCATTCTAATCAGTAAACAACAAGGTGACAAAATAACTAACCACAATAGGAAGGTCATAAAAATAGCATGAGCAACACCCATAAAGGGAAAAAACCCATAACCAGGAAACACCAGCAAACAACAAACCATAAAATCTAGAGCAAATAAAGAATGTTGTAGAGAGATCCAACCAATAAAGAGAACCACACCAACTAGAAGACAAGCAAACCCAACACCCTGCCCCTGCTGTAAACACCTCTACCAAGTTGGGGGGAAAACAAACCAAAAAATAAAAATTACCACAAAAATCTAATAAATGGAAATACAACCCCAACCCATCCAAAGAATGGGAAGAAACCAAACTAGAAAATAAAAGTAGGTTTAGGTGAAGAAAAAAATCAAGACCAAAATAGCATAAGAAAAAACTAGAATTATTCAAAACCAATAACAAGGGGAAAACCAAAACCCCACAAAAGGAAAAAAGGCTA
Source organism: Cymbidium sinense (assembly GCA_021442155.1). Classification (NCBI taxonomy): domain Eukaryota; kingdom Viridiplantae; phylum Streptophyta; class Magnoliopsida; order Asparagales; family Orchidaceae; genus Cymbidium; species Cymbidium sinense. The sequence goes on from JAKCPB010000070.1 coordinate 24,821, forward strand.
AAAGCTTATAAAATAAGGCAAACTAGTTTTGTCTAGATTCACAAGACCCCTAATAAAAGGGTATGTCACCATTATAAAAGATTAGCAAAGAAGAAGACTTGGCCCCCAAATTGGCAAGAAAGGCAGCACAAGAGTTGGCTTACCTATAAATATGAAAATTTTGAGAATCTAGGTTAGCAAGAAGCCTCCTAGTATGATTAAGTAAATAATACACTTCAGGATTACCATGAGCATCAGATTTGAGTAAATCTAAAAGAAGGAGAGCATCAACTTCAGACCATATCTTATGAAAACCTTGTTATAACAAATAGAAATGCCATGATGAAATCCTTTAAGCTCAGCAAATAACACAGAACAAAGATCTAAAGAGGCAGCAAAAGCAGAGATAACCTTGCCACTATGATCTCCCAAAATCCCACCATAACCATAATAACCATTAGAAATCAAGCCATTAGTGTTAACCTTAATGTAGTAATAATTAGGTTTAATCTATTATATAATTTTGTGGGTAGGAGAAACATTCAGGGGGAAAGTTAATCCCAAAATTCAAAGCCACAGATTTGCACCCTTTAAAACTAGAGTGATTAAGAAGATTAGTTTTGAAAAGAGACAAATTTTATATTTGACTCTATGAATAATACGACGATAATTCATAGGAATATTACAATGCTTAGCATCATTTCTATCCATCCAAATATACCAAAGAATAGTAGTATCTAAAACAATTTTAACATTACCCTTAGAAGTATGAGACAAACATGCTTCAAGAAGTTGCATAATAGAAAATGCACCATTGAAATGGAAAGTATTAAAAATATTATCATACCAATTCCACATTTTAGCAGCAAAAGGGCCATTCACAAAAACATGATCCACACTTTCAATTTTATGGCAACAGTAAAATTTAGAGGGGAGATGGAAACCTTTTATCAGAAGAGTAGCATCCATAAGGATATAATATTTCATAATGTGCCAAGTTAAAATTGAGAACAAAGTAGGGACACTAATATTCCAAATTTTAGTAAAAACCAAAGACTATTGATATTTGAATCTGATGAAATGCCAAACATCCTTAAAAAAATAAAATCTATAGAAGAAGAATTTTTTAAGTGAATTTGGTCGGGTTCATTAGTGAAAGGGCAAATTTTAAGGATTTTGTCAACTATAACATTAAAGATAAAGGTATTCAATTGATCCACATCCCACTTATTTTGAGTAATTAACTGATTATTCTTAAGCATCACAGTGGAATGAGCAGAGAATCAATAGAGGCCTACCTAGCCAATTGTCTTGCCAAAAAAAAGTGGAACCATAAATGATACCCCTAGAAATTAAGTTATTAGCATTCCATTTGATAATACAACGTCTTCTCCACACCACGGAATCCCCAGATTTGAAGGCACAAATGAGGGGATGTTTGCCCTGAAAATATTTAACATGCATAAATTTTGACCATTAACTATGTTTATTTCTAAACTTCCACCACATTTTATAGGAAAAATAGTTAATATAATCCTGTAATGTTTTGCAAACCAAGCCACCTTCATTATTAGGACCACAACAGTTGTACCAACTAGCCCAATGTAATCTTTTGGTAGAAGTGTTAGATCCCCAAAAAAATTTATTAAAAAGTTTATAGATCCTTTTAATAATATAATTAGTAGGAACAATAGTAGATAAGAGATATAGAGGCAAAGAGCAAAGAGTACTTTTGATCAGGATAAGTCTAGCACCAAAGGAATATAAATAAAACTCTCAAGATGAGGTTTTCCAATTTATTTTCTGAATAACTTCATCAAATAAAGAAGATCTTTTCATTCCTATATATAAGGGAGTCCCTAGATACTTGATAGGGAGAATTTGATGCGAAAAACTCATAATATTATTGATAACATTGATCTTAGATAAGGAAATAGATAAGCTAGTAATAAAACAACTTTTATCTAGATTAATATTTAAGCCACTCTCCCTACGAAAAAGAGTTGAGATCTTACACAATTGTTTAATATAAAGATTAGAGGCATTGCAAAATATAATGAAATTGTTAGCAAAACTAAGGTGAGAAATTGGAAACACACCAATGGTTCTGTAGTACATGTTAGGCATTCTACTAAATATCTGCTCAATACACCTAGAAAGATATTCCACAGCAATAATAAAAAGGGTAGGAGAAACAGGATCCCCTTGCCTTAGCCCATGTGAAAAAGAGAAGAAACCATGCACTTCACCATTGGGAAGTAAAGAAAGTGAAGAATTCTCAATCTCATTCTTATTTGAAGTAAAATTGATTAGAGAATCAAAATAAAGCCAAAATTTTATATAGGAAAACCCAAGTTATATTGTCATAAGCTTTGGAAATGTCAAGCTTGAAAAGTAGGTTTCCACAGCAAACTTTGGTATTTAAATCATGGATCATCTCTAAGGCTAAAAGAACATTATCAGAAATGGATCTCCCTTTAAGAAAATTGATTTGATTGTCAGAGATAATTTTAGAAAGCAAAATACTCAACCTTTTAGACAAAATCTTAGAAATAAGTTTATTAAAAAAAGAGCAAAGGCTAATCAGCCTAAAATCACTTCAAACTTCAGGATTATCTTTTTTAGGAGTTAAAATAATGGAGGTGCTAGCAAAATATTTGGGAAGGGTGCTACCCTTAAAAAATCAAGAACACCTTTAACCAAATCCTCTTTGATGATAATCCAATATTTTTGGAAAAAAGGGTAGTATAACCATTAGGACCAGCCAAAGAGTCTTTATTCATACTATGCAAAGTTTTAGTAATTTTAGACTCAGAAGGTAAGGAGTAAAGCATATTGTTAACATCATCAAAAATAAGATTAGGAATAACATCAAGCAAAGAAATATCATCATAAGAAACATTTTTATTCAGAAGCTCTTTATAAAAGGAAACAACAGAATCAATAAGCTCCTTTTTATTTGAACACCAAACTCCATCATAAAATTTTAATTTTGTGAATGTGAGTTAAAGCCTTTTTCTTTTTAACCATGGCATGAAAATATTTAGTATTACAATCACCATCAGAGATCAGTTTCATAGAAGCTTTTTGTTAGCAATTGCTCTCATCCATGTCTTGAAAACATGTTAACCTATTTTTAACTTGAGCCAACAGTTGAATTTTAGAAGGATCATTAACAACAGTGTCTTCCAAAACTATAACCACATTCTCCATTTCTTTGATATTGACAAAAAGGTTCTTAAAATAATGTTTATTCCACCAATTAAGGCATTGCTTAAGTATTTTAATTTTAACCACAATCTCCTCATCCAAAAAATAGAATCATTAGGATGGAGAGGTTCACCCCAATTACTAGCAACAACATCCAAAAATCTATCATCCATGAGCCACATATTTTGGAAGCAGAAAGGAATAGGGGATTTGCTAGCAATAAATTCATAGTGATAAGCAAGGAGAATGGTCCAAAGAGGTTCTGCTTAAGTGCTCTATAGAAGTACTTGGGAGAAGATTAATCCATAAATGATTAAATAGAACCCATTCAAGCCTTTGCGAGAGTCTATAAATATTCCAAGTGAATTGAGACCCACTAAATCCAATATCAGTAAGATGATAATCAAAGATCATGTTATTATAATGTTCCATAGAAAATACATTTGAAGCATTACCACCAACCCGTTCAGAGGAAGAAGATATAGTATTAAAATCCCCACCCACAAACCAAGGAGCATTAACAGAAGAAGAAAAACTAATAAGATCCTCCCAAAGAAGCCGTCTACCATTTCTATTACAAGAAGCATAAAAAAATGAACCAAAATAACACCAATTATCATAAGTAATCTTAACATTCACAACTTGGGATAAATCATATAAAACCTATAGAACATAGGGACTATTCCAAAAAAAATCCAAATTTTATTGCTCAAGTTAGCAAAAAAATTACCAAAACCAATAATTCTAGCAACAAAAGAAATGTTAGAAGGAAGAATAAAGGGTTCCAATATAGCTAAAAAGGAGATGTTATGAGAATGAACTAAATTTCTAATTCAATTTCTAACAGAGAGGGTGCAAATCCCTCTCACATTCCAAATTAAGAAAGAAATCATTTATTTTTGGGTAGAGAGCCAGATCTAGTAACTCTGTTAAAGTTAGGAAATTTAGTTTTAGGAGTTTTATTTTTCTTTATAAAAGCCGTTTGAAATGTATTAGTCAGATCCACAACATCACCATCCAATAGAGATTGTTCAGGATATGTTTGGAATAAGGTTGCACATTTACAATAACATTACTTCACCTTCTTCCAAATCATTATTATGTTGAAGTATCAAATTATAAATGTGTTCAACATTAGATGAAGAAGCAGTAGAAGGATTAGAACCATTTAAAGCATAAGTACCCAAATCATGATTAGAAACTTTATCATTAGTTTTCTCACCTTTTAAACCCTCATCAAGGATCACATTATCTTCAATTAAAAGTGGCAAAGAAGCAGAAACTCCATGACCATGAATTTTGTAATGGGAACAAAAAATAGGAAAATTCTCAATATCCACTTTTTACAAATATCCATATTTCTCTGACCCTAGCAAAGTTTCCTTCAAAAATTTTTTATTTATATCCAACTTGATTAGAATCTGAGCAACAGATGGCTAAGTATTAGAAGCAGTTGCCTGATCAACTTGAAGAGGATAACCAAACAGCGCACCCATTGGAAAAAAGAAACTCATGATTAATGAAATGGACACATAAATTGGGAAGAGAGATCCAAACAAAAATGATAGGATATTTCTCCTTAATATTAAAATGAGGTATCTATTTAAACAATTGCATCTAACAATTGAAACAAAATACGTGCATCACAAAAAAATCTAAGAATAATCTAAGTCGTTTGAAAGTTGAATCAAGACATAATGAGAATCGATCAATGACGTAAAAAAATACCAGAGAGTTTTAAGCTATGGAAAATGATCAAATATTCTCCAAAGTAGAATGATGCAAAGCAAATTTACCCACCAACATGAATTCAAAGGGTTTCACAAGCCTTTCTATATGTAATCAACACATTATCATGGGTACACCTAAAAGGAGGTAGAGATAAGCTTGAGAGACTCACCAGTGAAATTAGCCTTACCAATAAGAACATCCTTGAAAAACTTTGAATCCAATGATGGATTTAAAATAGAGACCCCTAAAGAGTCAAAAATCTTAATGGGAGCAGCCAAAATCTCAGGATTTCCCCACGGGGAAGCAGAAATGGAAGCCATGATCAATAGTGGCACATGATAGGAGAAGCCGAAAGATGAGCAAAGCTGACAAGAAGGAATCACTAGCCAAAAAGGAATCACCGGCTGAAATGTCCATAGGAAAAGGCACAAAGGAGACGCGCCTCCACAAGCGAAACAAAATTTGCTATAGCACCAAAAAAATGGAGGAGGTTTAGGGTTTAGGATTTAGGGTTTAAAGTTTAGGTTTTTAGGGTTCAGGGTATAGGGTATAGGGCTTAGGGATTAGGGTTTAGGGTAGTAGGTTTAAGGTTTAGACTTTAGGGTTTAGGTTTAGTTTTAGGGTTTAGGGTGAAGATTTCTTTTTGCTTTTTTATTTTTTTAAATTAAGTAAACTAGTAGGTTTAGGTTTATCTAGTTTATTTTTAATTTATTTTAGTTTATTTTATTTTTTTATTTTGATTTAGGTTCATTTTCTTTTATTTAGTTTAGTTTATTTATTTTAGGTTTATTTATTATAGCTTATATTTTTTTTATTTTAGTTTATTTTAGGTTTAGCATATGTTTTAGTTTATTTTTAGTTTAGTTTTATTTTTATATTATTTTTAGGTTATGGTATTATTTTTATTAGCTTTAGGTAGGTTTTGTTTTATTTTTTAAGTTTAGGTTTAGGTTTTATTTTAGGTTTATTTTAGGTTTTATGTTTATGTAGGTTTAGGTTTATTTTTAGTTTAGTGATTATATTTAGTTTAGGTTTAGGTTTAGGTTTAGTTTATTTTAGGTTTAGGTTTAGGTTTTATTTTTTAGTTTAGTTTATTTTGTGTAGGTTTAGGTTTGGTTTATTTTATTTTTAAGATTTTAGTTTAGGGTTTAGGTTTATGTTTATTTATTTTAAGGTTTATTATTTTAGGTTTAGGTTTTATTTAGTTTTATTTTATTTTATTTTAGGTTTATTTTACTTTTATTTTAGGTTTGTTTTAATTTAATTTATGATTTTAGTTAAGTTTATATTTTATTTATTTTATTTTAGTTTAGTTTTATTTTTTATTTTATTTTACTTTTGAGTTTAGGTTTAGCTTTTAGTTTATGTTTTTATTTATTTTATTTATTTTACTTATTTTATTTTTTTATTATATTTTGGTTTAGGTTTATTTATTTATTTAAATTTTAGGTTTATTTAGTCTAGGTTTAGTTTTCTAGCCTTTTAGGGTTTAGGGTTTTCCTTTTTTTGGGTTTAGGGTTTAGGGATTAGGTTTTAAGGTTTAGGGTTTAGGGTTTAGGGTTTTATGGTTTAGGGTTTAGGATTTAGGGTTTAAAGTTTTGTGAGTTTAGGGTTTATGGTTTAGGGTTTAGGTTTTAGGTCTATAGTTTGGGTTTTAATTTAGGTTTTAAGGTTTAGGTTTAGGTTTTTTATTTAGTTTATTTTTTAGTTTTAGGTTTAGGTTATGTTTATTTTTAGTTTAGTTTTATTTTATTTTATTTTAGATCCGTTTTTAGGTTTTAGGTTTAGGTTTTTATTTTATTTTCCAAGCTTTAAGTTTTAGGTTTTAGGTTTTAATTTAAGGTTTAGGTTTAAGTTTCAATTTTTTTTTAGTTTATTTTTTTAATTTAGTTTAGGTTTAGGATTAGGTTTAGTTTATTTTGGATTTAGTTTATTTTAGGTTTAGGTTTATGTTTTATTTATTTGAGCTTAGTTTATTTTAGTTTTGGTTAAGGTTTATTATATATATATATATATATATATATATATATATATATATATATATATATATATATATATATATATATATATATATATATATATTAGGTTTAGGTTTTTTCTTACTTTAGAGTTTAGGTTTTATTTTTTTATTTATTTTTATGATTTATTTTTAGGTTTATTTTTTGGGTTTAGATTTTTATTTTTTTATTTTTTTTTATTTTAGGTTTATTTTTATTTTTATTTTAGGTTTAGTTTTTATTTTATTTAGGTTTTTATTCTTAGGTATTTTATTTTCTAGTTTAGTTTAGGTTTTATTTATTTCATTTTAATTTATTTTTTTTAGTTTATTTATTTTATTTTAAGTTTAGGTTTAAATTTTAGTGTGAGGTTTTCTTTTATTTTAATTTTTATTTTATTTAGGTTTTTGTTTTTTTATTTATGTTATTTGTAGGTTTTATTTAGTTTAGGTTTTAGTTTTTTATGTTTTAGGGTTGGTTGGTAGTGTTAGTGGTCAGGTAGGTCAACTGGCTCAGTTGGGGTTTAGGTTTAGGTTTAGGGCCCAGTTTAGGGTTTAGGTTAGCTCAGGGTTGTGGTAGGTTTAGGTTTAGGGCCCAGGATTTAGGTTAGGGTGGGTAGGAAAGCCCAGTTTAGGGTGTGGTTGGTAAGTGGCCCAGGGTTTAGGTAGGGTTTAGAGGGAGGGTTTAGTAGTTTAGTGGTTGGAGGTTTAGAGTTCAGGTCAGTTTAGGGTTATTTATTTTATTTTATCTTGTTAAAATTAAGCAAACCCCAGTAGGTTTAGTTTATTTAGTTTATTTATTTTAGTTTATCTTTTATTTGATTTAGGTTTTAGTTTAGTTTAGGTTTTATTTATTTTATTTTATTTTAGATTTTATTTTTATTATTTTGTGCTCAGGTTTAGGTTTGTTTTAGGTTAATTTAGGTTTTATTTTATTTTATTTTTAATTTTATTTAGGTTTAGGTTTTTTTTAATTATTTTATTTTAGGTTTTATTTTATAGGTTAGGTTTTAGGTTTTTTAGGTTTTAGGGTTTATGATTTAAGTTTAAGGTTGTTTTGTGGTTTGTGGTTTAAGGTTAGGGTTTAGGGTTTAGGGTTTGGTGTTTAGGGTTTAGAGTTTAGGGTTTAGGTTTATACGCTTTAGGGTTTAGGGTTTAGGGTTTAGGGTTTAGCGTTAAGGGTTTAGGGTTTAGGGTTTAGCCAGGGTTTAGGTTTAGGTTTGATCCGTGGTTTTGGGTTTAGCGAGGGTTAGGTTTAGGGTTTAGGGTTTAGGATTTTATTTAAGGAAATATAATTAAGTTAATTTTATGGGTTAATTAAGTTGAACCCTTAATTAGATGAATTAATTATCCTTACCAATGTCACCTTAAAGTGATTAACGAAATAATTATGAGCCAACATGATAAGCATGGAAAATAAACTTGTAATGATCGTAGGAAATAAAAGGGGCCTATACAATTAGATCATGATTAATAGTTAATTATATTAAGGGACTTAATTAATTACTCTTATGGTTTTCCCACATATATGGACTAATCATAATTTTATTAAACTCATTTAGGTTATTAAACAAATTAATTAAGGTCTGATGTGATTATAATTTCAATTTGATTAAGTGATTTAATTAATTAGTTAAATCTTAATTATTTTCATTTTAAAAAAGGGTGAAATGAACTTAGGGAAAGGGTCCCAACACTATTCCTTAGTTCACTTATTGTTGAACAATGATTAATAAACTTAATTAATTAATTTATTACTATTCCTTTGAGTATTTAATCATTAATTAACTTAAAAGAGTATTTAAGATTTAATTAGTCAATTTTCCTAATTAAGTGAGCAATAAATCCCAAGAAATTCGTGGGAGGCACAGGTCATCCCATTAAATTAACCCATAAAATTTGAGATTAATTGCTCAAGTAATTAAAAATTAATTAAGCAAATTAATTTTATAATTAAACCTTAATTACTGTTCAAAATTAGTTAAGATCATTTTTAATTAATTCTCCTCTAAAATACCTTTAAAATGAGTACTTATTTCCATTTTCTTATTTTTTTATGATTTGTTAATAATTTTTAGAAGTTTCAGTCATTAAGAATGATTAATTAAGCCTAATTAATGCCTATTCCTAGTGGCACCATGTGGCGCACTGATGTGCTTTCCACCATTCTAAAGTCTAAATCAACATTTATATAAAAAATAATATTGTAGGCTTGACTGCATGATTGTAAAATAATAAAATAATCTAAAATGCATAGAACAATATATTATGATATATGATGCTATACTATGCTACAACATATAATATTTATTTTGAACATAAAATCTTACTTTTTAGACTACAAGTGGCATAGCACACCTTTGGTACTATAACATAATTCTCACTTTAAATTTAATAAATTTCATCATATGATTTATTAAATCAATATTTTTATGATTTATATTAATATAGACTGTAGTGCAAGATACTATAATATACTACCAAATTTGCTAAGTAAAGATCCCTCTTTTCAAAATCAAAACACAAAAATCAAACACATTAGGACTTTATTTAGCATACATTAATTTGCTAAGTAAAGGTTCCATTTTCAAAAATAAAAAATCAAACATATTTCAACTTTATTTAGCATACCCAAATTTGCTATGTAAAGATCCCTCTTTTCAAAATCAAAACAACAGAATCAAGCACATTTGAACTTTATTTAGCATACACAAATTTGCTAAGTAAAGTTCTCTTCTAAAAAAAAAACTCAAACACATTTGAAATTTATTTAGCATACACAAATTTGCTAAGTAAAGGTTCCATTTTCAAAAAATCAAAAATCAAACTAATTTGGCCTTTATTTAGCATACCCAAATTTGCTAAGTAAAGACCTCATTTTTAAAAATCAAAACAAAGAAACAATTATATTTTGGTTTTTATTAGCATACACAAATTTGCTAAGTAAAGATCCCATTCACACATGATACACATCATGGGAAAACAAGCAAAAGAAAAAAAATTTTTTTCAAACAACTCATTTAGCATACCCAAATTTGCTAAATTAACAATACCAAAAAAAATCAATTGACCATCTATTTTAACATACTCAAATTTATTAAATAAAGGGTCCCAAACATAAATGTATCAAATTCAAATATGAACCAGTGGAAGCATCAAAAATCTCTTCAAAATATTTGAACCCTTTTTCAACATACACAAATTTGTTGAAAGTGCATTCTAAATTCAAAAATCTCTTGTCCAATTCATTCAAAATCTCTCTAAATCCAAAGAACCCCACTTAACATATTCAAATTGTTGAGTGTGGGTTCAAATTCTAAATCAAATTCAAAAAAAAATTAAGAATATCAAAAATAGAAAATCTGAGGTTTGTTTCCAACAATTATAGAGTTCAGCCTCACCAACTTTTTCTCTCAAGATAGTAAATGGATTCTGAAGTTTGTGTTCACTTTCCCCTTTAGGATAGATTTGGCCTTGGATTAGGCTAGCCTCCCACAAATGGGTTTCACTCATCTAATACACTTTGGCTGAGGATTCGAGGGGGCAAGGATCACGTGAGGGGCAAACCTCACCACCTTTAGAAGAATATGGTGACTAGGTAGTCATCCATATTGAGATACATTTAGATTCTAAATTTTCCTCACTAAAGAGGAAGGTGGAGGTTCTCATAAAAGTTATAGCTCCAAAGGTACATTTAGTTTTTCCCATTACCGCCATACGGGCTAGTACCACTCTTCCTCCAAGGAAGGCTACCCCGGCTCAGGAGGTCCCTCTTCCCTTTGAGATAGGGTCTATTCCATTGCTCCACCCAAGAGAACTCGGCTACAATGAGAGCTACAAGATCAAGCGATCATGTGCACACATAGCCAAGAAAATGGAGGTCTCAGTTACAGAGGAGTCACCCGGTAGTTTCTCGACATAAAAAACAAGTTTCATCCTCTTTCCGGATCTGATGGAGAGGAAGATGTTAGTAGGATTACAGTGTCACCTTCACCTGTAGTTTAGTATGAGGCACCTACCATAAATAGGAGGAGGTTGTATGCAGCCTTAGGACAGTTCTGCGCCAAGTTGGTGGGGCTTACGGATGGTCAAAGTTTGGTGCCTAATTTAATTTATGATCAGTTATTCCTCGTAGTGTGGGAAAGCATATCCATTAGGAGAGGTCCAGCGAGGCTTGTGTATCAGTTCATGTTACCAGCAGAAAGAAGCAAAAGGTACACCAGGCAATCAGCAGCCTTTGCCCTCATAGATTTCCCCTGATCGGCATGCTACCCATGCCGGTCATAATGATAGCATTGTAGTGATAGGTACTACCCATAATGGGAGGAGAGCTCCCACATAGAGAGAGTCGGTGTTGTCTCAATCACACCGCTCCACCCCAGATCTGCCATCACTAGTACCGGTCCCATCTTTCACAGTTCCATCTAAAGCCATGAAGGTAGCATCAGGGGAAAAGAAAGCCCCACTGGTGATCCAAGGGTGATCCCATTTCATCTACACCACCGACTGAGGCAAGGCCGAGCTCTCCTGCTCGACCTCCTACTTCAATTGTGGTGAAAAGGGAGTGATGACCTCGTAGCATCGTTCCATCACCACCACCACCTCAGCAGATCATGGATGTAGTAGCAACAGAGGGAGAAGGACATAGTTCTATTGTCCTTATTATGATTAATCCCCCCTGGGCATGTACTCCACCTATAGTAGTTGATAACCATGAGCACATTTCTTCTAGTGAGTGTATCCCTCATAGAGTTAGCTCTCTAGTAGTAGGGGTGGTCATATATGTCTCCATTTATGAGCATGATCCTACCACCGATCAGCCATGAGCCTTTGTGATTGCACAGTTGGACCGCTCTTTGGATGATATCGTAATGTAGTATCTCATTGAGAAGAAGGAAATCCTAGGGTATGACTAATTTGACCTAAAGGAAGAGAAGGTTAGCTCGATCCCAATGAAGATGATTTAAGACAATGAGGTGCATATGGTTGATACCAAAGGTTTCTCTTTAGAATCACCATAGTTTGGAAGGTGTTATGGTCGAACAGAATGATAGCTTATTCGACTCAACACCTCCTTCAACAACTCAAACAGAAGGATGAGTAGATTTAACAAGATGGGAAAGAGCTTGAATTTTGTAGTTTGGCACTTCAATTAAGCTCCAACGCACATCTATCATTGTGAGACCGGATAGCTGAGTACTTCATGTCTTGGATCAACCCAAGAGTTCACCTCCAGTGTAGGACTAGCTTGTATAGGAAGATTACCTCCACACAAGAGAAAGATATTAAGCTCATAGTTGAACAACAAGTGAGAGAAGCACTAGCACAAGACCAAGGTGGTTCATCAATTCCAAAGGGTAGACAACCCAAAGGAATTTGATACTATCGATCAAGGGTTTGTGCCTCCTTCTTCATGGAATTTTGATGGTAGGAACCCTCACCAAAGATATAGCACTGTGGGCCACTGTAATCAGGTAGCATACACTATTGTTCTATCTCTTTGTCGACCTAATGGGTATAGCCTTTGATTGGTACGCTAAACTCTCCAATGATTCAGTGAAGACTTTTGTTGAGTTGGAGCAACTCTTTGTTAAGAGGTTTGCTGGAGCTCAAGAAAGGGTAACTATGGGTGATCTCAGTGTAGCACAACAACACCTTCATGAGTCCCTCATTGATTATATTCTTAGATGGCATAATTTAAGCATGGAATGTGAGCCACAATCTGAACAACATGCTATTGAAATTCTACTAAAGAATATTCATGGCCCAGTCACCTTCATACTTAAAGGTTTTACCAACAAGGCATTTGAGAAGCTAATCAACTAGGCAGCTAGCCTACAAGGATAGACAAACATTTGCCTTTTCAAAATCCTTCAAAGAAGCCGAGAAGCCTATGAAAAGAATCTGTGGTAGCGATTGGACAAGGGAAGAACCAACCGTGGATCGCATGAGAGACCTCAATTCCATACCATCACTTCCACTTCCTTTCCACCACCAGGCCATCCTATCGCCAGCTAGCTTCCATGGCCTTCATTGCCTCCTCCTCAACCATACTATAGTGGTACATACACCCCAAGGTACTATCATCCACCTACTCTTTTGGATAATAAACAAACCTTATTCATTTAAGAGGGAGGTAGTCAAAAAAATCTTTAAGAACCTCTTAAAAAAAATTTGATTTTAGGTACGACCTAGAAAGTCAAGGAAGTGGGTGAGCAATGATCCTAACTTTTCCCTACCAGCATGCTAGGCCATATTTTGGAGGATTGCTTCACATTTAAAGACGGCTTGAGCATAGCTACAAGTCAGTGATAGTTATCCTAAGGAATATCTAGTGGAACAACCATCCAATTATATTAGGGTAATCCTTGGGATACATGTGATCCTCTCAAAATAAAGAAGGTTGGGATATCTCTTTATCCAAACCTCCAAAAAAGATTATTTCAAAAAATCAAGAAACTTTCAGTAGTGCAGGCTCAACCTCCAACATCAAGGAAATTTCACAAGTTGCCAAAGAAAACATAAGGAAAGTGGGAACTGAAGAATAGCAAAGCCCCATACTTTCAAGATGCCAAGTAGGCAACCACCACCGAGCCTAGCCTTTATTCCACCATTGTAACTACTACTTTAGGACATTTCTACTTCAACTAGCTCTTCTTCTAGTAGGTATTTTGTATCGACAGATGAGGGCATCAAATCTCTCACCCTACTTACTTTACTAGATTTCTACTATGTACCTACTTCTAAATCTAAGAAATTGAGGAAAGCTAGTTTGAATTACATGTGTCACTTGATGGGTTATCGATTCTACTTTTAGAAAAATCTTCAAGTCTAAAAAATTATAACAACACCGATGATCCTCTTTCTGAATCAAAAATAGACTTTCCTTTGAATACTATGAGTTCACCTTTTGAGATAGACTTGGAATTCATCGAAGGGAAAGGAGAATCAGAGGTATGCTGTGTAGAATCTTCTACTATCCACCATAAGAGATCACCAAAGTTAACCTCCAGAAAGTCAAGGTTCTACCTCCTAAGTCATCACCTCAAGATGGGGAAAACAAGTCATGTACCAACGAGCAAAAAATCCCCTCCATGGATGCTCCACCCATGGATATGCTTGGAGGATTATCCCATGTTGATTACAATGTTCTCGCCACCTATGAAAGTTTTACTAAGCTATATGATGCCCTTGTCTTATCAAAGAGATGAGGGAATCAATCAAGGCTTTTCTTGATAAATATGCTTAGCTCAATAGATAGAGGCACATTATTCAAGAGAAGCCCAAGGAATCACATTAAAAGACCTTCTTTAAGATATGAAGCACAACCGCCCTTTCTACATTATAGTGGATATGGGAATGAATTTTTAGGGTATTAGTTGATCCGTACATTGGTGAACATTATGAGCTGAAAACCCATGCCTATTTGAGGATCGACATTCTAAGCTCCAAGGAGATTGATGATGTTGAGAGGATTCAATGAACAAGGCAGAGGGTTATAGGCTCCAAAGTGTTATCTTTGGAAATAGGTGATGAAGACTTAAGACAAGTTCTATATAATTGATTCAAATACATAGTTCATCTTGCTCAGAGCCTTGAGATACTAATAAGATGGTTCCATCCTCTCTTCTTCAATGCATCAAGTTTCAAAGAGATGGAATCGAATACTGTGTCAAAGGAGATGAAATGCCATTTTTAGTTAGATAGATCGAGATATATAAGGATGCAACCTACTATCTTTCTCAAAACCTAAACACCCTTTCATGAATTTGGCCAAAATTTAAATACAAAAGAAAAGAAAAAATAAGAAAAAGAAAATTAAAGAGAAAAATAAAAAAGAAAAAAAAGAAAGAAAGTACAAAATGAGCGAGAAAGGGACACCATGGAAGAGGTAGAGCCGATGTTACATTCCACCCACAAATTGCTCCACCATATGGACATATGGAGATGACTCACCTCCATGTAGAGTTGGAGATAGTGAGGCAATTCCTGAGGTGGAAGATTGTCAGCCAACCATAGGGCCATGCTTTCATGAGTACCCTATTATTCACTAGACTGAATCTAAGGATGAGTCTCATGTGATTGGACACCACCTCTCTTGGGGTTTCATTAAAGGTGACACTCAAGCCGACTGATGAAGACCGCTCTAAGAAAGCATGAGTGTATTCAATCGGTTTATATAAAACTATTATGAAAGAAGAAACTTTTAATCAACCTCACTTTCTTATCAAAAAAGTTAAGATTGTAGTTAAGGAAGCCCTAGGTCTTCCATGAATGTCAAGCCAAAGAGATTCTTGTTGGGATCATCATCCTAAGTCCGGTTAATGTAGAACTTAAGGATAATTCATTTAAAGATTTTATGGAATTACCTTTTGATACACCTTGTGTTCATAATCTTGCAAAGAAAGATTAGATTCTTTATACATGGTCAAATAGAAAGTTTTTGCTTTGGAACAATAAAGAAGGGATGCATAATCAAGACCAAGACTAGATCTGAGTGAGTCATGTGATGATGATGATTACTTAATTGTCACCAATCATCTAGAGTGACAGGTTCTTCTCTCAAACCACACTAACTCTTATGGTATGCTTAGAAACTTTGATGATCTTGATCTTTAAATCAAAGATACACCTCAATTTGAAAAGGAAATCCATTCATCTATCAACAAGCTCAAAGAAATAGCCTCAACATAGAAGAAGATTCACGCCCCTACATACATCTATTGAATGAAGAAGAAACCAATGACTTAGTAGGCTATTGACTAAGTTATGGTTTACATAAGATGCGATTATCTCAACGTAGCAATCCACAAACTAGCAATAGACCCCTATTGTAACTATCAAGCAAGCTCCCAGATGCAATTAGAAATAACAACATGTCATTTTTTGAAGTCAAGAAATTGATCATGTTGGTTTCATCGGAAGAAAATACCCTACCTCTAGCCAAGATTTCAAGTTAATAAAAGAATGTCCAAATTCACATATGCACCAATTTTAGAACTTAAATAAGGCATGTCCTAAGGATGAATTTCCACTTATACCGTAATTAATGATGGACATCATCTCGCTTCATGGATGGGTCATTGCTACAAACCAAATCAAGATGAACCCAAGGAAGAAGAAACATTGCTTTTTCAACCATCAAAATCTATTGTTATAAAGTCATGCCTTTCACCTCTTAAAAAATGTTGAAATACAATGGATATGAATCAGATCTTCAACGAACTCATTCATCATCAAGTTGAATGTTATGTCGATGATCTAGTAGTCAAAAGTAAAGAAAAGGAAGAATATCTTTGACTTGAGAGTTTTTGAATGGTTGCATAATCAACCTCAAAATGAACCCCGATGTGTGCATTCGAGCGCTTCAGAACTTCAGGTTTATTCCGACATTGGGAATAGAGATAGATGAAAAGATCAAAACCATCTTAGAATGCCACCCCAAAAGTTTAACTCAACCATCATTCTAAGGGTGGTCACATATCTAATCTCTTATCTCCAATCTATGGGAGATGCAAGTCATTTTCATCACTTATCAAAAGGATGCTAATTTCATGTGGGATAAGTTACAACATGCTTGAAGACATTAAATAAGTATTTGGTGAAGCCGCCATTTCATCTATCTCTCAAGCCACTTATCCTTTACACTATTGCATTAAATGACTCCCTTGGCACTTTGTTGGCTAAAACCAATGATAAAGGGAAGGAGAACGCTCTATACTATCTTCATCATCATCTAATCCTTGCTGAAGCAAACTACCCACCAATAAAGACGAGGAGCTGGATTAGAGGCAGCCATTCATAGATTTACTTGAACATAGAAAACTACCTCAAGAGAAATTACAAGCCCATCGATAAAGTGAGAGCTCTCTTGTGCTCATGGATGGCACCTGTACATTTTTGATGAAATGTGGCTATGTTATTTAGACAAACATGAAGCCTGAAAGATCATGACTGAGGTACATTCAGGTCTATGCGGAGTGCATCAATCTGGTCCAAAGATGAAATCAAAGATCAAGATACTAGAATACTATTGGCCTTCGATGATCACAGATTATATGAACATAGCTAGGAGATGCCACTAGTGTTATGTACATGGCATGGTCCTACATTAACCTCCCAACATTCTTCCTACATCCTACATTCATGTTTTGAGGTACAACATAGTAATCCCATCGATCCTCCTTCTTCTAAGGGTCATCTTCATCTTAGCCACTTTACTTTTCCAAGTGGGTGAGGCAATCCACTTAGTGAGGTCCTAAGCATGTGGTCTAGTTTATCGAACCATATCATATATAGGTTTGGGGTGCCTCGATGAATTATATCCATAATGGTATTCAAAGCACTAAGATCATTATACTAGGAGATATAGTATATATTTGAGATATTCCACCATCTACTATCCTAGGAAAATGGCCTAGTAGAAGCATTCAACAAAACTCTAATCCAGATACTAAAGAAGACACTCGACGATAACAAGCAATAGTAGCATGAGTAGCTAGTTGAAGCCTTGTGGGCATACCTCACCACATACATATCTCCAACTCAATCTATCTAGTTTTCCTTAGTTTATGGGTCTGAAGTTATTCTACCATCAGAAGTGCAACTTTCATCACTAAGGATAACAATGCAAAAAATCACTGAGTAGAATGCCAAGTTGTGGTTAGAAGAGCTCAAAGGTTTGGAGGAGAGATGCCTACAGGCGTGTCAGAACCTCGAGTTGTACAAAGCCAAGATGATTCAAGCTCACAATAAGCTGGTCCGTCCTAGAGCTTTTCAAGTAGGATAGCTTATTTTAGTTCTAACGAGACCAACTGTTGCCCACAAAAGATGGGAAGCAAGTTCAAACCCACTTGGGAAGGCCCTTTTGTCATAGAGAATGCCTACCAAGGAGGATCTTATCAACTTATTGATTGTAAAGGGGAATAATGCTTCCAATTAATGGGCTCAATTTGAAGAAATACTACTCATAAAATCATGTTTGAAAATATTATCATCATATTCCAAATCATCAAAATATTCTCTTCATTAAGTTATTTTTGTTTGTGAACCCATCACTTAGGTAGTGTAAGAGAACCCAAGAAGCATCATCCTTCTTTCACAACATGAATACAAATTAAATATGATTCCCCAATGCCACTAGAATAGGTGAGAAAACCCAAGAGGCATCCTATTTCAACTAGCATGGCTAAGTTAGGTAAGAGAACCTAAGTGGCATCCTTTCTTGTGGAATCACAACCGGCACCCTTTCATCAACTTATAAGCATGTTTTAAAATAA
The DNA here is from genome assembly GCA_021442155.1 of Cymbidium sinense. Classification (NCBI taxonomy): domain Eukaryota; kingdom Viridiplantae; phylum Streptophyta; class Magnoliopsida; order Asparagales; family Orchidaceae; genus Cymbidium; species Cymbidium sinense. Next base: position 43,016 of record JAKCPB010000070.1, read on the forward strand.
GTGTAAGAGAAATTGAGTGACATCCTATTCCCTTTAACATAGCACAAACATATATCTTTTTTTTTGGGCTATTTTGATGTGGGAGCAAGCCCCTTGTGGGACTAATTCATTGTGCCGTCTCACATGCTACCTTGCTAGTGTGTCACCCCAAAGTGGTCATTTGTGAGATGTGAGTCCCATGCTTTCTTCCGAAGACCATTACAAACCAATGAGTTCCTGTTAGTTTGGTATTTCACTGCGAATAAACTACCTCATGTTGGCTTTGTATAAGATGATGTGCCATAGCTTTCTTCTTGAACCGACAATTCACCAACTAGGTTGGGTATATTTAAGGCTTAGGATAAGTCCCCTTGTGGATCTTTTTCAACCACTTGAGTTGATATAAGTCCCCAAAGGGCATTAACTCAATAGCCCTATGATTACACCTCTGAGACAATTATCCCTACCCCCATTGTAGAAGGATGTGAGTCCATGATGCTTTCTTCATATGCTGATTGTTGCAAACCGATTGGCACCTTAGGTTGGTTGATATTTACTATGCTGACAATGACTCTCTTGGTGGATACACCACTCTTGGCAGATGTGAGTCCCCATGCTTTCTCCTTGAGTTGGCCACCGAATACCTATAGATATTATCTTCTCCATGGTTTTGGATAAAGCCCTTAGGGGCCTCTCCCAAGTAGGCACTATACTTGGATCATGTTCTTTGTGACCCTATTTAGACACTACCCGGGTTACCTTTGCGTTGGACAATCCCTCATTCCTAGTAGTTCACCCCTGTGGTTAGAGAATTCATTTAGCGGATGCATTGATTCTCCCTTGGTTCAGTAAATTTGAGATAGGCCTAGGTGATATGAGCTCCTTTTTAGTATGATCCCTTGCAAACTAATAGGGTCCATGATAAACAAACAAACAAACAAACAAATTTATTTGCTTGTGGATTAGGAATTCAAGCCCCCAGTGGCCTCTTTCCCAAGCAAGCATCCTATCTTTAGGGCAGTGTTAGCAAAACTCCCTATAAGAATTGCCTGACTACACTTAAGTTAAGATAAGTCATTGGGTTTGCACTCTCTCTATAGTAACACTAAGGTCGGGTTCAATCTATTTTTCCACAAATAGATTTCCCCGACATTCATTTTTCTTTGGAAGATATAAGCCTACTACACATTCTTTTTTAGCATGGCTATTGCAAACTGACGGGTAGCCCTAGGTCTGGTCGACATGTTACCTTGCTAATATATCTCCTCAGTAGCCTTTTCTTCAGTAAAGATGTGAGCCCCTATGCTTTCTTCCCTAAACTTGTCCGTAAATTGAAAGGTACCCCTTTAGTTGGATAGTTCTCCCCTTGATTAGGAAGCTACTCCCTTTGGATTGGTAAATCTGAGGTAGGCCAAGGCTGACATGCCCCCACATAGTGTAGTCCATCACAAATCGATGTGATCCATCAAATATAATTAAAAATATGAAATTAATTTTGACTATCTTTGACTTGGTTTAAGTCCCACAGAGGCATTCACTTAGTAGTCAGCCTAAGGTTGGGTTTGACCCATTGCCTCGCCAACTGATCATCCTAGTGACTGATCCCTACTTTCGAGGATATAAGTCTACTACACTTTCTTCCTAAAATAGCTGCTGCACACCGAAAGGCAACACCTTTGGTTGGATAGTCCTACTATGTGGTTGGTAAACTATCAATTTGGACTGGTAAATCTGAAGTAGGCCAAGGCCAACATGGCCCCTACTTAGTGTGATCCATCGCAAACCAACAGGGTCCATCTCAAAATTCAAAATTTAAAATCACACCACACCTATTGGGTGCCCAAATTCTCCATCTATAGGAGTTCCTCAGTCTTAAGACACTTTTAGTGATTAGGTGGACACTTAACCTAACCTCAGAGACTTAGAAAAGTTAGCCATAAGAATAGGTTATGCCTTAAGGGTTTTAGGAATACTTGCCTACCCTATAGCTTAAACCCAAATCCTTGCTTCCTTCTTTCAAGTCAAACTTTGAACTCAAATCTTAAATCAATTCACACAATTCATTTTCTCAAATCTTAAACCAAATCCAAAACCTTTTCTAAGCCCTTTGATTTCATCTTAGGGACTTAGCACAAATCAAATCTTAAATCAATTCCAACAAAATTGATTTTATAAAATCCTAAATAAATTCCAACTCAATTGGTTTTCTCAAATCATCAATTCCAAAACTCAAATCATGAATAAATTCCAAATAATTGAAACCCATGATCAATACCAAATCCAAAATCTTTCATAAGCCCTTATGATTTTATCTTATGGACTTAGCTTAAATCAAATTCAAATCACTCCAAACTCAAAAGATTTTCATAACCCATTTATATTCTCATTTATATTCACAAATATAAATTAAATATAAATTCAAATAACCAAACTAAATTCAAAACTCAAATCCAAATCTAACAAAATCCAACTTATACTTTTCAAGTCAAATCCTTGAACTTTAGCAAACCATTATCAAATCAATCCAAATCCTATTTTATCTTCAAACAATCATTCCTTCATTCACATGCCCAAATATAAACATAAACTATAATCATCAAACCAAAATCAAACTAACCCAAATCAAACCCTTGTTCATCCTTTGAACTTGAAATTGTCAAATGAACCAAAACCCATTTGACTCCAAATCACTTGCAATTGGATTTATATTTCAATCATAAGTCCATATGTGTGTTCAACTAAACTTGAATCAAGCCTTGATCAAGCCAATTGACCCACTTAGGCTCACTTGACCCAAAGTGACCTAAAGAACCTTTTTGAGCCAAATTCTAATCCAACCCAAGTTGGATTGAACTAAGCCCATCTAAGCCTCCCATTGTGAGAAATGATCATCCTAAGATGATCAATCACTCAAATTTGGTCAAACCAAGTCAAACCTAGCCTTTGACCAAGTCAACACTTAGCCCAAATGAAACCTAAATAATCCAAAATTCATTATAAGCCAAGTTGATTGAAACCATTGATCTAAATCAGTTCATAATGAATGATTGAAATTGACCAAGCCATCCATTGAGTCAAACCTAGCCAAATTGGCCACTTGACCTAAGGTGACCCAAGTTAACATAAAAAGTCAAAATGGATCAAATCTTGATCTAAGCAAAATTAATTGCAGCCAATGGGTCAAACTCATTCTAAATTGATTATTGAACTTGACCAAAGCTTCAATTGGCCAACTAAACCCAACCTAGCCCAATTGACCATGAACTTAACTTGACCTAAAAGGTCAAATCAACTTGAAATCAAACCAAACCAAAATTTATTGAAACCAAAGCTTGCAATACATTTCAGATGATCAACCAAGCTTAAACCAACCCATGACCTAACCCAATTAGGCAAATGAGTCAAATTTGTCAACTTGACCGATTTGACCTAAATGAACCTAAATGAACCAAAACCAAATATAAACCAAATTGAACCAAACCAATGATACCCATATGCTCCAAATGATCATTTGAACTTGATCTAATCCATAGTTTGACCCAATTTGACCAATTAGATAACCTAATCCAATATGACCAAATGGATCAAATTGAACCAATTCAAACCGAATGAACTCCAAATCACTTGAAATTTGGCCCAACCTATTTTTGAATCCTTTCAAATCTACCCAAATAAAAATTAAGGCCCAATAACCACTTTACCCAAAAGTGAAAGGTTATCCTATGACCAAATTCACTTGGAATTTGGTCATATTATTTCTCAAGGCCACCTAACATCCTTCTAGTCCTCCACTTGGACACCAAGCAGGGTGGTGAACATGACCCAATGTCCTTGGGTTGGCTTGGATCCAACACAAGGAAAAATGACCTGTCCAATGGGAATTGAGCACTTGGATCACCCAATACACTCACCTAGCACATGGACACTCACTCTCCTTCTCTCCACTACCTAAAATAAATCACATGGGATGATAAATAGTATAAACTGACCAACCAATCTCAACAATTAAGCTAAAATGGAAACTCTACTCTTCACCATCCGATCCAAGGAGGGGGAGATATACTCCCCCTCATTCCCACTCAAATGAGAAGCAATTTCAACTAAGCTCTAGGAATCAAAAATAAGCATTTCTAAGCTTCCCAGATCCATTTCAAAGCTTCCTTATTTTCTCCTTCTTGATTTTTCTCAAGGCTGAATCAGGGGAGGTGAAGTGAAGATACAACCCATCCAATTCTCCACTAAACCCAAATTAATCTTACAAGAACCATCAAGGGACCTCATTGAGATCAATCAAGTTATTTCCAAAGTCACCAAGCCACAGGAAGGAGGACTTTGATTAAAGCCTATTTCCATTGAAGGGGTCAACCTAGCCATCCACCCCAAATCAAGTCTTGACACCTTCAACACGGCTTCATCTCTACTAGACAAGCTACCTCCTCCATTGGAAGCTGTGATAGCCTCGATGAGGGTATTTTCAAAATAGATCTTAGATGAAAATTTCTTGGTCCTCTGTGAAGGAAATTGTAATCACTTAAGATCTTGACCATTGGATTCATTGCTTCTGCTCCTCTGAAGGTGTGGAGTGAGTTTGAACTCCATCTAAGCTTGGGTGGGCTCGGATCCAGCAACAATTGATGGATGACATCCATCTCTCCCTACTCGAGAGGAGATAGATCACACACCATCCATTATGCATGAATGGAATAGATGGTTGTGATTAAATCATGATAGATCTCCCTCTAATTTAAGCTTAAACTACAGGATTAATCACAGTCATTCGATCTTAGATCGGACAGCCCATGGAGAAAGCATGTCCACAGCTGGCTGACTCAGCCATGGAGGTGACAACATAAATTATCTATCCCATCACGACAAGTGGAAAGCGTGCTGCGTCACAGCTGTCATGTGGCCCGATGGGATTAGGGGTTAATTAGCTTTAATTAATTCATTTTTAATGCTAAAACTTCTAAAATTTATAACTAATTATTGAAAAATCAAATAAATACAAGCTCAAGCTCATTTTAAAGATAACTCAGTAAGGAATAATATAAAATTAAAATTAATTAATTTTGAGCAGTAATTTTCACTCAATTTGGGTTTTATTAGAAATGTAATTAGGTTAATTACTCTTTAATTACTTTAACAAATAATTTCAAACTCTCTAAGGTTAATTGGTGGATGACCTCTACTTCCTATGATTTTCTTGGAATTTATTGTTGGATTAATTAGGGAAATTGCTTAGTTCATTCTTAATCCTCTCTTAACTGAATAAATGATTAATTAATCTATGAAATAGTGATAAATTCATTAATTAAGTTTGTTAACCATGACAAAATAGTGAATGGAATTATGGAATGAGATTAGGATTTCTTTTCCAAATTTTTTCCCTATGTTTATTTCATTTGGATAAATATTTAATTAATTTGCAAATTAATCAATAACTTAATTATTTCATTAATGGTTCAATTAATCAAACTCAAAACTAAATCACTACAAAACTTAATCACTTAATCTTGGGTAGATTCTTAGGAGTTTAATAACCTAAAAGACTTCAAAGTAAATTATAATCAAACTACATGTATAGGATGTTTATGAAAGTACATAATTAAACCATTTAGCCAAATTAATCAATAATTGTGAGCCAATTGCATTAGGCATTTTTATTACTTAGGTGCATTGCTGATTTAAATTCCATGTGATTGCATATCATATGTTGGCTTATAATTACTTATTTAATTATGTTAAAGTGGTGTAGATAAGGGGTAATTAATGAATTTAATTCACACCTTAACCTTAACAAAACATAAAATCAACATAATTAGTCTAAAAATTAAACTAAACTAATTCACACATGGGGAAAATGGGTTAGGACCAGCAAACCTTTCTCATATTTTCTAAGTCAATTCAAATTCAAAAATAAAAATCTCCTTAAAGAATTTTGATTCACTTTAAATGATCTTATTTTCATAGGATTGTCTTTAGGAATTAATTAGGGTGAATGAAGCCATAAGCTTACATCACTTTATTTCTTTCCAAGCATGCTAAATATTGTTTTCCATATCAAATCATGCATTCATCTCTTTTAAAAGTAAATTAAATAAAATGTTTCCTTTTACGTCAAATTGCATGTGTTGGTTAAAATTAAGAATATGAGTGGCTATTATTAATATTAAACAAAAAATTATTTTGAAAACTTATAAAAAGATTATGAATGAAGTGATGCTACATATAAGTACTTATAAGCTTGCTTGTGTTTATAGCATAAGATGTGTTTTATGTTGTTTTCTTCTCTTCTCTTAACATGGACTTGTATAGGATTTGCAAAATGTATAGTTCATTTGAAAAGAACATAACACTTATAAATCTATTCCTATGCATATGTTATGTTATGACTAAGAAGGAGCCTCACATTACACACAGATTATACAACAAAATCAAATACAAAAATCATTTGCATGATTCTTCATCCATTTATTTCTTTTTGTACATTTACATGTATTTAAGAAAAGTGGTATATTAGTCTGGACATCCCAGGGCTGTGAGGCTTTAAGTAGCCTAAGTAGTATTGTACCTTACACCCCTGGTGTAGAAAACAATGGCATCATACTCACTTATGTCCTTCATACATGTGAATATGCATTATGTTAATGGATAAAAAATCCCTCCTTTCTACATAATAAAGACTTGCATTCATGGAATATCCAAATTTTCAAATCATATCTCTTAGCATTCATCATCAAGTTAAGCTAAAAATTTGCATTGCATGTATAGGTATGCTTAGGATTTATTCATATGCATGGTATACATGGTGGAAAGAAATAAATGGTTATGTGTTATGTGATAGTAATTCACCTTAATTAATCCTAAGATGTCTTTCTTAATGAATAGGGTTATTTAAAGCAAATCTAAACTTAGGGTTAATTGAAACACATAATAAAATATTCACTAAAGAAAAATCATTAATAAATCTACCTTTGAAATTACTTAAGGTAGGGATGAAAGAGAAGTTCTCTTATCTTTTCTTCTCTTTCCAACATTTAATAACTAAGTGTAGGTTCATTTAAAACAAATTAAATCACCAACTAAAATTGACAAATCAACTAAATCACTTAAACTAAAACCACCCTCTAAATTAAACATCTCATACTTAGAAAATCTCAACCTTATAGCCTAGCTAAGACATGCCACACAAGCCTTAAATGGCACACACATTAGGCTAAGTCACCATTTCTAGGTCTATGAGGACGGTGCATGGTTTGATGCCTGATTTTATTTTGTGATGTAATGCTTTTAGACTGGATGTCAGGGTGCATGTGTGTAGACTGGATGTTAGGCTGATATTAGTCTAATCATGCTTTCTACAGGGGGTTGTACTTGAGGGGCGCTATAATAAAAATATAAATATTTTTGCTTTGCATGTTGCTTATACCCCTAAGCATAACCCAAACTGGACAAGTGGACTTGGTTACCCATTTATGGAGTGCTAAGTATACATTATTCATATAACTTCTTGGGTTGTGTGGTATGCTTAGCTAATATCTATTTTGCAAGTTTAGTTAGATTTATCTTTCACATTTTAATGTAAATTTTACAATTGAAATTTGGAATGAATGTTATGGGAGAATTAAGGTGAGCATTGGTCATAAGATTGTGTCTTATGTATCATGTGAAGCCTTGGAGAAAACTACATCCCAAGTCAAATCAAAAGGAAGGAAAAAATGAAGAAAGAAAGAAATGAAGAAAGAAAGAAATGAAGAAAGGAAGAAATAAAGAATGAAGAATGAAGACTCCCATAACATGAATTCTGTCTAAATTATAATTATTCATTTGTAATTGGGTTGTATTGGCTACCGACATTTCTTTTCGATTTGTATGGTGGTACCCAACCACACTGGCCTTTGATCCTTTTATGCTAATTTTATAAATTGATTGATGTTTTGTTTATGATTGTGTAATAAGGATGGCATGATTTTCCTAGTTTTTTAATTGCTTGATGATTTTTGAATGGACTGAATGCGATTAGACTCTTAAGAAAAATAAATTTTCTATCCAATTAATCAACTCAGAATTAAATTAAACAACTCATAACTTCACTTAAAAAGCCTAGGACATAAATCAAGATAATAAAAGATTTAGCAACCCTTAGGATGTTGTATGTCTCACATCATGCATAAAACATATTGCCTCACTCTTGCTAATGGGATTCCACCTTTGCCAGAGAAAATGGCTTGACCTTTGAGAGCCATGGTGGAAACACACCTCCTTCATTCGATTTTGGACCATAACCAATTTCTCATGCATTAGGCATATGAAATCCCATAGCCGATGTCAAATAAAAATGTTCAAAATGAAAATAAAACTTAACAAAATTTGCATAGATTAAGTAATTTATTCATGCCATTCATGATCTAGTCTCTTTGGGAGTGTTTTTAAGGACTTAGTCTCCTTTCTAAATAAACAACAGCCTAGCTATCTTACAAAGCATAAGACTTGCCAACATGTATTTAAAAATGTAGGAAGAGTTAGTTGGTGGCCACCCCCCAAGAAATTGTAAGTCCAACAGTCGGGTGGTTTATCCTCTCTTATGGAGGTAAACCATATACCATCTTTGCTTTAGATTTAGGTCATGCTTGGCCTCATCAAAGCTCCCAGATTTAGGATCTGAAGTCTATTTCCCTTTGCGGGCTACAAGCTTAAATCCTCACCTCTTAGGCATTTTCATGATCTCGTGTTGTGGAATTATAAGCCTAGATTTCTAATAAAATTCAACTCAAATATATAATCCTTCTTAAATTTCAAAATATAAAGCCCAACCATATGCTAGTTTGGGATGCTCACTAGGTTTCCTAGTATCATGAGCATCCCCTACTCATCTCCCTTTGGTTTCAATAATAACTCCCTCCTTTTAATCAATCCCACTTGATTTTCCAAAAATAACCAATTTGTTGATAGTCCTATCTTTAAAATCTTTCAAGGCAATGATCATTTACCTTAATCGAGAGTATTCTTAAAGAATCTCATTCCTTAAGATGTAATTAACTATGGGGGCTTGCCTCCATAAGGAATTTAAAAAATTCAATTTAAATAAACCCATGTTACTTTTCTGTGTAAAGTAGGGGATAGATCTCTGGTACATTCGAAGACACATTGCCTTTAGGAGTCCTCATTAGGTGATTAGGTCCATTGTAGGATGGTGACTTCTGTCTCTCGAGATAGTACATCATTCCTTAATGTCTCACCCGATCACCCTAATGAGTACATCTACAGATCTATGTGGTGTCCCAATAATATACATACAATTTTTTTAGAGTCCAAGTTTGAAAATTAAACACCACAACTTTATGATGAGGTTCTGAGTTGTTTAAAATTTAGTTATGAGTGATTAGTTTGGTAGAAAAGTTATTTTTATCCTAAGAGCCTAATTGTATCCAAGACACACATTAAAGCATCAATCATTTAAGAAACTATGAAAAGCATGACATCCTAATGTACAATTTAAACATAAAATCAAATAATTATGTAAACTATTATAAAAAAAATAAAAGGCCGGTCATTGATCATACAACTCGAAGAAAGAAAAGATGGGTAAAGGTCTACCCTATACAACTGGAATATGAAAGAATAATTATAATTATATTAAATTTTATGAGGGTCTTCTTTCTTCGTATCTCCATTTCTGATTTAGTTCCTTCTTTGATTTGGATGGTGCTTGCTTCAATGGCATCACAGGGCACCCCAGAACAAAGCCTTCTAACAACTGCTCATTCTAATCTCCCATAGCACTAATCTTAATTTCTATTGCAAAAATTACATTTATGTTGGAAAAATAAATCTAACTACACCTGCAAAATAGAGGTTAGCTAAATATACATATAATCCCATGCAATTGTATTTATAATTTGTACTTAGCACCCTACACATGGGTAACTAAGCCCACCTATCCTAACTTGGATATGCTTAAGGATTTAAGCAACCTACAAAAAGAGCATTTACATTTATTTTTAAGCATTCCTTAAGCATAATCCCCTATATAAAATATGACTAGGCTAATATTTTCCTATCATCTGTCTGCATACACCCTAACATCCAATCAAAATAATACATCATAAAATAAAACATACATCACAGGATACACCATCCTAACTTAGAGCTAGTAGTGGTGATTTAATTCTAATGTATGTATTAAGGCTTGTGTGGTAAGTTTTGTTAGGCATTAGTGTTGTATTTTCTAAGTGTAGAAGGATTCAATTTATCATGAAAGGTTGATTTCACTTGAAGTAGTTTAATTGATTTGAGAATTTTAATTTGTGTTTTTTGTTGTTTCATTTGATTACACTTAGCAACTAAGTGTAATAAATAAAGGAAAAGTGGATTGCCCTCTTTCATCCCTACCTTAAGTCACTTTCTAAAGTATATTAATTTAATTTAATTCTCTTTAGTGAATGGATTATTAAATGATTTAATTGATCCTATGTTTAAGTTCACTTTAAATAATCCTATTCAAAATTAAAGGAATCTTAAGATTAATTAAATTAAATTACTATCATATGACATATATTAAATCATTCCTTTCAATCACATGTAACATGCATATGATTTAATCCTAAGTGTATCTATACATGCAACATATTTTAGGACACTTAAATGATGAATGTAAGTGTATGTTTAGAATTTATATTTTATTTGATTAGATTATTTAAACATATTAATTCAAAACTTTATCCAAATTCTTATACAAAAAGGCCATAAGAATTAAATTAAATAGGCATGTGTCATTGCTAAATGAGGGAATGAGGTAATAAAATAACCTCCTTGGAGATAGATAAAGCCTCGTATTCTCAGGATGTCCAGACTATATACCCATTTTGATTCAAAAATATGTAAATTTGTATACATAAACATAGGAATTAAGCTCCAAATCATATGGCTAATTAATTCAACTACTTAGTCAATTATGAATGCATGCAATTTTAATGTAAAATGGGATTTTCATGCACTAATCACATATACATATACATGTACAAAGACATAGGCAAGTACATGTCATTGTTAAACTAGGGAAGTGAGATAATCAAATAACCTCCTTGGGGCTAACTAAAGCCTCAATTTCCGAGATGTCCAGACTATATACTTGCTTTTCTTGGACACAAATGGATGTGTACATAAATGAGGGAAAAAAAACCATGAAAAAATTGTTTTTTTATTGAATCATTTATATATTTGAATTAAAGCTCTATCCAAATTCTAATGTTGAAATACATAAAAATGATATCAAATGGGTACATGCCTTTGTTAAACCAAGGAAGTGAGGTAATCAAATAACCTACTTGGGCCTAGCTAAAGCCCCGTGTTCCCAAGATGTCCAGATTATATACTCATTACCATTCAATCTTATATAAATCAACACATGAATTGAGGAAAGAGAACTCAACATTCATACAATTAAGCTATAAGAACATGCATTTCTTATGTATTTATAACTAGCATCATAACACATATTTTTATTCATTTATATGCTTTTAAGAAATACATTTATTTTTAATAGTGATAATAGCCATGCACATATTAAATTAAATCAACACATGCAAGCTTACATAAAGGAAATACATTTTATTTTACTTGATTTTGAAAATATGGATGCATGAATTCAAATGACATACCAAATTTAACATGATTGGAAAGAGGACAATCAAATATAAGCATGTGATTCATTCAACCAAAATAGTTCTTAAGGACAATCAAATCAAATAAGATTATTTAAAGTAAACTAAAGCTTCTTTATTAAGTTTTGGATTTGATTTGATTTAAAGATGAGAAGAGAAATCATCACTTGTTGTTTTAAACCCATTCCCATTACTGATTTGATTTAATTTAATAAAATATAATAAAGTTGATTTTATGGGTTAATTATGTTGAACCCTTAAATGATGAATTAATTACCCTTACTTATGTCACCATAAAATAATTAATTAAATAATTATGAGCCAACATGATATGCATGGGAAATAAACTTGCAATGATCCTAGGAAATAAAATGGGCCTAATGCAATTGGCTCATGATTAATAGTTAATTAGATTATGGGACTTAATTAATTAATCTTATGGTTTAACCATAGATGTGGACTAACCATAATTTCATTAAACTCCTTTAAGTTATTAAACACCTAAAGATCTACCCCATGATTTAATTGATTGAGGTCTAATGTGATTGTGATTTAATTAATTATTTAAATGTTAATTAATTTCATTTCAAAAAAGGGTGAAATGCACTTAGGGAAAGGGGTCCCAAACCTATTCCTTAGTTCACTTACTGTTGAATAATGATTAATAAACTTAATTAACCAATATATTACTATTCATGGGATTAATTAATCATTAATTAACTTAAAAGAGTAGTTAAGGTTTAATTAGTCAATTTTCCTAATTAAGTGAGCAATAAATCCCAACAAAATCATGGGAGGCAAAGGTCATCCCATTAAATTAACCCACAAAATTTTAGGATTAATTGCTCAATTAAATAAGGAGTAATTAAGCTAATTAATATTATTATTAAAACTTAATTACTATTTAAAATTAGTTAAGATCATTTTAATTAATTTTCCTTTGTAATGCCTTTAAAATGAGTATTTATTTGGATTTATTTGATTTCTCTATGATGTTTTTATGATTTTTAGAAGTTTTAGCAATTAAAAATGATTAATTAAGGTTAATTAAAGCCTATTCCTATTGGCTCCATGTGGCGCACTAATGCGGCCCACTTTCCATGTGGTGCCATGGGATTTCCTACTTAAAACTTATCATACTCAGCTCCAATGTGGCGGTGGAGGACGCGCTTTCTCGTCTATCATTCGATCTAAGATCAAATGACTATGATTAATACCATAGCTTAATAGGATTAAATTAGATCGATCTAGAAAATCTAATCATGATCGTCCATTCTGATCATGTCAAATGGACAGTGCGTGATCTAACGTCATGTGAGGGAGGGAGAATATAGTTCATCCGCAATTGCTCACTTAATCTGAGCTTACATCGAACAACTCAAAGGATCCCACTTCCTTAAAATCATTTGTAGGGGATCCAACAGTCAAGATCACACGAGATGCAAGCTTTCTTCAAAAATATACAACCCACTAGAGCTCAAGATCAGTGGCTCAAAGGATTGAGAAAGCTTCATCTAGTGGAGATGAAGCCCTGTTGAGCAGTAATTGGATCAATTCCTCGACGTTCACTCATAAGGCCATGAACGATGATTTGGAGCTCAACTTTGATCAAAGTACCACATCCGATTCTCGAGAAGCTTGGGAGATGATTTGTTATTGCTCAATGAGGCCTAGGGAAGGTGCGTGCAAAGTTAATTTGAGTTTGATGCAAAAATGGAAAATTTTGGTCAGAAATGAAGTGTCCTATTTCAGGACGAATGGGAATGGCACTTTTCAATCAAGGAATGAGCTTAGAGCTTAGGGAATGGCTCTAGGAGCTCATCTTGGGTAGCTAGGGCTCTATAGAATGATTTTTGTGTGTGTTTGTGTAGAAATGAGGGGGTGTATACCCCACTTCCTCTTTATCAGATGGTGGGATCAGGTTTGGTTTCTAGTGGTAGTACGGTCATCTCTGGTAGTCATGGGTGGCAGGGAGGAGGTGAGTTGGCTCGGCTTGGTGGCTATCAAAGAGGAATCATGGGTGTCCTACGGGTTTCAAATGCTCGATGGGGAGGGTGAGGTGATTTTACCTCCCATGGGTTATGGCTGACCCAAACACCCCATGGGTCAGGTTGGGTAGTGTCCTAGGTGCCTAGGTGGACAATTCCTAGACTACCAAGTTGCCAATGAATGGAAATGACCACTTACATGGGTGATTTATCTAATGTGATGCCCTTGACCCAAGGGTAGAATGATCATTTGGCACTGGATTTAATTTGAACAAATTTAAAATGAGCCAAAAGTGGGTTAGCCCAAATTTCAAGTCAATTGGAGTTGATTTGGTTATGTTTGGCTCAATTTAACCCATTTAGGTCAAATTTGGTTAGGTTGAGTCAAGTTGATTGATTGGTCAAATTGGGTCAAACGAAGGGTTGGTCAAGTTCATATGATCATTTGAGATGTTTTGGTTCAATTGGATTCATTCAATTTGGCTTAGATTTGATTTTGGCTCATTTGAATTCATTTGGGTCAAACATATTAAGTTGACCAATTTGACCAATTTGGCCAAATTGGCTTGGGTTGGGTGTTAGTTTGGGTTTAGTTGACCAATTAAATATGATTGTAGGCTTTAGTTTCAATTAAATTGAATATGATTTTGTGATAGGCCAACTTGGCCGTTTAGGTCAATTTGGGCTAAGTAGGTCAATTGGGTTCATTTGGGTCCAATCATGGCTTAGTCAAGTTTAACAATCAATTTGGAATGAACTTGAGCCATTCATTGCAATCAATTTGGTTTATATATTTATTTGACACAATTTGGTCTTTTAGGTCAATTTGGGTAAACTACAAGAGGGCTAATTGAATTTGGTTTGACTCAATTGATGGTCAAGTGATATTCAAATATTGAATTTGATTTGGTATGAATCATTAGTTTCAAGGGATTTGGCATAGGTTGCAATTTGGCTAGTTTGGGTTCATATGTGTTAAGGGGTTGACTTTGTCAAATGACCAAGTTGACATGGTTTGACCCAATTTATGACAATTGATCAACTTAGGGTGATCAACAATCATGATGGGTGGTTTTGATGGGCTTGGTTCAATCCAATTTGGGTAGGATTAGAACTTGGCTCAAATAGGTCAAATTGGCCACTTTGGGTCAAGTGGACCAATTGGGTTTAGTTGGCTTGATTTTGGGTTGAGTTTGATTTAGTTGAGTTTATATATGGATTTGGGATTGATATATAAATTCAATTGCAATTGGCTTGGGATCAAATGGGTTTTAGTTCATTTGAACATTTCAAGTCAAAAGGGTTAAGTTGGGTTTGACTTGGGTTGATTTTGGTTTGGCTTGATGATTGTAGGTTTCATTTATACTTGTGAATATGATTGAAGGTATAATTGATTCATGCGATAAACAATTGAATTTGGGTTTTAGAATGAAGGAATTTGGCTAACACCATAGAGTTTGGTCATGTGGCTTAGGTTTGGATTTTGATTTGGTTTGATTTAGTTTTGATGATTTAAATGTATATTTCATTTAAATTTGTGGAGATGATTAAAAATATGATTGATTTGTGAGAAAATCAATTAAGTGTGACTTTATTTTGATTAATATTTGGCTAAGTCCTTGGGATAGGTCATGTGGCTTAGGAAGGGTTTTGATTTAATTTGATTTAGTTTGACTTAGTTTTGATCATTTGAATGTAGATTTGATTTATATTTAGGAATATGACTGAAGATATAAATTTATTATAAGAAAATCAATTGATTTTGGATTGATTTGAATTAAAATTTGGCTAAGTCCATGGGATAGGTCATATGGCTTGATCATGGGCTTCAATCATTTGGTTTTAGAATTTGGATTTGGATTTGAATTTAATGTTTGAATTGAACTTGGCATTTTTTTTGAGAAGGTGAACATGGATTGGATTTTGGTTGTAGGGTAGGTGAATTATCCTAATCCCTAAGGCATAACATAATCATGTGGTTAACCCTTCTAAGTCTTTAGGCTTAGGTTAAGTGTTTACCTAACTGTTTGAAGTATCTTATGACTAAGGAAGTCTTAGTTTCTAGAAGACTCCAAAATCTAAAATGGGAATATTTAATCCGCACTCCAATAGTGAGGTCAATGGGACTTACGCTCCATAGTGTTTCCCTTGGAGATAGATGATTAGAAGACTGAATCCAAGTTTCACAATATAGACTCAAATACATCTTTAAATGCTTTGCTTGGGAGACCATGGATACATGAGAACAACATAGTTCCATCTCTCTACATCAGTGTATGAAGTTCGTAAGAGGTGGGATCATCTACTGTGTTGAAGGAGATCTCAAGCCATTTACAGTTCATGAGGTTGGCATATATGAGGATGCGTCTTACTACCTCCTTCAAAATCAACAAGCCTATTCTCGTGAACTTGGCCAAAGTTTAAAAATAAAAGAGAAAGAAAAGAAAAAAAGTAAAAGAAAAGAAAAGAGAAAATGAAAAAAAAAGGGTGCAAAAATAGACTTGAGGAGGAAGTGGAGCTTGACATTTGATTCCACCCATAGTTTGTTACTCCATTCGAGCATATGGGTAGGATGACTTGACCTCCACCAGGTAGAGGAAAAGGTAAGTTCAGAGGCAGTCTCAGGGGTGGAAAACCTCCTTATTGGCCACCTAATAGAAGATATGTCCCATGTACCAGAAGTATACCTGCTATCCATATAGACATAGAATCTAGTTCATAGGATGAGTCTTATATGGTTAGCAAACCAGCCAGCTCTTCTCAGTAGATTCCTTTGGAGGTGACACTTGAGCCATATAGCGATGAAGACTGGGCTCCAAAGCAAAGTATAAGTGTATCCAAGTCTATATGTGAAACAGTTAGGCATCGATTAGGAACCTTAGCTCTAACCCTACTTTCCTCTCAAAAAGATGAGGGTTTGGTAGTTAAGGAAGCCCCTAAGTCATCCACAAGTGTGAAGACTCAGAGGTTCTTTCTGGGAGCATCATCCTCAAGTCATGAAGTTGATGTAGAACTTGAGAATGATTCATATAAATATTTAATAGAATTAACTTTTGATTGGTACTTTCCTTGTGTTCATAATTTAGCAAAGAAAGGGTTAATCCCACATATTTGGTCAAAGCACAAGTCAAACTACTCTGAAAGAATATGGAAGAACAAATGCGAAAGCTCTCAATGAAGATGTGGATTAGGATTGATGTAGGTCCAATCAATGATGATGATTGCATAGTCAACACCAATCATTTGGAATCGATAGGTTCTTTTCAAATCACATTAACTCATATGAAGAGCTATGCTTAGAAACTTCAAATGATCTAGATGATTTTGAAGTCAAAATGCATCATCGAGTTCAAAGATGATATCAAGTCAACCATCGACGAGCTCAAAAAATAAACTTAAGAATTGAAGAAGATCCACGCGATATACATAAGTTCTTTATTGAATGAAATTGAAACTAATGACTTAGTGATGCCATTGACTGAGATTAAGGACTAGTTTGCATGGAGTTATGAAGTGATGCCTGGATTGGCTCCTGATGTAGCAGTCCATAAACTAGAAATAGAGCTACTATGCACCCTATCAAGCAATCTTCTTGATGCATAGAATAATAGGTCATTTCTGAAGTCAAGAAATAGATCGATACTAGCTTTATCTAAGAAGAAAAATACCCTATCTAGTTAGTCAGCATCATCCTAATTAAGAAAAAGAATGGCCAAATTCACATATGTGTCAATTTTAGGGATTTAAATAAGGCATGTCCATAAGATGAATTTCCACTACCAATCTCGGAGCTCATGGTAGACATTTCCTCATCTCATGAAGTCTTCTCTTTCATGGATGGCTCATCTAGATATATAACTAAATAAAGATCTCCCTAAAGATGAAAGAAACACTACTTTTAGAACCCATTTCTATAAGGTCATGCCTCTCAGCTTAAAAATGCTGGTGCTATATACCAATGGGCTATGACTCAAATCTTCAACGAACTCATTCATCATCAAGTTGAGTGCTATGTCGATGATCTCATGGTCAAAAGTAGAGAAATGAAAGACCATCTTTTTGACTTGAGTGTAGTTTTCAACAGTTAATATAATTTAACCTCAAAATGAACCCCCAAAAGTGAGCATTCAGAGTAGCTTCAAGAAAATTCTTTACGTTTGTTGTTTCAAAAATGGAAATTGATTCAAAGAAGATCAAGGTGATATTATAAATTTCACCCCCTAAAAGTATAACTCAACTGAGATCATTCTAAGGGTGGTTGGCATATCTAAGACACTTTATATCCAATGTATCGAGAAGATGTCAGCCATTTTTAGCACTTATCAAAAAGGATGCCAAGTTCAAGTGGGATGATAAGTGTGAGCATTCCTTTGAAGACATCAAGCATTACCTGATGATGCCACCAGTTCTATCAGCCCATATCACGGGCAAGCTACTACTTTACACTACTGTGTTAGACAACTCCTCTGGTACTTTGTTGACCCAAGCCAACAACAAAGGGAAGAAAAATACACTCTACCACCTCAGCCATCATCTAATCTCTACTAAGCCTAATTATCTACCCATTGAGAAGCATTTCTTATCTTTAATCTTTGCATCCCAAAAGTAATAGCACTACATGCTTTCTCATAAGGTGAACTTGATCTCTAGGATCAATCCACTATAGTATCTCATGACAGGGCCAACACTATCTGGACAGTTGGCATGACGGTCCATGATCCTTTCATAGTTTGACATTACCTTCATACCCCTCTATGTAGTGAAAGGTCAAGTGCTAGTGAATTAACGACACCCACTTCCTATTGACTCTCTACTTAGTGATGATCACCCGTTGAACAAATCATGAACATTGGGGATATTAGAATTCACTGTTGGGAGATGTATTTTGATGGTGCAGCTTCCTCTCAAAGAGGAGAAGAACCATAATCTATTATTCCTAGAAAGGTAGGGGTAAGAATAGTTCTCTTAACTCTTGACCTGATGTGATGAGATTCTCATATCATCTGTCCAATCCTTGCATGAACAATGAAGCTAAATATGAGGCTCTAATTGCTGGTTTAGAGTTAGACATTACTCTAAGCATCCAAAACATCAACATCTTTGGGGATTCTCATCTAGTGATCAACCAAATCACTGGGTCCTATAAGGTTATAAATCCCAAGCTCCATCACTACCACAAGTACACCATGGAGTTATTGGCCTAAACCCTAAAGGTTACCATTTATAAGAATCCTTGAGGAGAGAACATCATAGCGTATGCTTTAGCCAAGCATGACAAAGAGTTGGCATATCCGGAGGATGAGTCCATATCAATAAAGGTCCAACATAGATAAGTATTATCTCTTATTAATATTGAACTCATCAAAAAGTACTCTCTTGAAGGGGATGTTAAAGATTATGAGTTATATTAGAGGCAACCATTTATGGATTACCTAAATAGAGGCAAACTATCTCAAGAGAAGTCCTAAGCCCATCAGATGAAGCAGAGAACACTTTCTTACACTCTTGTGGATGGTGTCTTGTAACGACGGTCTTTCAACCATATGTGGTTACATTATTTAGACAAGTATGAAGCCCGTAAGATCATGACTGAGGTACAATCAGGATTATGTGGAGCAAACCAATTCGGTCTGAAGATGGAAGCCAAGATAAAGAGACTAGGATACTACTAGACATTGATGATCAAAGATTGCATGGATATGGTAAGGCGATGCCACCAATGTCAAATATAAGGTTTATTCCTACACCAACCACCCAACATTTTACATCCTACATTGGCCTCATGGCCATTCGAGTGTTGGGGTACCGACATAGTGGGTTTGATTGATCCTCCTTCCAAGGGACATTAGTTCATCTTAGCTGCTACTGACTACTTTTCCAAATGGTCAAAGGTGCTTCCACTTAGAGAGGTCACAGCTCAGCATGTGCTCTAATTTTTTAGGAATCATATCATATATAGGTTTGAAGTGCTTTGATAAATTATATCTAATAATGGTATTACATTTAAGAACACTAAGATCAACAACTTTGGCTAGAGAAACAACATAGATCGAAGATATTCTACCATTAACTATTCGAGGAAAAATGGCTTAGCATAAGCCTTCAACAAAACTCTTAACTAAACACTGAAGAAAACACTCGACAACAATAAGCAACAATGGCTTGAGCAGTTAGTTGAAGCCTTATGGGCCTACCACACCACATATAGAACTCTAACTCAGTCTACTCCATTCTCCTTAGTGTATGGGTTTGAAGTATTCTACCATTAAAAGTCTAACTCCCATCACTAAGGATGGTTGTGGGTAGCAATATCATAATAGAGCAAAATGCCAAGTTACAGTTAGAAGAGCTCGAAGGTTTGGAAGAAAGACACCTACAGGCATGCCAAAACCTCGAGTTGTACAAAGTTAAAATAATTCAATATCACAAAAAGTTGGCCCATTCTAGAGCTTTTCAAGTAGGAGAGCTTAATTTTGTTCTAAAGAGATCGTCTATTACCCATCGTATGATGGAAGGCAAGTTTGAACCCACTTGGGAAGACCCTTTTGCCATAGAGAAGGCTTACCAAGGAGGATCTTATCATCTTATTAATCATAAGGGAGAGTGCCCAATGCTTCTAATCAATAGGCTCTACTTAAAGAAATATTATAAATTATATTTGAAAATAATTATCATCAATGAAAATTCCATTTCGAATTCAATCTCTTCCATGTTGAAAGTATTCTTGTTTACGAATGCGCCAAGATCTGTCTAGGGTAGGTGTAAGGAACCTGAGCAGCATCCTTTCCTTCATC
Organism: Cymbidium sinense; assembly: GCA_021442155.1. Lineage (NCBI taxonomy): Eukaryota > Viridiplantae > Streptophyta > Magnoliopsida > Asparagales > Orchidaceae > Cymbidium > Cymbidium sinense. Next base: position 63,440 of record JAKCPB010000070.1, read on the forward strand.
GACATAACACAAACACAAACTACACACATACATATAAAACAAATACATATCTTTTGTGTCTGGCAACTCTAAGTTGAGATATAGCCCCTAGCGTCACTCACTCAGTAGCTGTTCTAGGTCAGGCTGACGTTCTACCCTGCTAGTGTGTCACCCCAGTGGTCTTCTTGGTTTCGAGGATGTAAGTATGTTATGCTTTCCTTCCTTACTTGGCCACTGCACACCGATGAGTGCCTTGTTAGTTGGTAGACTTACCTATATGGCTAGTAAGCTACCTCATGTTGGCTTCATTTAAGAGGATGCGAGTCTGCTATGCTTTCTTCTTGGATTTGCCTTTGTACACTAACTAGGTTGAGTATATTTGAGGTTTAGGATAAATCTCCTAGCACCTCCTTCCCTCCTTACTACTTCAAGTTTGGGTCCAATCCTTCCTCGAGCTCCCCACTTAGTAGTCGCTCCACGTCAGTTAGCTATCTCGCCGCATACTATCTCGATGATCAATTATACTTGGAATGTTGTAATCCTACATGCTTTCTTTCCAGATTGATTATTGCACATCGACGGGAACCTTAGGTTGGTTGGTTCTCACTATGGCGACAAATAAACCACTCATGCTAACGAATACACTTTAGGTTGGTTGGTTGTCGCACCTTAGGATACACCACTCATGGCAGATGTAACTTTACTATGCTTTTTCCTTGGGTTGGCCACTATACACTTATAGGATTTCTTTTCAGGGCTTAGGAAAATTCCCCTAGTAGCACCTCCCCTGTGGGCATTATATTTGGATCACATCCTTTGCGCACCAATTTAGACACTACCTAGGTTACTATCAGATTGGACAGTTTCACTTTCCTAGCCCTTGTGGTTGGATAATCTGTCTTGTGGATGTGCAGATTCTCCCCTAGTCCCTTAATATAGACTATAAGGCATACTACCATAATATACTAAAACATTTCAAAACATCGTATAACATCCAAAAACACATCACTACATACCCAAATATATGATGTTACATTATACTATAAAATATGGTATTATAATATAATTTATGGTTAGGGTTTAGGGTATTCAAATCTCTAATAGTCAAGGGAAAGTCTCTTGAAGACATTTTCTTTAGCCACCATAACTATGTTAGGATTAGGTTATTCTTTAGATATACTCCTAATGACATTTTTATTCAAGGTTTAGGGTTTAATGTTTAGGATTTAGGGTTAGGGTTTAGGGTTAGGGTTTAAGGTTAGTTTAGGGTTAGTTTAGGGTTTAGGGTTATTTTAGGGTTTAAGGTTTGGGGTTTAGGGTTTAGGGTTTTAGGGTTGTAGGTTTTAGTGTTTAGGGATTAGGGTTTTAGGGTTTAGGGTTTATGGTTTTAGGTTTAGGGTTTAGGGTTTAGGGTTTAGGGTTTAGTGTTTAAGGTTTAGGGTTTAGGGTTTAGGTTTAGGGTTTAGGGTTTAGTGTTTAGGGTTTAGGGTTTTTAAGGTTTAGGGTGTAGGGTTTAGGGTTTAGGGTTTAGGTTTTAGGTTTAGGGTTTAAGCTTAAGTTTATAGTTTAGGGTTTATGGTTTAGGGTTTAATGTTTTTTTAGAGAAAAAATTCATATTCAACATTTCTTCTTTCCAATTTCATCAACCATGTAGCACACGAGGTTTTCTAAGACACAAGAGATGACATAGATCAAAAATGAGCACACATATAGCAAATCAAAAACCCCAAATATGTATAACCATCTCTACTATAAAGACATTATTCCATAAGCAGCAAATCAGATTATTTGTTCATTAGTTTCCCTAGTTTCCATCAGAACCACCCTCACCGCTCAAGTTATGAGATTCGCCATCATATCCCCGATCTCTTCCTTTGTCACCACCACAGCTGTAACCTCCATCGCTCCTCCCACCTCCATAACCACTTCTGTTGTGACCACCAACTCCATATCCACTAGCACTTCTAGATCCCCCAGCACCACTGTGATAACCACCGCCACCACCTTCACGTCCATCGCCTCAAACCTCCATGCAGGATCTACATTGAGCCTAGTTGACGGTGATGTTCCTACCATCAAGGTTTTGTCTATTCTTAGAGTTTATAGTTAGTTTAGGGTTTAGGGTTTAGGGGCTTAGGGTTGAAGAATTAGGCTTTAGGGTTTAGTGTTTATGATTTAGGGTTTAGGGTTAAGGGTAGTAGGTTTTAGAGTTTAGGGTTTAGGGTCTCGTGTTTGGGTTTAGGGTTTAGGGTTTTGGTGTTTAGGGTTCATAGTTTAGGGTTTAGGGTTTAGGATTTAGAGTCTAGGGTTTTAGGGTTTAGGTTTAGGGTTTAGGGTTATAAGTTTAGGGTTTATGGTTTAAGGTTTGGAGTTTAGGATTCAGAATTTAGGTTTAGGATTTAGGATGTAGGGTTTAGATTTTTTTTTAAATGAAGTAAACTGGTAGGTTTAGGTTTATTTAGTTTATTTTTTATTTATTTGAGTTTATTCTATTTTTTATTTTTATTTAGGTTTATTTTTTATTTTTATTTAGTTTATTTTATTTATTTTAGGTATATTTATTTTAGTTTAGGTTTTTTATTTTAGTTTATTTTTTAGGCTTAGGTTTATTTTTTAGTTGAGTTTTAATATTATTTTATTTTTTAGGTTTAGGTTTTATTTTTTATTTTTAGGTTTAGCTTTAGGTTTTTATTTTATTTTTTTATGTTTAGGTTTTAGGTTATTATTTTGGGTTTATTTTTAGGTATTATTTTTTAGTTTAGGCTTTGGTTTATTTTTAGTTTATTTTATTTTAATTAGTTTAGGTTTATGTTTAGGTTTAGTTTATTTTAGGTCAAAGTTTAAGTTTTATTTATTTTAGTTTAGTTTATTTTAGTTTAGGTTTAGGTTTATTTTAATTTGTTTATTTTTTTTTAGGTTTAGGATTTTTTTAATTTAGGGTTTAGGTTTTATTTTTGAATTATTTTTACGTTTATTTTTTAGGTTTAGTTTTTTATTTAGTTTTTATTTTATTATATTTAGTTTTATTTTATTTTACTTTATATTTGGTTTTTATTTTATTTTTATTTTATTTTATTTAGGGTTATTATTTTAGAGTTTAGGGTTTAAGGGGTTTAGGGTTTAGGGTTTAGAGTTTAGGCTTTATGGTTTAGGGCTTAAAGGGTTTAGAGTTTATGGTTTAAGGTTTAGGGTTAGTCTAGGGTTTATGGTTTAGGCATTAGGGTTTAGGGTTTTTAAGGTTTAAGGTTAGTTTAGTGTTTAGGGTTAGTTTAGGGTTTAGGGCTTAAGATTTTATGGTTCAGGGTTTAATGTTTAGGGTTTAAAGTTTAGGGTTAAGGTTTAGGGTTTAAGTTTTTAGGTTAGTTTAGGGTTTAGGGTTTAGGGTTTAGAGATTAGGATTTAGAGTTTAGGTTTAGTGTTTAGGCTTTAGGGTTTAGGGTTTTATGGGTTTAAGGATTAGTATTTATGGTTTAGGTTTAGGGTTTGGGTTTAGGGTTTAGGTTTAGTTTTAAGTTAGTTTAGTATTTAGGATTTAGGTTTAGTTAGTTAGGGTTTAGGATATAAATTTAGGATTTAGGGTTTAGGATTGTAAGGCTAGGGTTAGGTTTAGGGTTAGTTTAGGGTTAGGATGGTTCAAAGTTTTTTTAAAAAAAATTAAGTAGGTTTAGGTTTATTTTATTAATTTAGTTTATTTTTTTATCTATTTGAGTTTATTTTATTTTATTTTTTATCTAGGTTTATTTTTTATTTTTATTTTATTTAGTTTATTTATTTTAGATTTATTTATTTCTATTTAGGTTTTTTATTTTAATTTATTTTTTAAGTTTAGGTTTATTTTTTAGTTGAGTTTTATTTTTATTTTATTTTTTAGGTTTAGGTTTTATTTTTTATTTTTAGTTTTAGTTTTATGTTTAGGTTTTTATTTTATTTTTTTAGGTTTATGTTTAATGTTATTATTTTAGGTGTATTTTTAAGTTTTATTTTTTTAGTGTAAGCTTAGGATTATTTTTAGTTTATCTTAATTTATTTAGTCTAGGTTTAGTTTATTTTAGGTTTAGGTTTATGTTTAGGTTTTATTTATTTTATTTAGGTTTAGGATTATTTTACTTTGTTTATTTTACTTTTATTTTAGGTTTAGGTTTTTTTTTTAGTTTAGGCTTAGGTTTTTTAGGTATTATTTTTATGTTTATTTTTTAGGTTTAGGTTTTTATTTAGTTTTTATTTTATTTTATTTTAAGTTTATTTTAATTTTTTTAAATTTAGTTTTTATTTTTTTTTTTTTTATTTAGGGTTTAGGGTTATAAGGTTTAGCGCTTAGGGTTAGGGTTTATAGTTTAAGGTTTAGTGTTTATGCTTTAGGCTTTAGGGTTTTGAGGGTTTAGGGTTTAGTGTTTAGGGTTCTGTTTAGTGGTTTAAGGTTTAGGGTTTGGTTTTAGGAGGTTTAGGTTTAGGGTTTAAGTTCATGGTTTAGGGTTTAGGTTAGCGTGGGTTTAGGGTTTAGGTTTAGGATTAGGAGTTTAGGGTTTAAGGTTTAGGGTTTAGGGTTTAAGGATTAGGTTTAGGTTTAGGATTGGGTTTAGGTTTAAGTTTGGTTTAAGGTCAGTTTAGGTTTAGTTTAGTTTAGTTGTATGCCTTGTTTAGGGTTTTGGGTTAGTTTAGGGTTTAGGGTTTAGGGTTTATGGTTTAGGATTAGTTTAAGGTTTAGGGTTTAGGGATTAGGGTTTAAGGTTTAGTGTTTAGGATTTAGGGTTTAGGGTTTTAAGGTTTTAGGGTTTAGGGTTTAGGGTTTAGGGTTTAAAGTTTAGGGTTTAAGGTTTAGGGTTTAAGGTTCTAGGTGTAAGGTTTAGGGTTTAGGGTTTAGGGTTGTAGGCTTCATTTAGGGTTTTGTGTTAGTTTAAGGTTTAGGGTTTGGGGTTTAGCTTAGTTTAGGGTTTAGAGTTTAGATTTTAGGATTTAGTGTTTAGATTTTAGGCTTTAGGCTTTAGGTTTTTAGGGTTTAGGGTTTAAGGTTTAGGGTTTTATAGGGTTTAGGGTTTAGGGTTATGGTTTATTTTATTTTTAGACATTTTTTAAAATTATGTAAAAGTAGGTTTAGGGTTATTTAGTTTATTTAGTTTATTTTTTATTGATTTTAGTTTTTTATTTTTTTTATTTTTTAGGTTTATTTTTTATATTTATTTAGTTTAATTTATTTATTTTTAGTTTATTTATTTTAGTTTAGGTTATTTATTTTATTCTTTTTAGGTTTAGGTTTAGGTTTATGTTTATTTTTTAGCTTTGTTTTATTTTTGTTTTATTTTTTTGGTTTAAGGTTTTTTTTTTTAGGTTTAGGTTTAGGTTTTTATTTTAGGTTTAGGTTTTAGGTTTTTATTTTAGCTTTATTTTTAGGTTTTATTTTTTAGTTTTGTTTTATTTTTTGTTTATTTTATTTAATTTAGTTGAGGTTTTATGTTTTGTTTATTTTTGGTTTAGGTTTAGGTTTTATTTATTTTAGTTTAGGTTTAGGTTTATTTTATTTTTATTTTAGGTTTAGTTTTTTTTAGTTTAGAGTTTTGGTTTTATTATTATTATTTTTTAGGTTTTGGTTTTTATTTAATTTTTATTTTATTTTATTTTTATTTTAGGTTTAGTTTTTATTTTATTTAAGTTTTTTATTTTTATAGTTTAGTTTTGGTTTTTATTTATTTAATTTTAGTTTAGTTTTTATTTTTTTAATTTATTTTCTTCTGAGGTTTATGTTTAGGTTTAGGTTTATGTCTAGGTTTTAGTTTAGGTTTTTATTTTATTTCAGTTTAGGTTTTTTATTTATTTTACTTTTAGGTTATATTTAATTTAGGTTTAGCTTTTTAGGGTTTAGGGTTTAGGCTTAGTGTTAGTTTAGGGTTTAGGGTTATGGGTTTAGGGTTTTGGGTGTAGGGCTTATGGTTTAAGGTTTAGGGTTTAGGGTTTAGGGTTTAGAGTTTATGTTTTAGGGTTTAAGGTTTAGGGTTGGGATTTTAGGATTTATGGTTTTGGATTTTAGGCTTTAGAGTTTATTTTTTAGGGTTTTGGGTTTAGGATTTATAGGGTGTAGGGTTTAGGGTTTAGGGTTTGGGTTTTAGGTTTAGGTTTTAGGTTTTAGGTTTACGGTTTAGGTTTTAGTTTAGGGTTTTTCATTTTTTTTTTAGTAGAGAACAAATTCATATTCAACATTTCTTCTTTCTGATTTCATCAACCAAGTAGCACATCAAGTTTTCTAATACATAAGAGATAACATAGATCAAAATTGAGCACGCATAAAGCAAATCAAAAACACTAGATAATTAGAACTGTCTTTACTGTAAAGACACAGTTCCATAAGCAATAGATCGGATCGACAACAACAACACTTAGGTTGACAGCAATAATACTTGGGTTGATTGAGTAACGACCATTCCCTCTGTAAAGTTCCAACCTGTAAAAGAAATTTGCAAAACACTACAAAGGCAAAATCATAGCTAAAAAGGATAAGGATGAAGAGAGGAAAAGGAAAGAGCTGAGAAAGAGAAGGCTCAGGCACATTTAGGGTGATCTCAAGGGGAAACAATACATATGATCATCCAAACTTCTTAAAGAAGGGTTACAGTCATATGTAATGCTACCAACCAGAGAGACAAGGTGAGTAACATCAAAACTATCATAGCCAACATACTTGACATAAGCAAACATCGATGGCCAGCAGTCTTAGAGTTCTAGATCTTGCACCATTAAACAAAGAGCAACCGGCCAGCAACCAGCTACCAGCTAAACCATCAAACAAAAACCACAACAGACTAATCGTAATAACTAAGAGAGAGGCTAGAACCAACTCAGAACACCAATAATAGCCATTATCCAAATATCCATCCAAGCTCCAAACCAGGGAAAACTAGAACCAGCCATCAGCAAGCACCATACCAATGCTAATTAATAGAGAAACAATGAACAAAACCAAGAAAGGAGCTCTCAAGCCAAAGTCCCAACAAGTAGAAATTACCAAGCCAAACTAGGCTGAGCAACCACAAAAGACTAAATAGCTCAAAAATGAAACCATCAACTAAAGGAAACATAAGCTTGACGTAAATCAAAAATAAAACAACTACACAAAATGGGGCCAAAGGCAGCAACTAACAACCAAAAACCAAAAAGACCAATCCAAAAGCACCAACAAAGGTTCGGTAAGCACAATAAAAGGCTCTAGAAAATTTTCCAAGAAGAAGGAAAAGACCAACAAGGAAAAAAAATCAAGTAACCAAGATTCCAAGGATAACTAAAAGTCCTCCAACCAAACTAACTAAGTAAAATAGCCATATGCTAACCACCAGAGAACAGCCAATCATAAGTAACCAAAAAAGGAAGAATCCCCAGCTACCAAGGAAACACAAAAAACTAATAAAGCACCACACAACAAAGGTCTAAAAGAAGCACAGTCACCATAGAAAGGCAATAGTTGCAGTTAGCCAAGATGAGCCACAAAACTAAACTTCCCAACAAGAATGACTAATCTGACAGGAAGCATAATAACAATAGAAAATGTGTTGCAAATAATGTACCTGGAAGAGGCTAATCCTAGGAGATTATCCAAACACAAAACTAAGGTAAAAGAAGTATCCAACAATAAATAACAAGGAACTGAGAGGCAACCCCCAAAAAAATAAGGCAAGAAATTCTCCAAAAGAAGGTCCATAAAGGCAACAACCAACAACAGTTCCCACTAGGAAAGCCACCCATCCAACCATAAAAATTGAGTAAAAGTAATTCAAGTTCAAGAGGAAAGCCAACAAACCAACCAGTGCAAAAAATAGAATAAAGCTAGAGCAGAAACTATCTCATCCACCAGTAACTAGAGTAACAAGACAAAGCGGCAATAGCCACCAGAAAAACCAAGCCAACCCAGGAGGGAAAGACAAGAACCACCAGGTAGCAACCACTAGGCCAACCCAAAAGCAAGAAGTCAAAAACATAACCCAGCTCATGATAAAAAGTAAAAATATGGTTATGGTTTAGTATTTAGGGTTAGGGTTTATGGTTTAGGGTATAGGGCATAGTGTTTAGGCTTTAGGGTTTATGATTTAGGGTTTAGGCTTTAGGGTTTAGGGTTTAGGGTTTAGGGTTGTAAGGTTTAGGGTTTTGGGTTTAATGTTTAGGGTTGTAGGGGGGTTTAGGGTTTAGAGTTTAAGGTTTAGGGATTAGGGTTTAGGGTCTAGGGTTTAAGGATTAAGGTTTAGGGTTTATGGTTTTTTAGGGTTTAGGGTTTAGGGTTTTAGGGTTTATGGTTATTTAGGGTTTAGGAATTTTTTTAATTATGTAAACAGGTAGGTTTAGGTTTATTCAATTTATTTAATTAAATTTTTATTTATTTTTGCTTATTTTTTATTTTGTTTTTATTTAGGTTTTTTTTATTTAGTTTATATATTTTAGTTTAGGTTTTATTTTAGTTTATTTATCAGGTTTAGGTTTAGGTTTATGTTTATTTTTTAGTTTAGTTTTATTTTTATTTTATTTTTAAGGTTTAAATTTTATTTTTTATTTTATGTTTATGGTTAGGATTTTATTTTACATTTTAGGTATAAGTTCTGGGTTTTTATTTTAGGTTTATTTTTAGGTTTTATTTTTTAGTTTATGTTTAGGTTTATTTTTAATTTAATTTATTATATTTAATTTAGGGTTTAGGTTTCATTTATTTTAGGTTTAATTTTTGGGTTTATTTATTTTAGTTTAGTTTATTTTAGTTTAGGTTTAGGTTTAATTTATTTTGATTATTTTAGGTTTGAGGTTTTTTTTAGTTTAGGGTTTTGGTTTTATTTTTTATTAATTTTTAGGTTTTATTTTTAGGTTTATTTTTAGGGTTAGGATTTTATTTAGTTTTATTTTATTTTATTTTAGTTTTATTTTATTTTTATTTTATGTTTAATTTTTATTATATTTAGGTTGCTTATTTTTAGGTTGATTTTATTTTTTTTAGTTTAGTTTAGGTTTCCATCTATTTTATTTTAGTTTAGTTTTTATTCTTTTATTTTATTTTTTTTTTATGTTTAGGTTTTGGTTTTTATTTCAATTTGGTTTAGGTTTTTTTTATTTTATTTTTAGGTTTTATTTGTTTTAGGTTTAAATTTATAGGTTTTAAGGTTTAGGGTTTGGGGTTTAGGGTTTAGAGTTTAGGGTTGTAGGTTTTAGGGTTTAGGGTTTTGGGTTTAGGGTGTAGGTTTAAGATTTTAGGGTTTAGGGTTAGTTTTAGGGTTTAGGGTTTAGGTTTAGGGGTTTTTTGTATTTCTATTATTTTTATTATTCTTATTTTTTTAAATTATGTAAATTGATAGCTTTAAGTTTATTTAATTTATTTTATTTTTTTATCTTATTATTATTTAGTTTAGTTTGATTATTTTAGTTTATATTTATATAATTGTTTATTTTTTAGGTTTAGGTTAATTTTTAGTTTTGTTTTACTTTTACTTTATTTTTTAGGTTTTGGTTTTGTTTGAAGGTTTTGGTTTAGGTTTCTATTTTATTTTTTTAGGTTTAGGTTTTAGGTTTTTATTTTAGATTTATTTGAAGGTTGTATTTTTATTTTAGGTGTATATTTATCATTTATTTATTTTATTTTATTTAGTTTAAGTTTAGGTTTAGGTTTAGGTTTTATTTATTTTAGTTTGATTTATTTTACTTTAGGTTTAGGTTTATTTTATTTTTATTTTAGGTTTAGGTTTTTTTTTAGTTTAGCTTTTAGGTTTTATTTTTATTTATTTTTAGGTTTTATTTTTAAGTTTAGGTTTTTATTTAGTTTTTAATTTATTTTAATTTTATTTCAGGTTTAGTTTTTATTTTATTTAGGTTTTTTATTTTTTAGTTTAGTTTAGGTTTTTATTTATTTAATTTTAGTTTAATTTTTTTCTTTTTCGGTTTAAGTTTAGGTTTAAGTTTAGGTTTAGGTTTAAGTTTAGGTTATTTATTTTATTTTATTTTTTATTTTATTTTAGTTTAGGTTTTTTATTTATTTTATTTTTAGGTTTTATTTTGTTTAACTATAGGTTTTTAGCTTTTTTAGGGTTTAGGGTTTAGGATTTGGGGTTAATTTAGGATTTAGTGTTTAGGGTTTAGGGTTTGGGTTTAGGGTTTAGGGTTTATATTTTAGGGTTTAGGGCTTAGGGTTTAGAGTTTTAGGGATTAGGGTTTAGGGTTCTGATTTTTAGGTTTAGGGTTTAGGTTTGGGTTTAGTTTAGGGTTTAGGGTTTTGGTTCTTTTATTTTAAGAATAAATTTAGATTTAACATTTCTTCTTCAATTTCATCAACCAAGTAACACACCAAGTTTCTTAAGATAGAAAGTAACATTGATGACAATTGAGCACGCATAGAGGAAATCAAAAACCCTATATAACTAGAACTATCTCTACTGTAAAGACAAAGTTCCATAATCATCAAAAAAGATCGACTGTTCTTCAGTTTCTCCAATTCCCATCAGAACCACCTTGGCTATCGAGTAGCGGGATCCACCATCATATCCCCAATCTCTCCCTCCACCACTACCACGGCTGTAACCTCCGTCACTTCTCCCGCCTCCATAACCACCATTGCTCCGACCACCACCTCCAGATCGACACCACCACTGCGATAATGGTTGCCACTACCATTGACTCCATCGCCAGATCTAGACTAAGTCTGGTTGACAGTGATGTTCTTGTCATCAAGGTTCTGCCCATTCTTAGGGTTTAGGTTTAGGTCTATTAGGTTTTAGGGTTTAGGTATATTTTTTTAATTTATTTAGTTACTTTAGGTTTAGGTTTAGGGTTTGGGGTTTGGGGTTAAGGTTTAGGGTTTAGGGTAAGGGTTTAGTTTTTAGAGTTTTAGGTTTTATGCTTTTAGGGTTTAGGTTTTAGGGTTAGTGTTTAGGGTTTAGGGTTTAGTGTTTAGGCTTCAGGGTTTAGGGTTTTTAGTGTGTAAGGTTAGATTAGGCTTTAGGGTTTATGGAGTTTAGGGCTTTAGGGTTTAGGATTAAGGGTTTAGGGTTTAGGGTTTGGGGTTAGTGTTTAGGGTTTAGGGTTTAGGATTAGGGTTTTAGGGTTTAGAGTTGTTTAAGGTTTAGGGTTTGGAGTTTTTTTTTTTTTTTTGGGGGGGAGGGTGTTAGAATTTTATTACCATAAGAGGAAAAGATACATTGTCCTTAAAAGGAGTAAAGCTCTAAAATTCTACTACTCTTAGAGCTACAAGAAACCTAATGAGCTAAACTCCCATTTAAGTATATTAGAAAATGAAAACAAAACAAAAGAGCAAATACAACAACTAAAAAGCATAGGAGAACAAAAATAAATATTGGAAATAGTAAAAGAATAAGTGAGTAGCAGTTCATGATTTCTTTGAGAAAGCAAGGTAAACAAGATCCACATTAATAACACTATGGTTGGCTGAGTAACGACCATTCCCTTTATGAAGTTCCAACCTATAAAAGAAATTTACAAAACACTACAAAGAAAAAAGTCGTAGCTAAAAAGGAATAAGGATGAAGAGAGGAAAAGGAGAGTATAAGACACCATCAACAAGAGCATAGGAAAATGCTCTTTGATTCATCTAATAGGCTTGGGACTTCTCTTGAGGTAGTTTCCCTTTATTTAAGCAATCCATGAATGGTTGCCTCCAATCTAACTCCTTGTCCTTCTTGGCAATGGTGACCTCCCCTTCAAGAGAGTACTTTTTATGAGTTTAATATCAACAAGGGATAAGAATTATCTATTTTGGACCTTTATTGATATGGACTCATCCTCCAGACATGCCAAGTCCTTGGAAAGATTGGCTAAAGAATATGCTACAACATTCTTTCCTCAAGGAATCTTAAAAATGGTAACCTCTAGGATTTAGGCTAACAGCTCTATGATGTACTTGTGGTAGTGATAGAGCTTAAGCTTTTTAACTTTATAAGACCCAATGATTTGGTTAATAACTAGCTGAGAACCCCCAAAGATGTTGATTTTCTGGATGCTTAGAGTAACGGCTAACTCCAGACAACAATCAGAGCCTCATATTCAGCTTTATTATTGGTGCAAGGGTTAGAAAAATGATATGAAAATCTAATAACATCGTGGTCTAGAGTTAAGAGATCTATTCCTACCCCTGCCTTTCCTAGAATAGTAGATTGTGTTTCTTCTCCTCCTTAAGAGAAAGACAAACAATCAAAGTACATCTCCTAGTGGTGAATGTTAGTATCCCTTAAGTTCATGATTTTTTTATTAGGGAGGTCATCACTAAGTGAAGAGTCAGCACGAAATGGGTGTGCTTCTAAGAAATCTGCTAGTGCTTATCCTTTCATCGCATGGAAGGGTATGAAAGTAATGTCAAACTATGACATAATCATGAACCATCATGCCAACCATCTAGATAGCATTGGCTGTGTCATTAGATACTTTAGTGGATTGATCCTAGAGATTAAGTTCAGCTTATGCAAAAGCATGTAATGATGTATCTTTTGGGATGTAAGGATTAAAGCTAGGAATGCTTCTCAATGGGTGGATAATTATCCTCAATAGGGAGTAGATGACAGTTGAGGTAGTAGGGTGCATTTTCCTTCCCTTCGTGATTGGCTTGGGCTAACAAAGAACCAAAGGAGTCATCTAATGTAATAGTGTGAAGTATGAGTAGCTTGCCCAGCATAGGGGCTACTAGAATTGGTGGTGTCATCATGTAATGCTTGATATCTTTGAAGGCATGCTCACACTTGTCATTCCACTTGAACTTGGCATCCTTTTGATAAGTACTGAGAGTAGCTGACATTTTCCTAATAGATTAGATATAAAGCATCTTGTATATGCCAACCACCTTTAGAATGATCTAAGTTGAGTGAAAATTTTAGGGGGTAGCATTTTTAATATTGACTTGATCTTCTCCGGATCGATTTTGATTCCCTGGTGTTGGACAATAAACCCAAAGAAATTTTCCTGAAGTTACTCCGAGTGCACACTTTAGGGGGTTCAATTTGAAGTTATATTGACTTAACTATTCGAAACTACTCTCAAGTCAAAGAGATGATTTTCTTTTTCTCTACTTTTGACCATGAGATCATCAACATAGTACTTGACTTGATGATGAATGATTTCATCAAAGAATTGATTCATAGCTCACTGTAATGTAGCATCGGCATTTTTAAGACTAAAAGGCATGACCTTATAGCAATAGATTTGATCGGGGATCCAAAAACTGTGTTTCTTTCATCTTAAGGGGCTATCTTTATTTGGTTATATCCAGATGAGCCATCCATGAAAGAGAATACTGCATGAGATGAGGCAATCTCCACCATCAGCTCTGGGATTGGTAGTGGAAATTTTTCTTTTCTACATGCCTTATTTAAATCCCTAAAATTGATGCATATGTAAATTTGGCCATTCTTTTTCTTAACTGGGATGATGCTGGCTAACTAGGTAGGGTATTTTTCTTTTTGAATGAATCCAGCATCAATCAATTTCTTGACTTCAGAAATATCCTATTGTTCTATGTCTAATTGCATGCGTGTAGGAGCTTTCTTGATAGGGTTAGCAATAGGCTCTATTTCTAGTTTATGGACCACTATGTTAGGAGCCAATCCAGGTATCTCTTCATAACTAAATGCAAAGTAGTCCTTAAACTCAACCAATAGCATAAAATAAGTCATTGGTTTCAATTTCATTCATCAAAGAACTGATATATGTGCATGGATCTTCTTTAGTTCTAAGTTTATTTCCATGAGCTCGTCGATGATTGACTTGATCTCTTGTTCAAACTCTAGCAGTGAATCTTTAACTCCAAAATCATCTAGATCATCTAAAGTTTCTAAGCACAACTCCTCATATGAGTTAATTTGATTTGAAATAACTTATAAGATTCTAAATGATGGTGATGACTAAGCAGTAATTGTCATCATCGACTGGACCCACTGTACCAAATTCTAGTCCCGGTCTTGATTGAGAGCTTTTACAATTATTCTTCCATATTCCTTTGAAGTATTTTGACCTATGCTTTGACCAAGTATGTCGGATTAACCCTTTCTTTACTAAATTATCAATACAAGGTATGTACCAATCAAAAGGTAATTCTATTAAATCTTTATATGAATCATCCTCAAGTTCTACATCAACTTCCTGACTTGAGGATGATGCTCCTAGAAAGAACCTCTGATTCTTCACACCTATGGATGACTTAGGAGCTTGCCTAACTACCAAACCCTCAGCTTTTTGAGGAAAAGTGGGGTTAGAGCTAAGTTTCCCAACTGATGCCTAATTATTTCACATATTGATTTGGATAAACTTATGCTTTGCTTTGGAGCCCGATCTTCATCGCTATCTGGCTCAAATGTCACCTCCAAAGGAATCTACTACTGGGAAGAGCTAGATGGTGTGCTAACCATATAAGACTCATCCTATGAACTAGATTCTAAGTCTATATAGATAGCAGGTGTACTCCTAGTAACTAGGACATATCTTATATTAGGTTGCCAACAAGGAGGTTTTCCACCCCCTCGGACTACCTCTTTTCCTGCACGGTGGAGGTTAAGTCATCCTACCCATATGTTCGAATGGAGTAACGAACTATGGGTGCAATCTAATGTCATGCTCCACTTCCTCCTTCAAGTCTATTTTTGCTCCCTTTTATTTTCTTTTTCATTTTTTCTTTCTTTTCATTTTTCTTTTTCTTTTATTTTTATTTTTATTTTTAAACTTTGGCCAAGTTCGGAAGAATATACTTGTTCATTTTGAGGGATGTAGTAAGCTACATCCTCATATATGCTGACCTCGTGAATTGTAAATGGCTTGAGATCTCCTTTGACACAATAGATGTTCCCACCTCTCAAAAACTTCATATACTAATGTAGAGAGGATGGAACTATGTTGTTCTTATGTATCCATGGTCTCCCAAGCAAAGCATTGAAAGATGTATCCAAGTCTTTAATGTGAAACTTTTCTTCAATCTTCCAATCATCTATCTCTAAGAGCAACACTATGGAGCCTAAGGCCTATTGACCTCATTTTTGAGAATGTCGATTCAATCTTCCATCTTAAACTTAAGAGTCTTCTAGACACTAAGACTTCCCTAGTCATAAGACACTTCTATTAATTAGGTAAACACTTAACCTAAACCTAAAGACTTAGAAGAGTTAACCATAGGATTAGGTTATGCCTTAGGGATTAGGATAATCCACCTACCCTACAACCAAAATGTAATCCATTTTACCTTCTCAAACCAAACCTCAAGCTCAATTTAAACATCAAATTCAAATCCAAATCTAAACCCAAATTCCAAAACCAAATGATTGAAGCCCATGATCAAATCCAAACTTGAAACCCTTCCCAAGCCATATGACCTATCCCATGGACTTAGCCAAATCTTAATCCAAATCAATCCAAAATCAATTGATTTTCTCATAATATATATATATATATATATTCAATCATCATCCTATATATAAATCAAATCTACATTCAAATGATCAAAACTAAATCAAACTAAATCAAATTAAATTGAAACCCTTCCTAAGCCATATGACCTATCCCATAGATTTAGCCAAATCTTAATCCAAATCAAGTCAAACTCAATTGAATTTCTCACAAATCAATCATATTTTCAATCATCTTCACAAATTTAAATGAAATATACATTTAAATCATCAAAACTAAATCAAACCAAATCAAAATTCAAACTAAGCCACATGACCCAACTTTATGGACTTAGCTAAATTCCTTCATTCCAAAACCCAAAATTAATTTATTTTCTCATGAATCAATCATACCTTCAATCATATTCACAAATATAAATGAAATATACAATCATCAAGCCTAACCAAAATCAACCCAACTCAAACCCAACTTAACCCTTTTGACTTGAAATGTTCAAATGAACCAAAGTCCATTTGAAACCAAGCCAATTGCAATTAAATTTATATATCAATCCCAGATACATATGTAAACACAATAAAATCAAACTCAACCCAAAATCAAGCTAGTTAAACCCCATTGGTCCACTTGACCCAAAGTGGCCAATTTGACCTATTTGAGCCAAGTTTTAATCCTACCCAAATTAGATTGAACCAAGCCCATCAAAACCTCCCATCATGATTGTTGATCACCCTAGGTTAAGAAATTATCACAAATTGGGTCAAACCAAGTCCATCCCTTAACCCATATGAACCCAAACTGGCCAAATTGCAACCTAAGCCAAATCCCTTGAAACTAATGATTCATACCAAATCAAAATCAATATTTGAATATGAATTGACCCTGATTAAACCCAATTGGCCCTCTTGACTTAGGTTGACTCAAATTGACATAAAAGACCAAATTGGGTCAAATCAAAACATAAATAAAATTAATTGCAACCAATGTGTCAAGTTCATTCCAAATTGATTGTTGAACTTGACCAAAGCCATGATTGGACCCAATTGAACCCATTAATCTACTAAGCCCAAATTGACCTAAAGGTTCAAGTTGGCCTAAATCTAAACCAAATTAATTGAAACCAAAGCCTACAATCATCTTCACTTGGTCAACTAAAACCAACACCCAACCCAAGATAATTTGGCCAATTTTGTCAAATTGGTAAACTTAACCCATTTAACCCAAATTTTTTGCTTAAAGTGATTCATTTTAAGTTATAATGTAAGATAATATTTTATATGAAAGCATATTAAAATATAATGTACATAACAATATAACTTCTCATATATATGGATGTGGTGGTGTGTTACTAAATGTTATTGTACATTTTAGTATGTTTTACTTTTGTTATAATACATTGGGTCAAAACTCACAAAAATGTTAGTTTGAAGGTTGAGATGGAAGAATTTGGCCAAATTCACAACACACACCAAGAAGCAACACCAAAATTATGCTATTTTGTACCATTTCTAATAGAAAAATTACAATTTTTCATTCAAAATGAACATTATTCATGTATTGAGAAAATTTTGTTATTTGTTCCTTTTTAAGTGATTCTAATGAGGTTTAATGATAGATAATATATTATATTATAGCAAATTATAGTATAACATCATATATTATAATATAATATAGTGTTTTAATTCACACTATAATGAGTTTAGCATGATATTGTATAATTAGTTTAAGCTTGCACCATCACAAATCATAAAATGTTGATTACAATGTTAAGATGATGTAATTTGAAGGAATTCATTGTTAGGATTTTGGTTGACATTTTAAAGGTGTGCATAAGAGAAGAAATAATATATGATGAGAATTCCATGTCAAGGAAATGGAGGGAGATCCGCTAGGGGATCAGACATGCATTAGAGTTGACATGTGAGGGGTCTATGTCGAGGGCATAGAGGAAAAAATTGTTGGGGATAAGGTTTGAATTTGATTTAATTAGATGATTTATGGAAAGAAGATCTTCTGGGGATATGAATCTAAACCAAACCAACTCCCAACCTAGGATAATTTGGCCAATTTGGTCAAATTGGTCAACTTAACCCATTTGACCCAAATGATTTCAAATGAGCCAAAATCAAATCTAAGTCAAACTAAACCAAACCAATTGAACCAAAACATCCCAAATGATCATATGAACTTGACCAAACCTTTGGTTTGACCCAATTTGACCAATTGGTCTACTTGACCCAACCTAACCCAATTTGACCTAAATGAGTCAAATTGAGCCAAACCTAACCAAATCAACTCCAATTGACTTCAAATTTGGGCTAACCCACTTTTGGCACATTTCAAATTTGCCCAAATTAAATCCAATGCCAAATGATCATTATACTCTTAGGTCAAGGGAATCGCATGAGACAAATCACCCATGTAAGTGGTCATTTCCATTCCTTGGCCACTTGGTACTCTCCCAATGGTCCACCTGAGCTCCTAGAACACTACCCAAACTGACCCAAGGTGTGCTTGGGTTAGCCATGACCCATGGGAGGTGAAGTCACCTCACCCTCCCCATTGGAGCATTTGGAACCCATAGGACACCCATGATTTATCATTAGCAGCCACATCCACACCTTCAACCAACCAAGCCGAGTCAACTCACCTCCTCCCTGCCACCCACAACTCCTTGAGATGGCCGGACAGACCACTAGAAGCCAAACTCAATCCCACCATTTGATCAAAATGAAGGGGGTATACACCTCATCATTTCCATTCAAACATAGACAAAAATCATTCCACAGAGCCCTACCTACCCAATACGAGCTGCTAGAGCCATTCCCTAAGCTCCCAAGCTTGTTCCTCATTCAAAAAATACCATTCCCGTCCATCCTGAAATAAGACACTCCCATTTTCGACCAAACTTCCCAATTTCTCCATATAACTCAAATTAACTTTGCACAAACCTTACATAGGCCTCATTAAACAAGAATGAATCATCTCCCAAGCTTCTCGATCAGTGGAGGTGGGACTTCGATCCAAGGTGACCTCCAAATTATCAGTTCATGGCCTTCCGAGTGAACATCAAGGAATTGATCTAATTGCTTCTCAACAGGGCTTCATCTCCACTAGATTAAGCTTCCTTAATTGTTCAAGCACTGGTCTTGAGCTCCGATGAGGTATGCAACCAAAATTGATCCTTAAGCAAAAAAGTGATGGAAATATTTGAAGAAAACTTTCATATCGTGAGGTCATAACCATAGGATCCCCTCTGATCGATGTCGTGATGGTGTGGGATCCTTTTGGGTTGATCTCGAGATAAGCTAGGATCAAGTTAGCAATGGAGGATGCTTCATTCTCCCTCACTTGCATGATGTTAGATCACACACTATCCATTTCACATGATCAAAATGGATGATCATGATTAGACCCACTAGATAAATCTAATTTAATCTTATTAAACTATGGGATTAATCATTGCCACCAGATCTTAGATCGGACGGTGGATGAGAAACTGCATCCGCCGCTGCCACGTAGGCATTGAGTCAGGTTAGTTATAAGTATCCAATCTCATAATGCCATGTGGAAAGCATCGCGTCGATTATGCGTGGTGCAATAGGATTAGGCTTTAATTACAATTAATTATTTTTAATAGATGAAACTTATAAAAATCATAAAGAAATAAAAAAATGCAAATAAAGACTTATTTTAATGGTATTTTAAAGGAAAATTAATTAAAAATTATCTTTATTAATTTTGAATAGTAATTAAGATTTAATTACCAAATTTATTAGCTTAATTACTCTTTAATCACTTGAACAGTTAATCCCAAATTTTGTGGGTTAATTTAATGGGATGACCTCTGCCTCCCATGATTTTCTTGGGATTTATTTCTCACTTAATTAAGAAAATTGACTAATTAAATCTTAACTACTATTTTAAGTTAATTAATGATTAATTAATCCCATGAACAATAATAAATTAGTTAATTAAGTTTATTAATTATTGTTCAACAGTAAGTGAACTAAGGTATAGGGTTGGGACCCCTTTCACTAAGTTTGTTTCATGCTTTCTAAAATGAAATTAATTAAGATTTAACTAATTAATTAAATCACTTAATTAAATTGAAATCATAATCACATCATACCTTAATTAATAAATCATGGCATAGATCTTTAGGTATTTAATAATCAAAAGGAGTTTAATGAAATTATGGCTAGTCCACATGTGTGGGAAAACCATAAGAGTAATTAATTAAGTCCCTTATTCTAATTAACTATTAGTCATGAGTCAATTGCATTTGGCCCCTTTTATTTCCTAAGATCATTACATGTTTATTTTCCATGCATATCATGTTGGCTCATAATTATTTAGTTAATTACTTTAAGGTGTCATAGGTAAGGGTAATTAATTCATCTAATTAAGGGTTCAACTTAATTAACACATAAAATCAACTTAATTACATTTCATTAAATTAAATCAAATCACTAATGTGGGAATGGGTTTATAATAATAAGTGGTGATTTCTCTTTCGCTCTTTAAATCAAATCAAACCCAAAACTTAATTAATAAAGAAGCTTTGGTTTGCTTTAAATAATCCTATTTGATTTGATTGTCCTTAAGAACTAGTTTGGTTGAATGAATCACATGCATATATTTGATTGTACTCTTTCCAATCATGTTAAATTTGGCATGCCATTTGAATTCATGCATCCATCTTATCAAAATCAAGTAAAATAAATTGAATTTTGATTATCTAAGCTTGCATGTGTTGATTTAATTTAATATAGCATGGCAATTATCACTATTAAATTCAAATGTATTTTTTAGAAGCTTACAAATGAATAATAATATGTGTTATGATGCTAGTTATAAATACATAAGAAATGCATGTACTTATAGCTTAAGTGTATGAATGTTGAGTTCTCTTTCCTCTATTTATATTTTGATTTATATAAGATTGAATGGTAATGGGTATATAGTTTGGACATCACGGGAACATGAGGCTTTAGCTAGCCCCAAGGAGGTCATTTGGTTACCTCACTTCCTTGGTTTAACAATGGCATTACCCATTTAATTTCATTCTTATGTATTTCAAGATTAGAATTTGGCTAGAGGTTTAATCCATATATATAAATGATTCAATCAAATAAAATATACAATCTACATGATTTTCTTTCTCATTTATGTAAACATCTATGTGTGTCCAAGAAAAGCAATTATATAGTCTTGACATCCGAATACATTTATGTAGATGATAGGTTAATATTAATCATATTTTCTACAGGGGATTATGCTTATGTGATGCTTAAAAACAAATATGAATGATCTTTTTGTAGGTTGCATAAATCCCTAAGCATAATCCAAGTTATGACAAGTGGGTTTAGTTACCTATGTGTAGGGTGGTAAGTCCAAATTATAAATACAACTGCTTGGGATTATATGTATATTTAGCTAATCTCTATTTTACAGGTGTAGTTAGATTTACATTTCCCACATAAATGTATTTTTTGTAATAGGAATTTGGATTAGGCTTTGTCTTGGGGTGCCCTGTGATGCCTTAAAAGCATGCACCATCCAAATCAAAGGAACCAAATCAGAAATGGAGATATGAAGAAAGAAGAGACCCATAGCATTTAATATAATTATAATTATTCTTTCATATTCTAGGTTGTATAAAGGTATAGCTCGGCTGTCCATCTTTTCTCTCTTCGAATTGTATGGTGATACCCGAACGCACCAGCCTTTTCTTCTTTTATGATTGTTTATATAATTTTTTATGTTATGTTTACATTATGCATTAAGATAGCATGTTTTTTGTAGTTTCTTAAATGATTTATGCTTTAATTTGTTGCTTGAATACAATTAGGCTCTTAGGATAAAAATAACTTTTCTGTGAAACTAATCACTCATAATAAAATTTTAAACAACTCATAACCTCATCATAAAGCCTAAGACATAAATAAGATAATTAAAGATTTAGCAACCCCTTAGCTGTATGGTTGTATGTTTCACATCATGCATGCATAGTCTTTCTCCCTTAAACATGAATGATCTCCATCCTTGCATAATAAATGAATTCTTGACCTGCGAGGGCATCCCTTGTGGTGGAGAACACCTTTTAGCTGATTTGACCCATAACCTATTTCATCATGCATTTAGGCATAAGAAATCCTAAAGCCTCTGTCAAAATGATGAGTCTAAAATTAAATAAAATTTATAAATAGTTTACATCAATAGATTAAGTCACATTCTCATACCACTCATACTCTAGTCACTTACGAAGTGTGTTTAGGACTTTGGTCTCTTTCTAATTAAATAACTACCCTAGCAATTTTATAATTCATAAGACTGAACTACATGGTTTTAAAATTATAGAAGGAGTTAGCTGGTTGCCACTCCAGGTAGTTATAAGACCATAAGTCAAATAATTTATTCTTTCTTGTGGAGTTAAACCCTTATGTCCACCTGTTGCTTAGATTTAGGTCATGCTTTAGCTCGTACTAAAGCTCCCTAGATTTAGGATATGAAGTAACTATTTCCCTTAGGCTACGAGCATAAATCCTCACCTCTTAGGCATTCCCATAACCATGTGTTGGTGGATTATAAGCCTTTGTAATCTAATTAAATTTCAATGAAAAACATATAATATAAAGAGTCAGTTATGCTCGATTGTCCCTAGGAGTAACTTCATCGCTGAATGTAACACCTAAGATGTCCTTCATGTGACATGCCTCTTCTTTAATAGTGGTCAACTGAGCTAAGCATATCTCTAGATCAAGTAAGGCCTTGATTAGAGATTCCCTCATCTCTTTGGATAAGACAATGGCGTCGTATATGCTTAACTTAGCTTGAAACTTTCTAAGGTGTGCGAGGACATTGTAATCAACTCTGGCTTGGTCATCCACAAGCATATCCATGGGTAGAGAATCCTATGGAGGGGCTATCCTAAGAGGTAGAACTTTGCCACTACCTAGGTTAACTTCAGTGACTTCTTGGAATGATGAGCTTCTGAAAAGTTCTACCTTCTCATTGGGCATACCTACAACTTCTCTTATGGGATCCTCATAGTCAGTTGACTCAAAGTCAATCTTAAGAGGTGAACCCCAAACCACGAAACCTAAAACCTAAACCAAAATAACCCTAAACCTAAACCCAAACCCTAAACCCTAAACCCTAAAAAGCTAAAGACCTAAATCTAAACTAAATAAAACCTAAAAATAAAATAAATAAAAAAACCTAAACCAAATTAAAATAAAAAAATAAAATAAAATCATAAACTAAAATAAAAAACTAAACCTAAATAAAACTAAAAAATAATATATATAAAAATTAAACTAAATAAACTAAATAAACCTAAACCTACTAGTTTATTTAATTTTTAAAAAAACCCTAAACCCTAATGCTAAAACTCTTCAGCATCTTCTCTCTCCTCCATTTTTTGGGTGCTCCAGAGAATTTCATTTTCCCTATGGAGGCACGTCTCCTTTGTGGCTTTTCTTATGGACATTTTGGCTGGTACTCCATTTCGATAGCTTAGCTCAGCCTTCGGCTTCTCCTATCACGTGCCACTATTGATCATGGCTGCGTTCACTGCTTCCCGTGGGGAAATCCTGAGATTTTGGCTGCACCGTTAAAGTTTTTGACTCCTTGGGGCTCTCTAGATTAAATCAATCGCTGGCTTCAAAATCCTTCAAGGATGTTCTTGCTGGTAAGGCCAACTGTGCTGGTGAGTCTCTTGAGCTTATCTTTACCTCCTTCCAAGGTGTACCCGCAATAATGTGTTTTGATTTGGTTAGGTAAAGGCTTGCCAAACCCTTTGAATTCACATTGGAGGGTAAATTTTCTTTGTGTCATCATACTTTTGAGAATATTCAATCATTTTTCCATAGCTTGAAACTCTTTGGTATTTTCTCTATTGGATTGATCGATTCTCGTCATGTCTTCATTCAGCTTTCAAATGAATTAGCTTATTCTCTAGTTTTTTTCTTGATGCTCATATTTTGTTTTCAATTGTCAGATGTGATTGTTGAAATGGATGCTTCATTTTGATATTAAAGAGGTATCTCTTATTGTTCTAGTTCGGATCTCTCTTCCTAATTTGTGTGTCCATTTCATTAATCATGAGTTTATTTTTGCTATGGGTGCATTATTCGATCATCCTCTTCAAGTTGATTAGGTGATTGCTTCTAATAGTAGGCCATCTATTGCTCGGATTCTAGTCGAGTTGGATATAACAAAAAAATTTCCAAAGGAAAATTGGCTAGGATTTGAGAAATATGGATATTTATGAAAAGTGGATTTTGAGAATTTTACTATTTTTGTTCCCATTGAAAAATTCATGGTCATGGAGTTTTGGATTGCTTTGTGGTTCATCCTCACCATAAGAAACTCAAACCCCTGCATAATAACTCAGATCCCAAACTTAAGGTGCCCTTGGTTAAACCATAGAAAGCTGCTCCAATGGATAACTCTTTACTAAAGGCGAGGGTTATTGCCTTGATCCTCCCCTTTCGACAATCGCAC
This sequence comes from Cymbidium sinense, assembly GCA_021442155.1. NCBI lineage: Eukaryota > Viridiplantae > Streptophyta > Magnoliopsida > Asparagales > Orchidaceae > Cymbidium > Cymbidium sinense. The sequence continues at coordinate 87,278 of JAKCPB010000070.1, forward strand.
CTCTTAAGTCGACCATTGGATGTCACTCATGTTAATAAGCATGCATTACCTTGTAATGGGCCTATCCATTTGAATCACACTAATATTGGAAATAATATGGACAATAATATGTTTTTGAAACTTATGGATGATGATTCTATCTTAAATGATTCCATTCCTGCTTCTTTGTCACCTTTAATTGATGAAAATATGATCCTTCGTGAGGGCTTGAATGGTGATCAAACTAATAATAAAGTTTCTAATCCTGATTTGGGCACTTGTGATTTAAACAGTTCTAATCCTTCTCCTGCTTCTTCATCTAATGTTGAACTGATTTCTTATCCAATTTTGCAACATAATAATGATTTGGAAGAAGGTGAAGTGGCATGCAATGATGTTTTAAGTGTGCAACCTTATTCCAAGCATATCTCTGAACAATCTCTATCGGATGGTGATGTTGTGGATATGACTAATAAATTTCAAATAGTTTTAGAAAGAAAACTAGAACTCTCTAAAACTAAATTTCTAACTTTGCGAGTTACTAGATCTCTCTTACGCCCAAAAAATAAATGGTTTATTTCTTAATTTGGAATGTGAGAGGGATTGGTACCCTTTTAGAAATTGAATTAGAAATTTAGTTTGTTTTAATAATATTCTCTTTTTGGCTATCTTGGAACCCTTTATTCTTCTTTCTAACATTTCTTCTATTGCTAAAATGATTAGTTTTGGTAATTTTTTTTAACTCGAGCAATAAAGTTTGGACAACATTTTGGAATAGTCCCTATGTTCTTCAGGTTTTTGGATGATTTATCCCTGGTTGTCAATTTTAATATTACTTATAATAATTGGTGTTGTCTTGGTTCATTTGTTTATGCTTCTTATAATTGAAATAGTAGACAACTTCTTTGGGAAGATCTTATTTGTTTCTCTTCTTCTGTTGATGCACCTTGGTTTGTGGGTGGGGACATTTACACTATCTCTTCTTCCTCTGAACGGGTTGGTGGTAATATTCTGAACTTATTTTATATGGAAGATTTTAATAACATGATCCTTGATTGTCATCTTACTGATATTGTCTTATTGGGTCTCAATTTACTTGGAATAATTATAGACTCTGGTAAAGGTTACATCGAGTTCTTTTTAACCATTTATGGATTAACCTTCTCTCTAGTACTTACTGGAGCACTTAAGCAGAACCCTTCTGGACCATTCTCCCTTACTTATCACTATGAATTTTAATGCTACTAAATCCTCCTCCTATCCCTTTTTTGCTTTCAAAATATGTGGCTCATGGAAGATAGATTTTTGGATGTTGTTGCTTTAACTAGGGTGAACCTCTCCATCTTGATGATTCTATTTTTGGGATGAGGAGATTGTGGTTCAAATTAAAAAAAACTTAAATAATTCCATAATTGATGGAATAAACATTATTCCAAGAAACTTTTTGTCAATATCAAAGAAATGGAGAATGAGGTTATAGTTTTGGAAGATGTTGTTGTTAATGACCTTCTAAAATTCATTTATTGGATCAAGCTAAAAATAGGTTAGCATGTTATCAAGACATGGAGGAGACCTACTGGCGGCAAAAAGCTTCTATGAAATGGATCTCTTATGGTGATCTTAATACTAAATATTTTCATGCCATGGTTAAAAAAAGGCTTTAAATCACATTCATAAAATTAAAACTAATGATGGTGTTTGGTGTTCGAATAAAAAGGAGCTTACTAATTCTATTATTTCTTTTTATAAAGAGATTCTTAATAATAATGTTGCTTATGATAATTTTTCTTGGCCTAAAGTTATTATTAATCTTTTTTCTGATGATGATAACAAGATGCCATCTTTCTTACCTTATGAATCTGAAATTGCAAACACTTTGCATAGTATGAATACAGACTCTATGGCTAGCCTTGATGGTTATTGTACCCTCTTTTTCCAAAAATGTTGGATTATCATTAAAGAGGACTTGGTTAAAGCAGTTCTTGATTTCTTTAAGGGTAGTACTCTCCCAAAATATTTTGCTTACGCCTCCATTGTTTTAATTCCAAAAGAAGACAATCCTGAAGTTTGGAGTGATTTTAGGCTGATTAGCCTTTGCTCTTTTTTAATAAACTTATTTCTTTAATTTTGGCTAAAAGTTTGAGTATCTTGCTTCCTAAAATTATCTCCCCCAATCAAACCAAATTTATTAATGGGTGATCCATTTCAGATAATGTTCTTTTAGCCCAAGAGATGATCTGTGATTTAAATGCTAAAGTTCATGGTGGAAACCTGCTTTTTAAGTTTGACATTTCGAAAGCTTATGACAATATTGGTTGGGTTTTCCTATATAAAATCTTAGCTTTATTTAGATTCTCTAATCAATTTATTACTTTAATTAAGAATGGGATTGATAATTCTTGGTTTCTTTGCTTCTCAATGGTGAAGTGCATGGTTTCTTCTCTTCTTCTTATGGGTTAAGGCAAGGGGACCCTCTCTCTCCTACCCTTTTCATTATTGTTGTGGAATATCTTTTTAGAGCTATTGAGCAGATGTTTAGTAAAATGCCTAACATGTTGTGGAGTTAATTTTTGGGATGTGGGCACCACACAGATCTTAGGGGGTACTTTTTGAAGTGATCAGTTACGACATTAAGAAATGATATACTATCTCTAGAGATAGAAATCACTACCCTATAATGGACCTAATCACCTAATAAGGACTCTTAAGGCATGATGGTCTTCAAATGTACCAGAGATTTTTTCCCTACTTTACATGGAAAAGTAAAGTAGGGTTTATTTTAAGTCGGGTTCGTTAAGTTCCCTATAGGCAAGCCCTCATAGTTAATTACATCTTAAAGGAGTGAATCCCTTAAGAAAACTCTCAATTAAAGTAAGAATTATAGTTTCTAAAGATTTCAAGGCAAGACTATCAAAGGATTGGCTATGTTGAAAAATCAAATTGGATAGATCAAAGGAGAAGACTTATTTTGGAATCCAAAGAGAGAAAGTAGGAAATGGTCATGATACTAGGAAGCCTAGTGAGCAATCCAATCTATCCTATTGTTGGGCTTTATATTTTTCAAATTGAAGAGAGTTAATTATTTGAGTTTACATTTTATTAGAATACTAGGGCTTATAATCCCACAAAATAAGATTGTGTAAATGCCTAAGAGGTGACAATTTATGCTTGTATCCTGAAGGAAACATCTATCTCAGATCCTAAGCTAGAGAGCTTTGGTATAAAACACAAGCATGTCCTAAATCTAAGCGAAAGGTGGACATGATGGTCTATCTCCACATGAGAGTATAGGCTTTATTTGGACTTACAAGTGCACAGGTGGCCACCAACTAACACCTCCTATGCTTTAAATTTATGTGAGCAAGTCTTATGCTTTGCAAGATGGCTAGGCTATTTTTATTTAGAATGGAGTCTAAGTCCTTAAACTCACTCCCTAAGAGACTAGAGCATGAGTGGTATAAATTCATGGCATAATCTAATGCAAATTTTATAAACTTTATTTGATTCTTTTGGACTCTTTGTTTTGACATAGGCTATGTGATTTTATATGCCTAAATGCATGAGAACTTGATTATGGGTGAAATCAAGAGAGAAAGGGGTGTTCTTCTATCAAAGGCTCTCACAATTTAAGACTTTATTCTCTAGCACAGATGGAAGCCCCCTCTTAACAAGAGTGGAAGAATATGACAAGCATGATGTTATACATACAATCATCTAGCTTAGGGGTTGCTAAATAATTTGTTATCTTGATTTAATTTTTAAGCTTTTATGTGAGATTATGAATTATTTTAAATTTTAAATACTAGTTATTAATTAGGGTAGAAAATTTTATTTTATCTTAAGATCCTACCGCATCCAGGCCACACATTCAAACATCAAACATAAAGAAACTAAGAAAGCATGTAATTATAGTGCACAATCTAAACACAACATCAAACAATTTTATAGACTACCATAAAAGAATAAAAGGCTAGTGCGGTTCCATATTACACGAAAGTAGAAAAAAGATGGGTATGAACTCTAACCCTTATACTGACTGGATTACAAAATAATACATGTTATGGGGGTCTTCTTTTCTTCATTTCTTCCTTCTCTTCTTTTTAATTTAATTTGCTCCAAAGACATCACAAGGCATCCTAGGGACTGAGGCTTTTGTGCACTACTCATCCTAATCCCCCATAACACTAATCCTAATTCCTAATACAAAATTATTTTAAAAATAGGAAAAGTAAATTGAGCTACATCTACAAAATAAATGTTAGCTAAACACACCATATAACATAAGCATTTATATGAATAATTTGGACTTAGCACCCCACATATGGGTAACCAAGCCCACCTATCCTAACGTGAATTATGTTTAGGGGCTAAGCAACCTGCACAACAAATGTTATATTTTTATTACAGCGGCCCCTCAAGTACAACCCCCTGCAAAAAAAATGATTAGGCTAATCAAAGCCTACCATCCAGTCTACGAGGCATATACCCTAACATCTATTCTAAAACATAATATCATACATACAACACCCTAACTTAGCACTTGAAGTGGTGACTTAATATTAATATGTGCTTTAGGCTTGTGTGGCAAGACTTTATTTGGAATTTTTAGTTCAAGATTTCATTTTGAGTTTGAATTTGTTTAAATTTTGCCTTTGGGTGATTTTAATTTAAATGTTTTAATGATTTATTATTTTATCATTTTTATTTCACTTTTATTTGGCTAGAATGATGTTTAGGTTTTCAAGAATGAAGAGTAGAATGAATTCCATTTGTAGGCCGAACTCACCTTATTTTACATCCTAACTCCTAAAAAGTCTAACTAAGGTCCTTATGTATCTTGATTAGCCCATTTGAATTTGTGTAATTAATTTGATTTGATTTAGATTTTAAAATTTGTGTTTATTTAATCTACATGTATTTTTGATTGATTAATTTTAGATTAAATGTGTTGATTTAATTAAATCTTGATAATTCAATATCCTTAATATCTAATGAGGTTTATGTTTTTTTTTAAAATCAATGTGTTTTTTTATTGATTAATTTTAGATTAAATGTGTTGATTTAATTAAATCTTGATAATTCAATATCCTTAATACCTAATTAAGTTTAAGTTTATTTAAATCCATGTATTTTGATTGATTAATTTTAGATTAAATGTGTTGATTTAATTAAATTTTGATAATTCAATATCCTTAATATCTAATGAAGTTTAAGTTTGTTTAAATCCATGTATTTTTTATTGATTACATTTTAATTAGATGTTCTGATTCAATTAAATCTTGATAATTTAATTTCCTTTTAAATTAATATCTAATTCTTTTCTCTTATTATAATTAAGTGATTTAACTTTATGTTTATTTGATATGATTATGGTTCACTTGTAGTTTGATTAGATTAGATTAATTGAGATTTTAATTTGATTTTAATTGAGTTTGATTTTTTAAAATTAGAATTTTATTTTTAATCTCATCCATTTTCCATGTTTATGAAAGTTTGGTTTGTATTTTGATTTCATAGATTGGATAGTTAATTAGTTTATCTCATTTAAGTAGGTTGAATGAGATTTGATTTGAGTACATATTAAATTGATTAGAGTCTTCTTTATTTGATTTAATTTGATTTGATTAGCTTTATTGATCTATGGGTTTGCTTAGGTTCAATGTGAAAATTAATTTAATTAGGAAGTATGTTTAGGTTAAGTATTAGATTAAATAAGGATTTGTTTAATTTTTAATTTTGTTTCATATTTGTTTAGGTTGATGATGTAATTAATGACTTAATAATTTAGGTTTAATTTATGATTTGATTGGCATTTAATTACATTTTAATTATGTTGAAATTTATGTTTGATTAAGCTTAAGTTTGATATAATTAATTTAATTAACTTAATTAGCTTACTTAAGAGGTGTGATCAATTATTCAATTAAATAAAGATTTATTTAATTTTAAATTTTATTTCATATTTATTTAAGTTAATGACTTAATTAATGACGTAATGATTTAAGTTTAAATTAGAATTTGATTGGCATTTAATTATATTTTTATGTTTGATTAAGCTTAAGTTTAATAGAATTAATTTGATTAACTTAATTAGCTTATTTAAGAGGTGTGATTAAATTAATTAGTAGATTAATTATGTGTTTGATTTGAATTAATTTTAATGAGATCTATAAAGTTAATTTGGTTCATTAAGATGATGGATTAATTCATTAAGTTTGCATTAATTAAATGTTTAATTAATTAAGTTTGATTGGGGGTAACTAAATTTTTAAATCATAATATTAATTAAAGGTTTGTTTAATTTGAGATTAATGATTACCCATATATGAGTTATTTGATTCAGTTAAGTGTTTTACTTAAGTTTGATTTGATTAAAGGATTATTATTATTATTATCATTGTTATTAAGTGAATTAACTATTTATTTTATTTCAGTTAAGTTTGATTATTTATGATTAGAGTTTTATCAGATTTGATTCATTTATTATGTTTATTTAATTTGATTAATGTGTTTGATTTAGTTATTAATTTGAAATATTTAATGATTGAGTAACTCTCTTATTCCAAATAGATTGATTTAGATATTAAATTAACTAAGTTCACTTTAGCTTCATTTAGTTTGGTTTGGTTTAATGAATATGAAAGATATTTGCTAATCCTAACCCCATTCCCCATGTGTGACTTAATTTGGTTTAATGAAGAGTTATTAAGTTGATTTTAATGGTTTAATTAGGTTAAGGTGTGAATTAAATGAATTAATTAATCCTTACCTATATCACCTTAAGTTAATTAACTAATTAATAATGAGCCAATATGATATGCATATGCTTTGGAAATAAAATCAGCAATGATCTTATGAAAATAAAAGGGCCTAATGCAATTTGTCTCATGATTATTAGTTAATTAAACTAAGGTTTTAATTAAGTACTCTTATAACCCTCCCACACATGTAGTTATAATTTCCTTAGAATTCTCTTGATTGTTGAACACCTAAGAATCTATCCAAAAAACTTAATTAAATAAGTTCTAGAATGATTATGACTTTAACTTGATTAATCAAGCCATTCAATTAATGAATTAAACTATTAATTAATCTCATCTCAAGTGAATTGAACTTAGGGAAAAGAATGGGAATGAGGCCCCAATCTCATTCCCCATGTCCATCCACTACCTCACAATGAATAGCAAGCTTAACTAGTGATTTTTCTTGCTGTTTAGAATATTAATTAGTCACATAATTACTTAAGAGAGTAATTAAGGCTAAGACAAACAATATCTCTAATTAACCAAGGAATAATTCTCAAGAAAATCATAGGAGGTAGAGGTCATCCCATTAATGAACTTCAGAAAGTTTGGAATTAATTACTTGGGTAATTAGGTATTAATTAAACTAATTAAGTTTTTAATTAAACCCAAATTAAGCCTTAATTACCATTCAAAATTAATTAGAATTAATTTTAAATTAAGACCCTCTAAAATACCTTTAAAATGAGCCCTCATTTTTATTTTTTGGATTTTTTTAGGATTAGTTATGAATTTCTAAAGTTTTAACTGATTTTTCCAAATTTTATAGGGTTTACTGATTTGGTTACTTAAAATAGATCATTTGAACTTCTAAATTCAATATATTTTGATCTAGCCATCATTTTTTTTCTTAAAATGTTTATGGTAGGTAGATTTTAAGCCTTATTTCAATCTCTAAAAATTTTACTTTAATCAAACTTGAATTTTTAGAGTAATTAATGAAGTTTAATTTTCACTAAAACTTAAATTAAGCTCAAACCATTCATTAGAATTTGGAGATTTTTGATTTGTTGGATTCCTCTCGAAAAGATGGGTCAAATGAGCCCTTATTTGTAAATTTTTGTTAAGTATTTTATTTTTTATGAATTTTCAAAGTTTCAAGATAGTTAAATAATTTTTAAAATAAAAATAGGCATTTTCCCACTTAATCGGTCGGCGTGCACTAATGAATGCGTGCCACATGGCACTGCGATTGGGCACCACTGTCCCGTGTGGCATGGGTCACCACGCGGCACTGCGTGATTGGCCTGCACGGTGCCACGTTAGCGGATGAGCAAAAAATTGCATGACACGGGATCATGATGCACGGATTGGTGTGGAGCATCTGATCGTGGATCGGACGATCGGATCAATCCATGTCATTTTGCGTGCGATATGTCGATCGCGATCACAAATCCAAATAGCGATCGCTCCGGCGCACGATGCGGATCCAAAATGAACGATCACGCATTCTGAGTTGTCCGATCTCCGAATGGCGGGATCAAATGGTTGGCGGGAAATCCGATGGAACACTATTCATTCAATGGGATTTTTCACAATTTTGAACTAAGATTCATCCGATTTAGCTCATTTTCATGATGATTTTCACCAAAAAAATCTATCGATTCATATTAGGACTAAATATAATAAAAAAATATAAGGCTTCTCTTAAAAATTCCTAAAAATCATGCAAGAATTGACATAAATAGAAGTTCCTAAGACCAGCTAAAGTTTGGCTAAATTATCTCATCGGGAATAATTTTCAGCGATGGTGAAGATCCGAGCGGGCTCCTAGGTGTAAGAGGAAGCTTTGGAATGAGTGTAGCTTTCGCCTTCACTTTAGAATGATGTATTTTCTAGTGCTTGCCATTTCCTCACCGGAATCTACTCGATTTTGATGTTTTTGGCTCAAGAGAGGTGGGGAAGTGGTGGCTGGTTGCTTTGGGGAGCTGTTGGGGGCTGAATAGTGGTAGGAGAAAGAGAATTGTAGCCTCATTTCCCCCTCCTTTAATAGTGGCCAAAATCCTCCTCTTTTTGAATTTTTGGCTCTAAAGAGTTGTCATTTTTCTTAAGGTGGTTGAGATGAATGATGGATTGACTGAGGACTTTTGATTTTTGCTCCAAATTCTTCTTTTACTGCCATATGATCAGCTCCATTGAATGCAAATGTTGGGGAGGAGGTGAATGCATGTGATGAGGAGATTTAAATGAGGTTGGGTGGAATCCTATGTGGAGGAGGATCCATGAGGGATTTAGTTTGGATGGGTTGATTTTGGGCTTATCCCAAATGGTTTGGGTCGGGTTTGATCAACCCCCAATGGGTCATGGCATGGTTTCAAGGGATTTGGTTCAATTTGGGTCATATGGGTCATATTGGGTCATGTTAGGTTGAGTCAAATTGGGTTAAACCAAGGCTTAGGTTAGGTTCAAATGATGATCTAAAAAGTTTTGGTATGATCAATTTGATTTAATTTGGCTTAGAATTGATTTTGGCACATTTGGAATCAAATGGGTAAAATTGACCAATTTGACCAAAATTGGCCAAATTGGCTTAGGTTATGGTTGATTCATGTTCAATTGGCTAATTAAAGTTGAATGTGATCTTTGGTTCGAATCAATTTAGATTTAATTTGGATTTAAGCTAAATTGACCCTTTAGCCAATTTGGGTAAGGTTGGGTCAAGTTGACCAATTGATCAAATTAGGCTCAATTATGGCTTTGGTCAAGTTCAATAATAAATTTGGAATGACTTTGAGCCATTGGTTGCAATCAATTTTGGTTAGATGATGATTTAACCTAATTTGGTCCTTTTGGCCAATTTGGGTCAACTTGGATCGAATGGCCAATTGGGCTTGGTTTGGCTCAATTGGTGGTCAAGTCATATTTAAATATTAATTTTGGGTTAATTCAAATCATTGGTTTCAATCAATTTGATGTAGGATGAGTTTTGGCTAGTTATGGTTCATTTGGTTCAAGGGTTGACTTGGTCAAATGACTAAGTTGACTTGGTTTGACCCAATTGATTGCAATTGATCATCCTGGGTGATCAACAATCATGATGGAATATTTTGATGAGCTTAATTCAATCCAATTTGGGTTGGATTGGAAGTTGGCTCAAATGGGTCCTTTAGGTCACTTTGGGTCAACTGGACTTAAGTGGGTCAACTGGTTTGGTTTTGGTTTGATTCGAGTTTAGTTGAACTTATATATGAGCCTTAGATTAAAATATAAATTCATGGACAATCAATTTGGCATAAGGGATTTTGGCTCATTTGAAATTTTCAAGTTAAAAGGGCTAGGTTGGGTTTAACTTGGGTTGGCTTCGATTTGATTTGATGATTATCGATTTCATTTATATTTGGGTAGATAATTGAATGAATGATTGATTCAAGAGAAAATCCATTGGTTTTGAGTTGATTTGGATAGGATTTGGCTAAGTCCATTAAATTGGCTTAAGGGTTTGGATTTAGGTTTGGATCATAGTTTGAAGTTGAGTTTGAGTTTGGATTTGATAAATCGATCAAAGGGTTGAATTGATCTTTGAGAAAGTCAATTGAATTTGGATTGATTTGGATTTGCCTAAGGCTAAATCTATAAGATAAATCATCGGGCTTAGGAAGGATTTTGATTTGACTTGATTTTGGGTTTCAATCATTTGGAGTTAAATTTGGAATTAGATTTAGAATTTGAATTTGAATTTGAGGTTTGGTTTGAGATTTGAATATAGGTTCTATTTGAGAAGGTGTATATGTAGTGGGTTTAGGCTATAGGATAAGTGATTTCCTTAAGCCTTAAGGCATAGCCTAATCCTATGGTTAACCTTTCTAAGTCTATAGGCTTAGGTTAAGTGTTCACCTAATCACTAGAAGTGTCTTATGACTAATGAGTTCTTAGTGTCTAGAAGAGTCCTAAGTCTAAGAAGGGGAGGTTAAGAGCTCAATCCAAAAGTGAGGTCAACAAAAGGTCCCCAATAGGTGTGGTGTAACTGATAAGGCACACCACACATATTGGCGTTGATCGAAATGATCAACAACATCCAAAAGATGCAAACATTAATAGAAATGATCTTTACCTAGACCTGAGAGATAGATAGAATCACGATCTTAATACGATGTAGCTCACTTTATGCTAAAGGCATAAGAGAGCAAGATGGAATTCAGGATTGAGTACATGAACCTTCCACTAGGGAAGCGATTCAAGTTATCCTAAGGGATAAGTTTGATTGAATATGATTAGTTTGGGTGTGTATTTGCTTGGGATAAGAATCTATAATTTGATGGGGATAAAGATCAACTTGATTTTAATTTATTTTATTTTAATTGATGTGGATGCATATCTACTAGGGATATGTGCTCGAATCTGCTAGGGATTGGGTATATGAGCCTTCCACTAGGGAAGCAGGTTCGGGCAATCCACTGGTATAAGAATTTGATTAGATTTCTTTGATTTATTTGATTAGACTCCACTGGGGAGGTTGGTTTAATTTTTTATGGCTCCACTAGGGAGAATGGTTCTAGATTGAGGGCATATCCGCTGGGGATGTACACTTGATTGAATTTATTTTATTTATATCTAAGTTCCACTATGGAGGTTAATTTGATTTGCACCTCACTGGGCAGAATTTTGGTTTGTCCGATATGTTTAATTTGACTCCTCTGGGCAGATTAGTTTTGAATTTATTTTGTTATGGACCATCGATTATCGATGGACTACATTAAAAAAGAGTCATGGGGCCTATCTTAGATTTATAAGTCCAAAGGGGTAGTCTACCTACCATAAGGTAGGACTATCCTATCTAAGGGATTGTCTTTCAGTGTGCAACAACTATGCTAGAAAGAAAGCGTGGCAGACTTACATCTTCTAAAAGAGGGAAAAGCTGTTGGGTGATCTGTTGGATGGACAACACAATGAACCTACCTAAAGTGACTTCTAAATGAGTGCTGTTAGGGATCTTACCTCAACTCAGGAGTAATCCTGATGAATAATTTAATTTTATATTGATTTGATTTAATTTAATTTGGTGTGCTATGTTAAGGGCCTTATTGCTGCGATGGACTCTACTAGAAGGGGCTATGTTGGCCTTGACCTATCTTAGATTTAAATATCTAAAGGGGTAGTCTACTAACCACTAGGTAGGATTATCCAGCCTAAGGGTTGCCTTTTGGTGTGCAATGGATGTTCTAGAAAGAAAGCATAACAAACTTACATCTTCTAAAGCAGGGATCAGCCGTTGGGGTGATCTGTCGATGGCACAATAAATCAATCCTGACCTAGAGTGACTATTTGAGTGAATGCCATTGTGGACTCATATCGACTCAAGAATAGTCAGAATTAATTTAATTTTAGATGGACCCTGTTGGTGTGCGATGGATTTATTAACAAGGAGCTAATATCATCCTAGACTTATCTTAGATTTACATATTCAAAGAGATAGTCTACCAACCGTTTGGTAGAACTAACCAACCTAAGGGATGCCTTTCAGTTTATGATAGTTGAGTTAGGAAGAAAGCTCGTGGACTCACATCTTCTTAAACAATGAACCTCTGGGTGATCTATCACTTGCACAATAAATTAGACCCGACCTAAGGCTGCCTGTCGGTATACAATGGTCGTGCTGGAAAGAATGCATAATAGACTTATATCTTTCAAAGCAAGGACAACAGTCGGGGTGACCTGTTGGTGGCACAACAAGTCGAACCCAACCTAAGGGTGACTACTGAGAGAGTGTGGACCCGAGGACTTATCTCAACTCAAAAGTAGCGATTCTATAGGAGTTTTGCTAACACCTTCTAAATATAGGATGCTTGCTTGGGAAATGGGCCACTGAGGGCTTGAATTCCTAATCTACAAGCGAACTATATTTTGTTTATTTGATATTTACATGGACCCTATTAGTTTATGAGGGACCACAGTGAGAAGGATCTTATATCAGCCTAGTCCTATCTTAGACTTACTAGACCAAGGGAGAATGTGTGCATCCGCTGAATAAATTCTCCAACCATAGGGGTGGTTACTAGGAAAGGGGGACTATCCAATCCAAAAATAACTAGAGTAATGTCTAAATGGGGTTGCTAAGGACCTGATCTAAATAGATTGCCCACAGGGGAGGTACCGCTAGGTGCTTTATCCAAAACCCTGTAAAAGAAAGCATGTAGGTATTCAGTGGCCAACTCAAGGAGAAAGCATGGGGAATCACATCTGTCAAGAGAGGTGTATCCACCGGGTGCGTCACCGTCAGCATAGTGATAACCAACCAACCTAAGGTGCCAGTTAGTTTGTGACAATCATTCTAGAAAGAAGGCGTGTAGGCTTACATCTCTCTAAAGAAAAACTGATCATCGGGATAGTCTATCTTCAGCTCAACAGGGGTTATCCGACCTAGGAAGACTACCAAATGAAGAGTCCTATGTAAGGACTAGACCCAAGCTTAATTTAGTCAGGAGGAAAGGAGTCGTTGGGGGACTTATCCTAAACCTCAAATATACTAGACCTAGTCAACCAAGTCAATGAATATTGGCTAACCAAAAAAGAAAGCGTGTAGGCTTACATCCTCTTAAACAAAGTCAACATAGGGTAGCTTACCACCTGCGTAGTAAGTCCTACCAAACTGACAAGGTGCTTGTTGGTTTGTAATGGTCAAGTTAGGAAGAAAGCAGGGGGACTCACATTCGCCAGATAAGTGACCATTAGGGTGACACACTAGCAAGGTAGCACAATAGCCTGACCTAATGAGTGAGTGCCACGAGGGGCTTGCTCCCACATCAAAATAACCCGAGATAAAAGATATGTGTTTGTTTGTGTTGTGAAAGAGGTAATACGATGCCGCTTGGGTTCTCTTACACCTACCCTTAACACATAGAATAATGGATGAAATAGCACTGCAAGAGCAATTGCGACTCCACCAAGAAAGGATTCCACTTGGGTTCTCTTACACCTAACTTAGTTGTATTAGTTGAAATAGGATGCCTCTTGGGTTCTCTTACACCTATCCTAATAGCACTGGAGGATCATTTGTAGTTTGTGTTTATGTTGTGGAGGGATAGGATGCCTCTTGGGTTCTCTTATACCTACCCTAAACACATCATGGCAGATTCGCAAGCAAAAGATATTTATAACACAGAAGAGATAAGAATTGAGCTAAAAATAAGTTTTATTAATAATTATTTTCAAACAAGATTTATGGATAGTATTTCTTTAAGTAGATCCCATTATTTGGAAGAATCGGGTGCTCCCCTTTATAATTTATGAGTTTATAAGATCCTCCTTGGTAGGCCTTCTCTATGGCATAAGGGCCTTCCCAAGTGGGTTCAAACTTGCCTCCCATCTTTCGATGGGCAATAATTGGTCTCCTTAGAACTAAAACATGCTCTCCTACTTGAAAAGCTCTAGGACCAACTTGTTGTGAGCTTGAATCATTTTGGCTTTGTACAACTTGAGGTTATGGCATGTCCGAAGGTGTCTCTCCTCTAAACCTTCGATCTCTTCCAACCGCAACTTAGCGTTCTGCTCTGTTGTGATTTTACTACCCATGGTTATCCTTAGTGATGGGAGTTGGACTTCTAATGGTAGAACGGCTTCAGACCCATACACTAAGAAGAATGGGGTAGATTGAGTTGGAGTTTTGTATGTGGTGCGGTAGGCCCACAAGGCTTCAACTAACTGTTCATGCCACTATCACTTGTTATCGTCGAGTGTCTTCTTTAATATTTGGATGAGAGTTTTGTTGAAGGCTTCTACTAAGCCATTTTCCCTTGGGTAGTAGATGTTAGAATATCTCCAATCTATGTTGTGTCTCTGACCAAAGCTATTGATTTTAGTGCTCTTGAATGCAACACCATTATTGGATATAACTCATTGAAGCACTCTGAACCTATATACGATATGGTTCTTGAAAAGCTGAAGCACATGCTGAGTTGTGAACTCTCTATGTGGGATTGCCTCTGCCCACTTGGAAAAATAGTTGGTGGTAGCTAGGATAAACTGATGACCTTTGGAAGAAAGGAGGATCGATCAGATCCACTATGTCAGTATACCAACACTCAAATGGCCATGAGGCTAATGTAGGATGTAGAATGTTGGGTGGTTGATGTAGGACCACACTGTGCACCTGACATTAGTTCTCCTAGCTACGTCCATGCAGTCTGTGATCTTCAAAGGCTAGTAGTATCCTTGGTGAAAAATATATTCTTTTATACATTTCTTGCCTTCATCTATCCCCTCTCCCTTTCAGGAAAAGAAGGATAAATGAAAACAAAAATATATAAAAATATAAATTTGCCTTGTTGGGACACCACGTAGATCCATAGATGTTCTTATTAAGGTGATTGGGTACGACATTGAGGAGAGGTGTACTATCATGAAAGATAGAAGTCACCACCCTACAATGGACCTAATCACCAAATAAGGACTCCTAAGGACAATGGGTTTGCATATGTACTAGAGATTCTTTTCCTACTTTACATGAAAAAGTAACGTAAGGTTTCTTTTAAACCAGATTCATTAAGTTCCTTACAGGGGCAAGCCCCTATAGTTAATTGCATCTTAAGGGATGAGATCCCTTAGAAATACTCTCGATTAAGGTAAATAATCATTGTCTCCAAAGATTTTAATAGGGTAGGACTATAAATTGATTAGTTTATTTTGGAAGATCAAATGGGATTGATCAAAGAGAGGGAGTTATTATCAAAGCCAAAAGAAAGATAAGTTGGAGATGCCCACGATGCTAGGAAACCTAGTGAGCATCTCAAACTATCCTATGGTTGGGCTTTACATTTTTGAAATTGATTTAATTTTTTTGAATTGAATTTGTCATTAGAAATTTTGGACTTATGATTCCATAAAAAAAGATTAAGAAAGTGCCTAAGAGGTGAGGATTTTTGCTTA
The DNA here is from genome assembly GCA_021442155.1 of Cymbidium sinense. Lineage (NCBI taxonomy): Eukaryota > Viridiplantae > Streptophyta > Magnoliopsida > Asparagales > Orchidaceae > Cymbidium > Cymbidium sinense. Next base: position 102,922 of record JAKCPB010000070.1, read on the forward strand.
TGGCCCATGAGAGGGAGAAACAACCTCGAACTTAAATCAAGGGAGCTTTGGCAAGGGCCAAAAGCACAACCTAAATCTAAGGAGAAAAATGAGTATTTGGTTTGCCTCCTTAAGCACAATACCCTGCAAAAGATAATGGTTAGGCTAAGATCACCCTACAAATCATTCTATGCACATACATCCTAACATCCAAACTAAAAACATATATCACAAAAAAAGCAAGCATCAAACCATGCACCGCCCTAACCTAAAGGTAGAAGTGGTGACTTAGCCTAATGTGTGTGCTTTGGAGGTTTGTGTGGTATGAATAGTTATAGCATTAAGTTAGAATTTTCTATGTGTGAACCATGTTCAACTTAGAGGAGGGTTTCATTTAAGTGATTTAATTATTTTGGGTTGATTTTATTTTATATTTTATTAGGTTCAAGTGAATCCTACAATTAATTATTAAGTTATAAAGAGAGGGAAAGAGAAGAGAACTTCTCTTTCCTTCCCTATCCTGAGTAATTTCTAAAGTGGATTCATGTTTTAGTTTTGTTTATTAAATATTTTAATTAGGTGTTTTAATTAATCCTAAGTTTAGATGAACTCAAAATAAACCTATTCAAAAAGAAAGGCATTTTAAGATTAAATAAAATGAACTAAATTCATAGAACATACATAATTTCATTTCTTTCCTAGCACGAGTAACATGCATATGAATATGTCCTAAGCATATCTATACATATAAATTAGAATGTTTAACACACTTTACGATGCATGCTAAGCAATTTATTTAAGAAAATTTGAAAGTTTATGATGCATGATTTTTATTAAGTAAAAAAGTGATTTCCTATCCAATTTTCACTTGCACACATGAAAGTAAGAAAGACATAAGTGAGTACAGCATCATTGTTAACCAGAGGTGTATGGTACCCAATAGGTGTGGTGTGACTGACAAGGAACACCGCACGTGTTGGTGTTGACCTAAATGATCAACAACACGGAGAGATCACAAGCACTAACAGAAACAATCTATCCCTAACCCAAGGTGTAGAAAGAATCCAGAGCTTAGTGCAATGTGGTTCTACTTATGTCCAAGACATATGAGAGATGGAATAATCCACTAAGGGATAGAGTGTGAACCTTCCACTAGGGATGCAACTTTAAGTCATCCACAAGGGAATGAGAGGCTTGATTTGATTTGAGTCTCGCTGAGGAGAAATTTTCACTAGGGAAGAGGGTTGAATTTGTTTCAATTTTTAGATTTGGATTTTGTTATGGACCTTGTTGGTTTGCGATGGAGTGCACTGAGTAGGAGCCACGGAGGTCTAGACCTAACTCAAATTTACTAATTCAAAGGGGTAGTCTACTAAACACATAGTAGGACTAGCCAACCAAAGAGATGCCTTTCGGTATGCACAACTGTACTAGAAAGAAAGTGTAGTACACTTACATCCTCCAAAGTAGAGACTGGTTGCTGGGTTAATCTATTGGCAAGGCAACAGATTGAACCCAACCTATGGCTGACTATTGAGTGAATGTCGTTGGGGGACTTAGATCAGCTCAAGGATAGTCATGATTAATTTTATTTTTAGATTTGTTATTTTGATGGATTTCATTGGTTTGTGATGGATCACACTAAGAAGGAGCTTATATCAACCTAGACCTATCTCAAATTTACTGAACCAAAGGGAGTAATTTCTAGGCCGATGGGAGAACTATCCAACCAAAGGAGTGTCTTTTCAGTTTATAATGATCAATTCAAGGGAAGAAAGCTCGAGGACTAACATCTTCCACTAGAAAGACCACTGGGGTGATTGGTTGGTTTGATCAATAAATCAACCACCGGGTTTCCCATCAATTTGCAATAATCATGCTAGAAAAATGCATCATAGTCTTATATCTCCCAAAGAAGAATGATTGTTGGGGTAACACCTTGTAACAAAATAGATTGAACACGATCTAAGGGAATCTGTAGAGTGAGTGTTGACTTGGGACTTATCTCACTAGTCGCAATTCCTATAGGGAGTTCTGCTAACATTGCCCTAACGATAGGATGCTTGCTTGGGAGAAGGGGCCCTTTGGGGGCTTGAAATCTTAATCCACAAGTGAATATTTTGTTTATTTTTTAGCTTGTTTATCATGGACCCTATTAGTTTGCACGGGATCAAATTGAGAAGAGCTTATATCAGCCTAGACCTCTCTCAAATTTACTAAACCAAGGAAGAATCTACGCATCCACTGAACAAATTCTCCAACTACAAGGGTGGCTACTAGGAAAGGGGAAGTGCCAAATCCAAAAGTAACAAGGGTAGTGTCTAAATAATCGCAAAGGACATGATCCAAATAGAGTGCTCGTAGGGAGAAGGGCCGCTAAGGGCTTAGTCCAAAATCCTAGAGAAGATGACATGGCTAGTCATATATCTAATAGGTATTCAGTGGCCAACTCAAGGAGATAGCACGGGGACTCACATTTGCCAAGAGTGGTGTATCCATTGGGTGAGTCACTATCAGCATAGTGAACATCAACCAACCTAAGGTGCCCATCGATTTGCAACAATCAACCTAGGAAGAAAGCTCGGGGACTCACATCCTCCTATAGAACTGATTGCTGGGATAGTCTATCTTCGACTCGACAGGTTATATCCGACCTAGGGCGATTACTGAGTGAATGACACTAGGGACTTATATTAGCTCACATGTAGTGAAGAAGAAAGGAGACTCTAGGGGACTTATCCTAAACCTCAAATATACTCTAGTTAGATTATGATGATTATTTCAAAAAGAATGCTTAGGGACTCACATCTTCCTAAACAAAATCAACACGAGGTAGCTTACTAGCTGGGAAGTGAAGACTATCATACTAACAAGACGCTCATTAGTTTGTAATGGTCAAGTTTGGAAGAAAGCACGAGGACTCATATACCTATTCTAATAGCATCGGGAGATTATGTTTGTGTTGTGTAAGAGAGATAGGATGCCACTGGGGGACTCTTACACTTACCCTAGACATGTCATGGTGGATTCGCAAGACAAGAACACAATGCTTCAAAAGAAGAGAAGATTTGATGAATTAAATCAAATTTTTTATTCTTTTTATTAATAATTGTTTTCAAACATAATTTATTTCATGAGTAATATATTTTTAGGTAGAGCCCATTAATTGGAAGCATCGGGTGTTCCCCTTTACAATCAATAAGTTGATAAGATCCTCCTTGGTAGGCTCTATGACATAGGGCCTTCCCAAGTGGGTTCAAACTTGCCTCCCATCTTTCGATGGGAAACAATTAGTCTCCTCAGGACTAACACAAGTTCTCCTACTCGAAAAGACCTAGGGTGGACCAGGTTGTTGTGAGCTTCAATCATTTTGGCCAACTCTAGGTTCTGGCACGCCCGTAGGCGAATCTCCTCCAAACCATCAAGCTCTTCTAATCGCAACTTTCCATTCTACTCTGAAGTGATCTTCCTACCCAATGATATCCTTAGAACTTCTAAAGGTATGATAGCTTCAGACTCATAAACTAAAGAAAATGGGGTAGACTGAGTTGGAGTTCAGTATGTGGTGTAGTAGGCCCACAAGGCTTCAACCAACTACTTATTCCATTATCGTTTGTTATCATCAAGAGTCTTCTTCAGTATATGGATGAGAGTTTTGTTGAATGCTTCTGCTAAGCCATTTACTCTGGGGTAGTAGATGGTGGAGTATCTCTAATCTATATCCTGTCTTATGGTGAAGCTGTTGATCTTCATGCTTTTGAAAGCAGTACCATTATCGGATATAATTCATCGAAGCACCCGAACATATATATGATATGGTTCTTGAAAAACTGAAGCACATGTTGAGCTATGACCACTCTGAGTAGGATGACATCCACCCACTTATAAAAGTAGTAGGTGGCAGCTACGATGATTTGATGACCCTTGGAAGAAGGAGGATCGATCAAACCCACAATGTCGGTACCCCAACATTCAAGGCCATGTAAGATGTAGAATGTTGGGTGGTTGGTGGAGGACCACACTGTGTATTTAACACTGATGGCATCTCCTAGCTACATCCATGCATTCTATAATCATTCAAGGTCAGTAGTATCCTAGTCGCTTGATCTTCATCTTCATCTTCAGACCAGATTGATGTGATCCGCATAAACCTGAATGTACACCGATTACAATGCCATAGCTTCATGTTTGTCTAAACAACATAACCACATTTGGTCAAAGGACTGGTATAGGGTGCCATCAATGAGAGTGTAGGAGAGAGCTCTCTATTTCACCTGATGGGCTTGTGACTTTTCTTGAGATAGTTTGCCGATGTTTAAGTAATCTATGAATAGTTGCCTCTATTCCAGCCCCTTGTCCATTTTGGCAATGGCAACCTCCCCTTCAAGAGAAAATTTCTCGATGAGTTCAACATTAATAAGGGATAGGACTTGTCTATTTTGGACCCTTATTGAAATGGACTCATCTTCTAGACATGCCAATTCTTTGGCAAGTTTGGCCAAATCATCTACTACTGCGTTCTTTGCTTGGGGAACCTTGCAGATGGAGACTTCGGGAATTTGGGCCAATAGCTTTATGGAATACTCATAGTAATGATGAAGCTTGGGTTTAAGAACCTTGTAAGACCTGTCAATCTGGTTGATGACCAATTTGGAATCCCCAAAGATGTTGATGCTCTTGACACTCAATCAAAATCATACTCAAGGGTAGGAAAGATAGTATGAGAATCTCATCACATCACGGTCTGTAGTTAGGAGCTCTATTCGTACCATTGTCTTTCCTGGGAGAATAGATTGTGGTGCTTCCCCTTTGTGAAAAGAAGCTCCACCATTAAAATACATCTCTCATTGGTGGTTGTCGGCCAACCCTAAGTTCATGATTTATTCATTAGTGAGATCGTCACTAAGTGAAGAATTAGCAGGAAGTGGGTGTGCTGCTAAGAACGGAGGGGTACAAATGTGATATCAAACTGTAAAAGAATCATGGACCATCGTGCCAAACTTCTGAATAACATTGGCCGAGTCATGAGATACTATAGTGCATTTATTCCGGAGATCAAGTTCACCTTATGAGAAAGCATGTAGTGTCGTAGCTTTTGGGAAACAAAGATTAAAGCTAGGCAATATTTTTCAATAGGTGGATAGTTCACCTCAGTAGGAATCAGACCACGACTGAGGTAGTAGAGAGCATTCTCCTTCCCTTCGTAATTGGTTTGGGCCAATAAAGCCCTAGAGAATCGTCTAATGTAGCAGTGTAGAGGATGAGTGGCCTACCGGGGATAGGGGCTGCTAGACTTAGTGGCTTCACTAAATAATGCTTGGTATCTTTGAAGGTATGATGTCACTTATCATTCCACTTAAACTTGGCATTCTTTTTAATAAGTGCTGAAAATGGTTTGCATCTCCCCAATAGGTTGGAGATAAAGCATAGATAATGCACCATTCTTGGAAGGATCTGAGTTTAGTTAAACTCTTAGGAGGTGGCATTTCTAAGATAGCTTTGATCTTTTCAAGATCTATTTCTATTCCTCAGTGTCAAATAATAAACCAAAGTAATTTCCCTAAAGCTACTCTGACTGCACACTCCAAGGGATTCATTTTGAAGTTATGTTATCTTAACCATTCGAAAACTACTCTCAAGTTAAAGAGGTGGTCTTCCTTTTCTCTTCTCTTGACTACTAGATCATCAACGTAGCACTCAGTCTGATGATTGATGAGTTCATTGCTCATGCTCATTTAGGGTCATCTTAAGGGGAAACAATACATATGAGCATCCAAACTTCATAAAGAAGAGTTACAATCATATGTAATGCTACCAACCAGAGAGAAGAGGTGAGTAACATCAAAACTATCATAGCCAGCATACCTAATATAAGAAAACATCTCAGGCCAGTAGTCCGTAGAGTTCTAGATCTTGCACCATTAAACAAAGTGCAACCGACCAGCAACTAGTTACCAGCCAAACCACCAAACCACCAAACCAAAACCAAAATTGGCTAATCATAATAACCCAAAGAGAGGTCATAACCAAGTTAAAACACCAACAATAGCCATTATCCAGATACCCATCCAAGCTGCAAACTAGGGTAAACCAAAACCAACTGTCAGCAAGAACCAGACCCATGCCAATTAACAAAGAAACATCCAACAAAACCAAGATAGGAGCCCTCAAGCCAAAGTCACAACAAGTAGCAGTCACCCAGCCAAACCAGGGTGAGCAACCACAAATGACTAAATAGCTCAGAAATGAAACCATCAACTGAAGGAAACATAAGTTGCAGCCAATGCAAATCACAAGAAGATAAAATAGTCTCACAAAAGGGAGCCAAAGGTAGTGACCAACCACCAGAAACCAAAAGTCCAATCCAAAAGGATCAACAAAGGTTCGCTTAGCATAGCAAAAGGCTCTAGCAAATTGTCCAAGAAGAAGGAAAAACCAACAAGGAAAAAAATCAACTAACTAAGATTCCAAGGACAACTAAAAGTCCTCCAACCAAACTAGCTAAGTAAAATAGCCATAAGGCAACCACCAAATAAGAGTCCATCATAAGTTACCAATAAAGAAAGCATCCCTAGCAACCAAGGAAAAGCATAAAACCAACAAAGCACCACACAATAAAGGTCCAAAAGAAGCACAATGACCATAGAAAGGCAACAACAGTAGCTAGTAAGGACTTGCCGAAAAACAAAACTTTCCCAACAATAAAGACTAAATCGACAGGAAGCATAATAATAACACAAAATGTACTAAACATAATGCACCCAACAAAGGCTAATCCTATGAGAATATTCAAATGCAAAACCAAGGAAAAGAAGGATCCAACAATAAATACAAGGAATTGGGAGGCAAACCCAATAGTAGCTAAGAAATTCTCCAAAAGAAGGCCCAAAGGAAACCAACAAATAGTTCCCATTAGAAGGCCACCCATCCAACCATAAAAAAATCAGCAAAAAGTAATTGAGTTCAAGAGGAGTGCTAACAAACCAACCATTGCAAAAAAATAGAATAAAGCAGAAAACCATCTCATCCACCAAGAACTAGAGTAACAAGGATGAAGAGAAGACAACAAGAAAAAACCAAGCCAACCCAAAAGACAAAGAACCAAGTAGCAACCACTAAACCCAAAAGCTAGAGGTCAAAACATTACCCAGACAAAAAAAGTGAAAATAAGTTTAGGGTTTAGGATTGTGGTTTAGGGTTTAGGTTTAGGGTTTAGGTTTGGGGTTTAGGGTTTAGGGTTTAGGATTTAGTGTTTAGGATTCTGAGGTTTTGAAGGTTTAGGTTTAGGGTTTAGTTTATGATTTATTTAGGTTTAGTGTTAGGGATCAGGGTTTAGTGGTTTAGGGTTGTGGGTGGTGCAGTTAGTGGGTTTGGTAGAGTTTATGATTTTGGGGTTTATGGTTTAGTGGTGTGGTTTGGGTTTAAGGTTTAGGTTTTTAGGTTTTAGGGTTTAGGTTTTATTTTAGGTTTAGGTTTTTTTTAAATTATGTAAATTAGGTTTACATTTATTTAGTTTATTTTTAATTTTATATTTTATTTAGGTTTATTTTTAATTTTTATTTAGTTTAGTTCGTTTATTTTAGGTTAATTTATTTTAGTTTAGGTATTTTATTTTAGTTTATTTTTATGTTTAACTTTATTTTTTTTAGTTTAGTTTTATTATTATTCTATTTCTTAGGTTTAGGTTTTTTTTTTTAATTTTTGGTTTAGATTTAGGTTTAATTTTATTTTTTTAAGGTTTAGGTTTTGGTTTTATTTTAGGTTTATTTTAGGTTTTATTTTATAGTTTAGGTTTAGGTTTATTTTCTTTAATTTTATTTTATTTAGTTTAGGGTTTAGGTTTAGTTTATTTTATTTTAGTTTAGGTTGCATTTATTTTAATTTAGTTTATGTTAGTTTAGGTTTAGGTTTATTTTATTTTGTTTATTTTAGGTTTAGGTTTTTTTTTTTGGTTTAGGGTTTAAGTTTTATTTTTTTCTTCTTTTTTTAGGTTTATTTTTAAGGTTTAGGTATTTATTTAGTTTTTTTTTTACTTTAATTTAGGTTTATTTTTTTTAGTTTTTTTTTATATTTAGGTTTTTTATTTTAGGTTTATTTTATTTTTTTAGTTTAGTTGAGATTTTATTTATTTTATTTAATTTAGTTTTATTTTTATTTTATTTTATTTTAGGTTTAGGTCAGGTTCTGGTTTTAATTTTTTTGGTTTTATTTTATTTAGGTTTAAGTTTACTTATTTATTTTATTTTAGGTTTTATTTAGTTTTGGTTTAGGTTTTAGATTTTGTGGTTTACGGTTTTAGGGTTTAGGGTTTTTAGGGTTTGGTAGGGTTTAGGGTTTAGGGTTGTACATTTTAGAGTTTAGGGATTTAGGTTTAGGTTTAGGGTTTTTTTTATTTGTTTTAAATTTTTTTTTTTAATCAAGTAAACCCTGCTAGTTTATCTAGTTTATTTAGTTTATTTTCTTTTTATTTTGGTTTATTTTTATTTTTATTTAGTTAGATTATTTATTTTAGGTTTTTTATTTTAGTTTATTTTCTAGTTTAGTTTTATTTTAATTTATTTTTTAGATTTAGGTTTTAGTTTTGGTTTTATTTAAGGTTTATTCTAAGGTTTTATTTTTTTTTTAGTTTAGGTTTAGGTTTATTTCAGTTTATTTTATTTTATTTAGTTTAAGTTGAGATTTTGGTCAATTTATTTTAGGTTTAGGTTTTATTTATTTTAGTTTAGTTTTTTTTTTTAGTTTATTTAGTTTATTATATTTTATCAGGTTGTTTTTTTTAGTTTAGGGTTTAGGTTTTATTTTTTATTTATTTTTAGGTTTATTTTTTAGGTTCAAATTTTATTTAGTTTTTATTTTCTTTTATTTTAGGTTTATTTAATTTTTATTTTCGGTTTTTTATTTTTTAGTTTTGTTTATGTTTTTATTTATTTTATTTTTGTTTAGTTTTTATTTATTTTTTTATTTTTTTTAGGTTTAGGTTTAGGTTTTAGAAATGATTTTTATTTTATTTTATTTTATTTTAGTTTTGGTTTATTTATTTATTTTATTTTTAAGTTTTATTTAATTTAGGTTTAGGCTTTAGCTTTTTAGGGTTTGGCGTTTAGTGTTTAGGGTTTTTTTTAGGGAAAGTTAGAATTTTATTACCATAAAAATAAGGGATATAGTCTCTTTAAAAGAGGTATAACTCAAAGGTTTATTGCTCATAACGATACAAAAAAACCTAAAGAGCTAGCCCCCATCTAAGTACAATGGAAAAAAAAATTTAAATAGCAAATACAACACCTTAAAAGTAAATGAGAAAAGACACAATATAAGACTAATATAACTCAAGAAAGCAATAAAAAGACTAGTCTATAGCAACTCATGATCCCTTTGACAAGTCAAGATAAGAAAGATCCACATCAACAGTACTTGAGTTGACTGAAAGTAAAGATCATTCATCCGTGAAGTTCCAACCCAAAAGAAATCTACAAAACACTACAAGGCAATGGTCAAAAGGAAAAGATAAAGTAAACAATTTAGAAAGAGCTAAGAAAGAGAAGGCTTAGCTCACTTAAGATCATCTCGAGCAACAATACATATGAGCATCCAAACTTTGAGAAGAGTTACACCATATGCATGCTACCAACCAGAGAGAAGGTCGGAAACATCAAGGCCATCATAGCCAAAGATACCTAATATAAGCAACCATCCAAGGTAAAATAGTCCATAGGATCCACCCACCAAAAAATAGATAAAAAATAGCCTAGCAAATGTACCAACCCACCAACCAAAACCACAACAAACAAATCACTTAAAGCCAACATCCAAGTTATAGTAGATCAACAGCTAATATAAACCCAAGAACCCCAAAGCAATCACCAATAAGAAGAGAAAATGAAAAAGTCATCATAAATAGGGGAACAACACCATCGAAAGCAACAACCCACACTATCCAGCACTAGAATCTAAATCCAAGGGCAAAACCTCCACCCAAATAGCAAAATAGTAGGAGACAAGCACCAGAGAGAGGAAAGCCATAAGATAGAGAGGCCAAGAGGCATCCAAAAATTACCATCAAAACCACCACCAAGGTAGCCAAAAGAATAGAAAAATCCACCACCACTAAACAAGGGACAAATATCACCAAGGAGAGCCAAATAAACCATATGGAGTCAATACCAACAACCAACATAAATCCAACACCAAGCCTTGGAACAAGCATCCAAGGCAAGATACAGACACAAAACCCCTCACCCAACCAAACAACAAGTCCTAAAATAGGACCAAAACCATAAGAGCTCATATCCTCCACCAACAAATAGCCAAAAATAATCCAGAAACCAACAGATGAGCAGGAGAACAGCCAAACAAACTAACACCCAAACTGGGAACAAAAATAAAGGAAAAATAGTTGCACCCAAGAGAGGATAACTAACCTAGGTGTAGACTAGAAACCCAACAAAAAGCACCTAAACCAACCATCAAACAAATCCAACACATCCACCAAGCCAAAACCCAAATTTAAAACAAAAAAAAAGTATCCTAGTCAACCAACAAAACCAACCAACACACAAAAGCCAATAGAGACCAAAATGAGGGAAAGAACAATAGTAGACAAAAAAAAACAACCCATGAGATCCAAAATAAGAAACAAAATGGTAGTTACCTAGAGAAAGGCCAAGGAGGACCAAACCACAAACAATAAACTCAAAGGAAAGGAACAAGGCCAAAGACAAACAAAAACCCTTCCAAATCAAAGAGCAAAGTCACCATGAAGGAGAAGACCATAAAGATTAAATCCATAAAGAGAGAAAACCAACCATACCAAATAAAGGAGAACATCAACCACCAAAACCCAAACTAAGCCAATCAGAAGAGGCCAATGGCGGCCATGAAAAAATAACCACCCAAAATAGATAGGAAGATGGAAGAAACAAATAGCAGCAACTAGTATAACCAAGAAAGTGTGAAAATCAATCAATAAGGCCATAGCACCAAAGAGGTAAACCCAACATCAATTAATAAAAGCGGTAGGCCAAAAATCTGCACAGCCACAACCCAACAGGAGACCCTAAGAAAATCACTATTATGTGGAAAAGAAGCATAACATGAGCCATGAAGAAAACCACTAGTCTCAGGATGGAAACCAATTAAACCACTATGACCCAAAAAAAGGGTCAATTAAGTATAGAATGGGAGGAAGGGTGTTTAAGTGGAAATAAACTCAAGAAAATCACTTCTAGTAAGGGAAGCATAAAAATAAACAACCAAAAAAATAGTCTAAATAAAACCACCATAGAAAAGATTAATAAAATAAAGAAAAGGTTAAAATGAGGTAATCCAATGTTATCCATTGACTAGACCAACAGATGCTAAAGTAGATAAATAAAGTGAGCTCATTTCATTCCCTCCCAAATTAGCTAAAAAATTAGCAAAGCATTACCTTCACAAAGAATATGAAACATGTAGAAACTTGTGAAAGAAGCTTTTAGTGTGATTAAGAAGATAAAATAACTCAATTCCCCATTTTCTTATTAAAGCATATCAAGTAATGAAGAGCATCAACTTCAATAAATATTAAAGAGGCCTTGCTTAAACAAATATCAATAGCTTGTTAAGATGAGCTCAAGATAATATGAACAAGCTGAGGGGTAGAAAAGCCAAATGAGCATTTAGAATCCAAGAATTTCACCACAACCATATTTTTAAAAGAACCAAGATGATCTTAATAAATTTTTTAGCAATCTAATGTATAATTAATACTCTTGTCAAGGATCACCAAAAAGTGATACCCAATTTTAGCAATTTATAACCTCTAAAGTGAAGATTACTAATTAAATTTGCATTAAATAAAATATTTTTTTCTTTAGTTCAAGGATCCTTTATGGTTCATAGGGATATCATGATATTTAGCATCATTTATATCCATTCACATGAACCAAATAGTAATTGTAATTAAAACTTTGATATGACCTTGAGTTTTATGGAAATAAACTACAAGAAGTTGATATGATGAAAGAGATGTGAAATTAGTTAGTTTAAATAAATCATCATACCAAAAGTTTAAAGCAATAGCATTGAAAAAAAAACATGATTAACATTTTGAATATAAAAGCAACAAAATTTGAAGGTAAATAAAACCTTAAGCGATAAGGAATCAAAGATGAAGTTATTCAAAATCCTTCAAGCTAAAATAGAATAAAAAATGTGAATGATGTTGTTCCAAAGTTAAATGAAAACATTAGAGGTGTTTTGTTTATTTCTAATAAAATTCCAAACCTCTTAAGAACGAAATCACCATTGTGGGAGCTTGAAAAAGAATTTGATCCAAATTTATTAGAAAAGATCATGTTGAAAACTTGTAAGAAAATATAAGAATGTAGTCCTCAACTTTATTTTCATTCCAAATTAAGCCAAAAAAAGAATTTGATAGCCAATGTGTAGATAAAAGGGAGTCAATAGAGCCATTTAAAATTAACTTTCAAAAGAAAGAAGAACCCAAATGATATCAGATATTAAGATTCAACAACCCATTTAATATGAAAGTCTTTTCCAAATAGAGTCACAAACTTTATAAGAACAAATTAGGGTGTTTACCTTGGCAATATTTTCATCATAAAATTAGCCAAAGGCTATCATTCATTTCTTAAATTCATAACTTATGAGAGAATGATAGCTTCATGAATATTCAAAAAGACCACCTTCACCCAAAGGACCACAACATTTATGCCGAAGTCTAATGCATTATTTTAGTAGAATTTTACCACCAAATAAATTTATTAAGCAATTTATCATCTAATTAAGAATTAGTGAGAATAATATTTGAATCAAATAAAGAGTATTGAATTGAGAGTGCTTTAAAAAATAGTGAACCTTACCAAATAAATGGAATTAAACAAATTTTATTTGAAATTTTGAATTAACTCATCAAAAATTGATTATTTTGAACCTTTAAAAAAGCATAAGTACTTAAGAATAATTGATGTTTAAAAAATTAGTGATCCAATTTGATTGATTTATTATTAGATACTCAAGAAGTAAAAAATCTTTTCTTATCATTGAAGACCACTTTCTACCAAAATTATTTAAAAAAAAAAATAAAAAAATCATCTACAAAGCTTAATAATAGGAAAAAAATTTAAAATACTAATTTTTTGAATATTGATTTAGATAAGCTCAACATCAAAAATAAAAGTAAGATAAAGATTTATCTTTAAGCCATAAGAAGGAAAGAAGCCCAAACCCCATTAAGCAAAATAGAGAACTAGAAATTATTACAATCTTAATAAGAAAAATAAATTTGCAAAAACCCAAATAAATTCATAATGAAACTTAAGAGATATTATCAAAAAGCCTTGGTAATATCATTTTAAAGAATATCTGCCTTATTAAATCAGAATTAATTCTTAAGTAAAATGTAAAAATAATTATTTAACAAAACCATTTTTAAAGAGAGAACAAATGGAAAATTATGGAAAGAATTTTAAATCAACCATTGAAGAAGACAAAATAGAAAATCACCCAATAGTCCATTATCTTCTTAGAGAATAGTCAAAATATCAAAGAGATTACAGCAAAAAAATCAAAAATAATCAAATCACAATAATAAACCAAAATTTTTGAAAATTTGGGTAGAAAAATCTATAAAGAATCATATGTTCATTTATTAAGACAAAAATTTCATCTTAAAATTATAAGAAGAAATTATTATCATAATTGGTATAATAAAGAATAAATTAAATATTATCAAATATTAATAAAGTAATTAAGTAAATTTAATATCATTATTTATAATATTATTGTCATCTAATTTTGAATAAATCTCTTTTTTTATTAACTAAAAATAGCTAGTATTGCACCATCAAATGTGTTTACTAGTATTTTTGGTACAATCTCTTCCATATTTTGAAAATAATAATATCTTTCACAAATTCCTCTTAATCTTTACAAATAAAAAAATCACAAAAATTTTGATAATATTAAAAATTTTTTTAAAAATAATGCTACAACTTAAATTTAATCTTTCTTAAAAAATAATATAATGAACTATTGATGTAAAGACTTTCAATTATTAACAACATTAAAAAAAAAATAAATGAATATGTTAAATAAAAAAGAGAAATAATCTATTAAATTATTTTAATAAAAAAATTAATATATTTTTAATATATAAAGTAATAGGCTATTGTAATGAGTATTAAAAAAAATTTTAATAAAAGTCTAGAGTTTTAAGTATATAGAACCATTAAAACTAATATTAATCAAATTATAGTCTGAACATAATGGAAAATTCTTCATGGAAAAAGATTAAGAGATCAACCACCACTTTGTTTAGAACAAAAAGAGTAAAGAAATTATCAAGAAACCAAGGTTTATTGATAGAGGTGTCAAAATTAGTCAAGTTATCCCAAATGAGATTTCTATAGATAATACAAGATGCATAAATAAAAGAGTCACACAATAATATAAGAGATTTGAGATAGATAACTTGATGAAAATCATCAAGAATAGAAATGTCATAAAGTTATTCAAGAACACCAAATCTTATTACTAACATTGAGAAAAAATTATTGAAAGATCATTCAAGCAACATGGTTAGATGAATAACACTCATGAGAATAGAAAGAGGGGAGGGAGGTGTGAAGTTTGAGTTTGATATTAAAAAAAATTTTAAAAGTTAAATCTTAAATTTTAAATTTTAATAAAGAATTATTGATTTTGTAAATGACAAGATATAATTTAATGCAATAAAAACAAAATACAAATAAAGAGAGACAATAGAAAATTTTTCATGAAAAATCAAAATATATCTCTAATATTTAAATCCATTAAATGCAAAATATTACAAATAGTATTATAAAGTACAATACAAATATGTTTACAAAGGGACAAGTACAATAATATAAACTTTATAAAGACAAAAAAAATACAAAATAATAAATTTTGATAAAATAAATCTCTCACAAAAATACCAAGCTATCCAATTAAAAAAATGATCTTACAACTTATAAATGATCAATTTACAACTTAAAAATTTTGGCAAGATAAAATGGTTACTTAATATTGATAAACAAATAATAAAATAAATTTCTTAAAGTGATCTTACTAAGATGTTTATGTTATTACAATTTGTAGACTAATATAAAAATGATTTCAAAATAAATTCACAATATTCTTTTACACAATAAAATAATTTCATTAAGAAATAATTTATTATAATTTAATCAAAAGATGCTTAATTAATTCAAATGATCATAAAATACTTAAATAAAATTAGTATATGATATCTATAGTAAGCATTTAATTAAAAAAAAATATCTAAGAAATATGAAATAATTTCAAAGATAATAAATTAATTTGAAATGCTTTAAATATACATCTAAAATAGATCTAAGAATAAATGATCTTTCAAGATAAAACTAATAAAGAAATATTTTAAAACAAAAAGAAATTTATAGGAATTATGCAAGTTGAAATAAATCAAAACTATCCAAGAGTTTTCACCAAAAAAATGATTGAGACACTTTGATGTGAAAAATAATGCCAAAGACTAATCCACTAAAAAAGTAATTGGAAAGAATAAATTGATGAAAATAGCTTGAACAATTAAAAAGGATTAAGATCTTAAACTCATGTAATTTGAAAGCTTGCTTAATAAGATGTTGAAGTTCCACACCAAATTTGATCTTAAAGTACAAAACATCAACTAATTGCAAATACATGTAAAAAAAAATATTTGCAATTTGTAAAACCAATGAAATTAATATTAACATCACCTTTCAAAAAAAATGATCCCTAATAAAATGATGTCTAATTTCTATATGCTTGGTTTAAGAGTTGGATAGATTTTGGTCAAACTAAAACTAGTATTGTCACAAACTAGAATGTGATCTTGCTTAATACCAAAATATTCTAATTGTTGCTTTAACCAAAGGACCTGAGCAACACAGCTACTGGTATCTATGTACTCAGCCTCAATAGTGCATAAAGCTATAGAATTTTGTTTCCTAGATGACCAAGACACAAGTGTTGATCCTAAAAAATGACATGTGCCTGATGTGCTTTTTTTATCTTCTTTGCATCCCATAAAATTAGCATCAGAATAAGTAACCAAATCATATGATAAAGAATATTTAGAATACCATAAACCTAACCTAGTAGTTCCTATCAAATACCTAAAGATACTTGACACTATTAAATGAGATTCTTTTTTGGCCTAAAAAAATGAGCACACAAATAAACAAAGAAACATAATATTAGGCCTACTAATAGTAAGGTATAAAAGTGAACCTATCATACTCTATAAGTTTTTAATCAACATATTTTCCTAATTCATGTAATTCTAATTTGTAAATTCTCATATAGTTTTCTAGATTTAAATCTTTTTCATCAAATCTTTCAAGCAATCATTTGTACTTTAGTTTGATAGATGAATGTGCCATTTTCTTATTAATCACTAAGAACCAAGAAAAAATTAAGTTCTCCCATCATACTCATTTCAAACACTTTAGACATCAAAGATGAAACTCATGACAAAGATTCATTGTACTTCCAAATAATATATCATCTACATACACTTATATAACTATCAAATAATCATCTATGATCTTAAAATAATGGTATCTATAACCTTCTAAATCCATGATCTATCAAAAGTTAAACTATCTTACCAAGCTGAGGAGCCTATTTTAAACCATACAAGGCTTTCTTTAATTTATACACATTATTTTCTATCAAGGCTCTCAAATCTTATTACTTACAAATACATCTTTGATAAATCCATTAAATGCACTTTCACATCCATTTGAAAAATTAAAATCCCTAAAATAACAAAAGCAAAGTAACCTAATATTAGCTATTCAAAATATTCTTCAAAATCTATACCTTCATTCTGTGTACCCTTTAACTAATATTTTATTCTAACAATATAAATAAATCATCTAGCTTATTCTAAAGACCTATTTTTCAATATTTTGATCTTTTCTTACCAATTCCCAAACATTATTTCCTACAAATTGAATCTCAATCTCTTCCATAAAAATAATCCAAAAATTATCTTTTAATGCTTCTAAATTTTTTCAATCATAAAAAATCAATATCTACAATCTACTATGTCTTCTCTTCATAATTTTGAATTATCTCATATATTTCTAATTTTTATTATATTTCATTCTTTTCAATAATCATCTACATTATATTCTAAAAATATTTTCTTAAAATTATCAATCTCTTCATAATCCTCATTTTTATATAATTAAAATTTCATCAAAAAATAACATGAATATTCTTCAAAATCATTTTTCTCTTATTAAAATTTAAACTCACAAAAAATATCATCCAAAAATACCAAACTAAAGTAATAAAAAATTATAAATTTTTACATTATTCAAAAAAAAAGCATTTAATCCAAATACATAAATAATTTAGAATCTAAAAATAACCATATTTTCTTAAAATTAGCTAAATTCATCACATAACATGCATTTACTACTTGAAAAATATTTTGGCAATTTATACATCAACTACTACTTAATTCAACAATTAATATTCATTTTTTTCTCTATACTCCATTATTTGGTTCTTTAAAAAAGTAAATTCAAATCCATGTTATCACAATAATCAAATAATTTATTTTAAATCTTCACTACATTTTCATTATTAATGCAATTTGTTTTGAACATATTTAAAAACCTTTCTTAAACTACCAAAAAAAATCATCCTTTACAAAAAACTTTATCTAAGAAATCATCAAATAAAAACCATAATTTTTTTCCCTGTATTATTCAAATGTACCAATCCATCATCACTTGATTCTGAATTAAATTTTATCTTTAAATCCAGAAACCATGAATAAGCATCACAAACAATTTGATATAAATAAACCAACATGTTGGGTCCACATTCTATTTGAGTAAGATGTTATACATTTGTCTTTGCATAACCTTTAGGTTTACAGCATAAATGATTGCATTTATCAAAATATGAATTATTTTTATGTCTTTTATAATTAAACATTTTCAATTTTTATAATGCAATAAGATGTATGATCAAAATTTTTTATCAATATTGTAATGAAATTAAATTTGTTTTTTTTAACCTTCTAAGAAAAATTTATCAAAGTAAGAATTCTTACAAGTAAAACAATTTAATGATCTTTTTTTACTTTTAAATTATCATTCATTTTAAATCAAATTATATCTTTATTAGTTCTTTTTTCTATGTATTTCTTTAATTTTATATTCAAAAAACTAAATCATTAAAATCATCTAATCATCATAAGATATATCATTAAATTCTTGAGAAATCGATTCTCCATTTTCCATAAGACATATGTTGACCTTCATCTGATGAGCAAGTACTTGATTCATTTGAATCTAGATTGGCCCATAAAGCTATCTTTTCTTATGGTACTTTTTCTCCTTCATATTTTTCTTCTTTTCACATCAATTTCTTTCTTCTTTGATTCAAGTTGACAATCACCTCTTTTGTGTCTAGGCATTTTATAATGGTAGCAAATGATCCCTTCACTTGTAGGAAATTTCTTAGTTTGAAATTTATAATTTTTAGAATTTTTATACCTTTGATTCCTCTTCCTTAGCAAGTTCCCAAGCCTTTTGGATAGCATGACCACCTCATCACTATCACCATCTGAGCTTGAGGTGTTATTCTCATCACTATCATCAACTTGTAATGCATTGGCTTTTCCTTTCTCCTTCTCCCTTTTTGCTGAGTTATCCATCTTATCCCTTTGAGCAATAACCTATTCATGTGCTATCAAAGAACCCAAAGGCTGATCAAGTGGATAACTAGATAAATCCTTGCTTCACTAATACTTAGCTTCCCATTCT
Organism: Cymbidium sinense; assembly: GCA_021442155.1. Classification (NCBI taxonomy): domain Eukaryota; kingdom Viridiplantae; phylum Streptophyta; class Magnoliopsida; order Asparagales; family Orchidaceae; genus Cymbidium; species Cymbidium sinense. Next base: position 121,731 of record JAKCPB010000070.1, read on the forward strand.
TTTGGATAACATCTAAGAATATTATAGACTAAGTCTTGATTCCTATATATTTTCTAAGAGAATGCAATGTGTTAATTATTTTCATGAATTTGGTATACATATCAAAAATAGATTCAGAAGGATACATATGAAATAACTCATATTCATGAACAAGTCTGTTTATGTGAGCATCTCTAACTTTAGTAGTTCCTTCATAAATTATAATGAGTTTATCCCATATTTCTTTTGTTGTACTTAGCATAGAAATTTTCAGGTAATAATTAGGTAATAAAGCACAATGTAAAGTATTACAAGCTCTAGCATTTAATTCATCAAGTTCTCTTTCATCTATAGACCGTTCGTCAAAAGGTTTTTCTACTTTAATGCCATTTACTTCTACTGTGGGTGTATGATATTGATGTGTCAACATATACCACATGCGTGCATCTTGACCTCTTAAAAATGTACTAATTCTATTTTTTCCAATAATCAAATGGTACACTATCTAAAAGTGTAGGTCTATGAGTGGATTATCCCTCTAGTAGTGAACCCTTTAGGAAACTTTGCGCCATAGAGAAAAGATCTACTCTTGGATGTTAAGCCAATAAAGGAGCATAGGCTCTGATACCAATTGTGAGTCACTATAGCACTCAAGAGGGGGGTGAATTGGGTAATATTAAAAATTTTAAATGTTAAATCTTAAATTTTAAGTTTTAATAGAAAATTAATTTTTAATTTTATAATGACAAGATACAATTCTTAATGCACCAAAAACAAAAATATAGTAAAGTAAAGAGAGACAATAGGCACCCAATTTTTACGTGGTTCGACCAAACTACAAAACAGGCCTACGTCCACAACTAGCCACCTCTGGCTAGGAATCCACTAAATGTAAAATAGCTTACAAATAGTACTCTCTTATAACGGGGTGAGTACAACCCCTACAACAATATGTACTCTTCTACAAAGGGGCGAATACAACCCCAATATAAATTTTACAACACAAAAAGAAAAATACAAAATAATAAATTTTGATAAAATATATCTCTCACAAATATACCAAGCTATCAAATTCAAAAAATGATCTCACAAATTATAAATGATCACTTTACAACTTAAAAATTTTGGCAAGATAAATTGCTCACTTAATATTGATAAGAAATAATAAAATAAATATCTTAAAGTGATATTACTAAGATGTTTATGTTATTATAATTTGTAGGCTAATATAAAAATGATTTCAAAATAAATTTACAATATTCTTTTGCACAATAAAATAAATTTCACCAAGGAATAATTTATTTTATTTTAGCCAAAAAGATGCTTTCAATTAATGCAAATGATCACAAAATACTTAAATAAAATTAGTATATGATAAATCTAAGTAGGCTAGTAAGCTTTTAATTAAAAAAAACTATCTTGCAAATATGAAAATAATTTCAACACAATAAATTAATTTCAAATACTTAAAATATACTTCTAAAATAGATCTAAGAATAAATGATCTTTAAAAATAAGATTAATGAAGAAATATTTCAAGAAACCAAAAGGAATTTATAGGAAGTTAAAAATTTCAACAAGTTGAAACAGATCTTACAAACTATCATAAGAGTTTTTCACAAAAAAATGATTAAGAAACTTTGATGCGAAAAATAATGTCCAAAGACTAATCCACCAAAAAGTATAAATTGCAAAGAATAAATAGATGGTGAAAATAGCATGAACAACTAAAAAATGATTAAGATGAAGAAAGTAAACTCAAGTAATTTGAGAAAGCTTGCTTAGTTAAAGATGTTGAAGCTTCCACACCAAGGATTTGATCTAGCAATATCTGGAGAACACTTGGAAGGAAAATCTAAGAAATTTTCTCTTAGATTTCCTAGAGGGATTTTGACTTTGAATAAGGAATGCTTTCATCAAGAGAATGAGGGATATTTATAGGCAAGAAGGTTATTTTATATTATTTCAAAATAATATATTATTCTAACATCATGTTATCATCTAATAATTTCATATTCAATAAAGATATAATTTATATTAAATAAATATTAAATTCAAGTAGCCAAAATTCGGCTATTCACATGGGCAAGTCAAAAATAATCAAATATGGCTCTTAATATATTCAAAGCATGTAGCATGCATTCATTATTAAAATCATCTAATGTTTGAAAAGTTATAATAAATTCAATTTTAATCAAACATGGGTCATGTAACCTATGCCATTAATGGAAAAAAATCCAAGGAATCCATTGGAGATGAAATCAGATATAAATTTCTTGATTATAAAATGACTTTGGCTAAAATACAAAATTTCACATATTTTTATTAATTTTGAAATATGATATTTAAATATTATGATATAATTTATGTATAATCTTACATATGTTAGTTATCATATACCTTTCAAACTAAATTAAAATATTTAATTATATTAAGTAAATAAAATAATTACACTTAATGGTCATAATTTATTATCATTTATTATTTTGACAATTCAAATGATATGTAAAACATATAATTGAATGTTAATTAGAAAGAGATTTATATAAGTTAACCTCATTAAAATAATATGTTAAATTATGAGCAAATTGATTCATGCCAATCAACTCATATGAATTTCTAAGATAGTTATAAATGCATATAATCTAAAATATTATATCTTGAGCTTCACATTATCCATTTTGATCTATCTTTCATTCTTCCACTCTTGCAATTTCCTCAAATATATTGTGAGATGTATTGGATATGTAATTAGCAATTGATATATCTGAAACATATAAAAAAATTCATTAGAACATCCAAGCATTCATTTGTTATCATCAAAATTGATCGGATTGAACATGAGGCTCATTAAGCCAACAGGCTCAAGAATAATAAGTAAAGAAATATTATGGATACGACAAAGATTTTTAATATGATTACCAATAGAGGGTACCAATCTAACATTCCAAAATAAAAACTAAAAAAGAAAAGAAAAGGTGTGAGTAAAAGTTAATTAAGAGAAGAGAGGGAGGCCGCTTTCTAGTGTTTCTTGGCAATTTGGGAGGCATTTTTAACATTTTCTTTTACGAAAATATAGTTTGGAAGCCATTTTATTTACCCTTTGAATCATCATCCAAAAAGGATTTAGCAACATTAATCATAGATTTAGGATAAATCTCTTGATGAGAAGTGAATTCTCCTTCTTCCAAGAAACTAGAATTTATTAAAGACAAATGAGCTTTGAGAATAGCAAGGAAGGGAACAAAAACTGATTTATTAAGAAGACAAGTGGGAACACTAAACCATTCCTCATCTTTAGCCAAATTATTATATAAAAGCAAATCTTTTTGAGAAGTTAAATCATCATGAATTTGGAATATAGAATTAGGTTTATAAACTTGATTATCATGAGGTATCAAAGCCATATTCTACATTAAATTAAAATGATGCATAATATTAAATTCCTCATTTATGTTCTCCATCAAAGCTTCATTTTCATCTACCAAAGCCAGCAAGGATGCAGGGATCGAATTAGAGGAAATATAATCCTCATTCAAAAGTTTAGAAAAAGCTATTATTATTTACATTAGAAGCCTTCAATTTCTCAGAAGAAGTAAAAGGTAAATTAGCCTTATTAGGAACATTCAAAGAATCCTTTTTTTTCCAAAGTAGTTTTTTGATATTTAATAGTGGTCGGCCTAGGGTTAGGAATAGAAGTTTCCTTAATAGGGATTTTCTTTTTTAGGTGAGGATGAAAAATGAAACATTCAAAATTATTGTGCTCTTGGATTTTGCAATGAGAACAAAAGATATGGAAATTTTAAATTCAATTCTTTGCATATAACCGTAATTTTCAGATCCCACCCAAATTTTTTTGGGGTGTTTTTTGGTAATGTCCAATTCAACAAGGATTCTAGCCACTGAAAGATGAGATTTTGTAGTTGTTGCTTGATCAATTTGCATCGACCGACCAAATAAGGCACCCATAACAAAAAGGAATTTGTGGTTAACGAAATGAATACGCATATTGGGGAGAGAAATCCAAACTAGAATAATTGGGGATTCTACCTTAATATCAAATAGTGGAGTCCATTTTAGCAATCTCATTTGGTAATTGAAAACAAAATAAGAACGATGAGAGAGAACACAAGAGTAATCCAAATCATTCATTTGCTGAAACAAAATGTGAGTGGATCCATTAAACCAATCATAAAAGCATGTGAAAGTTTTAGACTATGAAAGAAAGAGTGAATGTTTTCCAGATTAGGCATATGAAGAGTAAACTTTCAAACCAAAGTGAATTCAAATGGCTTAGGAAACTTGTCCATAATCAGATCAGAGCAGACAACCCCAGGCATGCATTGAAAAGAAGTCAAAATAAGTTTCAGGGACTCACCTGAACTACCATCTTTACCAGTGAGAATGTCTTTGATTGATTTTAATGCAGCTAAAGCCATGGTAGATGATGCCCTAGCAGGATCCATAGCATCTTTTGGTTTTCCCTAGGAATCATCTGAGAAGACACCAAGCTGTGACATCACTCGAAGAAAGACACAAAATCGGCCAGCGACCATCTATTTAAGAAGGAATCTAGTAAGAATCGGTCAAAATAGCTAGCAAGCAGCATCCATAAAGCCAAAAATGAGTGGGGGAAAGGAAATCTCCATAACACAAGGAGAGGGTTCGCGAGTTTTTTCCCTTTAATTTTTTAATATTATTAGGGTTTAGGGTTTGGGGTTTAGGGTTTAGGGTTGTGGTGTTTCTTTTTAGAGGTGGGACACCATGCAGATCTTAGGGGGTTTTTATTGAAGTGATGAGGTACTACATTAAGGTATGATGCACTATTTTAAAAGATAAAAATCATCACCCTATAATGGACCTAATCACCTAATAAGTACTTTGAATGGATGATGGGTCTTCGAATGTACCCGAGATCTTTCCTTTACTTTACCTAAAAAAGTAAAGTAGGGTTTATATTAATCCAGGCACATTGAGTTCCCTATAGAGGAAAGCCTCTATAGTTAATTATATCATAAGAAATGGAAATTCCTTAGGAATACTCTCAATTAAATTAGAAATTAAGGTCTCCAAAGATTTCAAGGCTAGATTATCAAAGGATTATTTGTATTGGAAAATCAAATGGGATTGTTCAAGGAGAAGACTTATTATCGAAGACAAAGAGAATCAGTAAGAAATGCTCATAATATTAGGAAGCCTAGTGAGCATTCCAATCTATCCTATGGTTGGGCTTTATATGTTTAAAGTTGAAGAGATTAATTTTATTGAAGTTGACATTTTATTAGAAACTTAAGAATTATAATCCAACAACACAAGATTGTGTAAATGCATAAGAGGTGAGGATTTATGTTAGTAGCCCAAAGAAAACACCTATCTCAAATCCTAAATCTAGGGAGATTTTGCATAAGCCAAAGCACGACCTAAGTCTAAGAGAAGATGGGTATATGGTTTACCTCCACAAGAGAGGATAAACCACCCAACTGTTAGGATTACAACCACCTGGAGTGGTAGCCAGCTAACTCCTCCTACATTTTAAATTCATGTAACCAAGTCTTATGAGTTGCAAGATAGCTAAATAGTTATTATTTGAAAAGAGATTAGATTCTTTAAACTCTATCCCTAAGAGACTAGAGCATGAGTGGTATGAGTAATGACTTAATCGATAAATGTAAAATCTTTTTAAATTATATTTCAATTTTGACACTTCATTTTGACAAAGGCTATAAATTTTGATGCTTATATGCATGATCAAAATAGTTTATGGGCCAAATCAACTAGAAGAAGGTGTTCTCCATAGATGCCCTCACAGGTCAAGCATTCTCCTATCATATAAGGATGGAGATCCTTTATGTTCAAGAGAGAAAGAATATGCATGCATGTTGTGAGACATTCAACCATTCAGCTATAGGGTTGCTAAATCATTTAATTATATTATTTAAAACAAAGGCTTTATGGTGAGGTTATGAGTTATTTTAAATTTTAATTGTGAGTTTTTAATTGAGGTCAAGAAATTAATTTTATTATAAGAGTCTAATCACATCTAGGCCACACATTAAAGCATTAAGCATATAAGAAACTAAGAAAGCATGTTGTTTCTAATGCACAATCTAAACACAACATCAAAGAATTTTGTAGACTACTAGTGCAGTCAGGATAGCCCAAAAAGAGAAAATGGGTAGCTGAGCTCTACCTTTATACAACCTGATATATAAAAGAATAATTACAATTATAAATAATAAATGCTATGGGGAGGGGGGTCTTCAAGTCTTCATTATTCATGTCTCCTTCATTTCTTCATATCTTTGCATCTTTTGGTGTGGTAGGCTTCAAGGCATCACATGGCACCCTAGGAGTAGCTTTCTAGTCAATACTCATCTTAAACCCCCATAGAACTAATCCAAATTTCTAATGAAAAATGACATTAAAAATAGGAAAAGTAAATTTAACTACACCTGCAAAATAAGTGTTAACTAAAGACACATACAACCAAAGTAGTTATATTTATAATTTGGATTTAGCACCCTACATATGGGTAACCAAGCCCACCTATCCTAACTTGGATTATGCTTAGGGGCTTAAGGAACCTACAAAGAGAGCATTTATATTTATTTTTAAGTGGTCCCTTAAGGATAATCCCTTCCAAAAAATAATGTTAGACTATCAAAGAACTAACATCCAACCAACGATACACATTCCTAATATCTAGTCTAAAAACATTACATCAGAAAATAAAACACAATTCCCATATGATGGGCTTGTTTTAGTTCTAAGGACTGCTGGTATAAGGTTCCCTTAATGAGAGCATAAGAAAGAGCTCTTTGCTTCATCTGATGTTCTTGTGACTTCTCTTGAGGTAGTTTTGCTTCAGTTAGATAGTCCATGAATGGTTGCCTCCAATCTAGCTCCTTGTCCTTTTTAACAATGACTACCTCTCCTTCAAGATAGAATCTCAATGAATTAAGTATCAATAAGAGATAGGACTTGTCTATTTTGGCTTTTTATTGATATGGACTCATCTTTCAAACATGCCAACTCTTTTGCAAGCTTTCCTAGTGCATCCGCTACTACATTCTCTCCTCGAGGGATCTTTTATATGGTAACCTCTGAGATTTGGACTAATAGCTCCATGGTGTGCTTATGATAATGATGGAGCTTAGGATTAAGAACCTTGTAGGACCCAACAATTTGGTTGATGACTAGTAGAGAATCCCCAAAAATGTTGATGTTCTAGAAGAATAGTGTGACTACTAACTCCAAATCAGTAATTAAAGCCTCATACTCAGCTTTGTTGTTGGTGGAAGGATTGGATAAATGGTATGAGAATCTCATCACATCATGGTCTAGAGTTAGAAAAACTATTCCTACCCCTGCCTTTCTTAGAAGAGTAGATTGTGATTGTTCTTCTTTTTGAGAGGAAGCCACACCATCAAAATACAATTCCCATCAGTGATTGCTAGTGTCCCCCAAGTTAATGATTTATTCATCAGAGAGATCATGATTAAGTGGAGAGTCAGCAGGAAATGGGTGTGCTGTTAAGAAGTTTGCTAATGCTTATCCTTTCACTACATGGAGGGGTACAAAATTAATGTCAAACTATAAGAGAATCATGGACCATTGTGCCAACCATCCGGATAGCATCAGCCGTGTCATGAGATATTGCAATGGATTAACTCTGGAGATCAAGTTGACTTTATGAGAAATCATATAATTTCATAACTTCTGATGCAAAGATTAAATCTAGGCAATGTTTCTCAATGGGTGGATAATTAGCTTTAACAGGGATTAGATGATGGCTGAGATAGTAGAGAGCATTCTCTTTCCCTTTATCATTGGCTTAGGCCAACAAAGTGCCAAGGGAGTCATCTATTACAACAGTGCATAGGATGAGTAACTTGCCCAATATAGAGGCTACTAGAACTGATGGCATCATCAGGTAGTACTTGATGTCTTCAAAGGCATGCTGACACTTGCCATCCCAATTGAACTTGACATCCTTTCTAACAACTACTAAAAATGGGTGACACCATCCTGATATGTTGGATATGAAGTATCTTAGATATGCCAACCTTGAAGTGATCTAAGTTGAGTTAGACTTTTAGGAGGTGGAATTTCTAGTATTTCTTTGATCTTCTCTAGATTAATCTCGATTCCCCGCAACAAACCCAAGGAACTTCTCAGATGCTACTCTGAATGCACACTTCAGGGGGTTAATTTTTAGGCTAAATTATCTTAACCATTCAAAAACTACTCTCAAGTCAAAAAGGTGGACTTCCTTTTCTTTACTTTTGACTACGAGATCATCGACATAACACTCGACTTGATGATGAATGAGTTCACTGAAGATTTGAGTCATAGCCTGCTAGTATGTACCACTGACATTTTTAAGTTCGAAAGTCATGACCTTATAGGAACAAATTACGATCGAGGTTCAAAAAGTAGTATTTTTCTCATCTTCATACGCCATCTTAATTTCATTGTATCCAGATAAGCCATCCATGAAAGAGAAGACTACATGAGATGAGGTAATGTCCACCATCAGCTCTGAGATTGGTAGTGGAAATTCATCTTTTAGATATGTCTTATTTAAGTCCCTAAAGTCGATGCATATGTGAATTTGGCCCTTCTTCTTCTTAATTGGGATGACACTAGCCAACTAGGTAGGGTATTTTTCTTCCCTGATGACACCAGCATCGATCAATTTCTTGACTTCAAAAATGACCTGTTGTTCAATGTCTAATCGCATGAGGATCTTGCTTGATAGGGTTAGCACTAGGCTCTATCACTAGTTTGTGGACTGCTATGTCAGGAGATAAACTGGGCATCTCTTCATAACTCCATGCGAAGTAGTCATTAAACTCAGTCAATAGCATAACTAAGCCGTTGGTTTAAGTTTAGTTCAACAAGAAATTGATGTATGTTGGGCATAGATCTTTTTCAGTCCCTAAGTTGATTTCTTTGAGTTCATCAATGATTGATTTGATTTCTTCTTCAAACTTTGGTGGTGCATCCTTGACTTGGAAATCATATGGGTCATCTGAAGTTCTTAAGCACTCCTCCTTATAAGAGTTAGTGTGATTTGAAAAGAACCTATCAGATTCTAAATGATTGGTGATGACTAGGTAGTAATTATCATCATCGACTGGACCCACTATACCAAAGCTTAGTCATGGTCTTGATTGAGAATGCCTGTATCTATTATCCTGTAACCTCTTGAAGTAATCTAACCTATGGTTAAACCAAGTATGTGGGATTAGTCCCTTATTTTCTAGAATATGAACACAAGCCGAGTACCAATCAAAAGAAAATTTTATTAAATCTTTATATGAATCATCCTCAAGTTCTACATCAACTTCTCGACTTGTGGATGATGCTCCCAAAAAAATCCTCTGAGTCTTCATAACTGTGGATGACTTAGGGGCTTCCTTAATTACCAAACTCTCAACTTTTTATGAGGAAAGTGGGGTTAGAGCTTAGGTTCCCAACCGATACCTGATTGTTTCACATATATAGTTTACACTCATGCTTTGCTTTAGAGCCTGGCTTTTATCACTGTCCAGCTCAAGTACCATCTTGAAAGAAATTTTCTATTGAGAAGAGTTTGTTGGTGTGCTAACCATATAAGACTCATCCTCTAAACTATATTCTAACTCTATATGGATAGTAGGTGTACACCTGGTAGCTAGGACATATCTCCTTATCGGTGGTCAATAAGGAGGTCTTCCATCCCTAGAGCTACCTCTGGATCTACCTCTTCCTCTATCTTATGGAGGTCAGGTCAACCTACCCATATGTACAAATGAAGCAATAAACTGTGGGTGGAATCTAATCTCAGGCTTTAATTCCTCCTCCAAGTCTATTTATCACTCCCTTTTATTATCAATCTTATTTCCTTTTTTTCTTTTCTTTTCCTTTTGCCTTCTTTTTCTTTTTCTTTTTCTTTTTCTTTTATTTTTGAGCTTTGGCCATGTTCGCAAAAATAGACTTGTTGATTTTGAGGGAGGTAGTAGGTCGCATCCTCATATATGCCGACCTCATGAACTATAATGGTTTGAGATATCCTTTGGCATAGTGCTCAATCCCACCTCTCATGAACTTGATGCATTGGTGCAAAGAGGATGGGACCATGTTGTTCTCATGTATCCATAATCACCCTAGAAAAGCATCAAAATATGTATTTGAATTTATACAATGAAACTTGGCTTCAGTCTTTCACTTGTCAATCTCCATTGGCAACACTATGGAGCCTAAAGCCCTCTCACCTTGCTCATTGAATCCTTTCAACATCATGCTCTCTAAATTGAGTTTGGAGATATCAATTGTCAAGTAGGCAACGGTCTTTAGACTCATAATAGTAAGTGTTGCACCTAGGTCAACCAACACTCTAGATAGCCTGAATCTGCCATGTCCATAATGATGTAGAGGGAATGGTTATGTCTGATCATCCCTAAAGACTCTTAGGATGTCCTCCAAATAGTGAGCCTCCTCTCCAGTAGCACTCAGCTGAGCTAAGCATATCTCTGGATCAATAAGATCCTTGATTAGAGATTCTCTCATCTCTTTAGATATAACAAGGGCATCATGTATGCTTAACTTAGCTGACAACTTTATAAGGTGAGCAAGAATGTTATAATCAACTCTAGTTGGTCCTCCATAGGCATATCCATAGGTGGAGCATCCTTTGGAGGGGCTATCTACTCATTGGAACCAATGACTTTCTTACCCTTATCCTAAGGTGCTAACCTAGGATTAAAACTTTACCACTATGTAGGTTGACTTCAGAGACTTCATGTGGCAAGTTGGCAAAAGGTTCTATCTGCTCATCGGATATACCTACAACTTCTCCTATGGGACCCTCGGAGTCTGTTGACTCCAAGTCAATTTCAATGGGTGAACCCGATTGATTTAGAAAAGGAATGTTTAATTTTGAATTAGAAGAGAAATGATCAAAATTATTAGAGCTATTATTATTTTCTAGACTTGGTGAGCTTTTAATAGAAATAAAATCAAGAGCATCAGAAATGGACAAGATGTAAGTGGAATCTATTTTTTTATTGATTTCTTTTAGGTGGAGGTACATGATAGAAATCAAATAAAGTAAGTGGGTTAAGGGTTTTAGTGCCCTTGTCCATTGATACAACACTTCTTCCAAAAGAAGAACTAGATGAAGTAGTAGCTGCAATGGTGGAGGGAATGCTAGACTTGATCGGTGATTGCACTATTGAACTATCCCGGGCAAGTGTGGACTACTGCTACTGCTGAGCTCCCACTTTTCTAAAGTTGTCTTTGGTAACTTGCAAACCTTCCTTGATGTTGGAGGTTTGAGCTACCTTAGGTACTTGCACGGAGAGTTTCTTGATCTTAGAAATAATCTTTTTAGAGGTTCGAGATAAAGAAATATCCCAACCTTCTTTTATCTTAAGAGGATCACATGTATTGACAAGGATTACCCTAATATAACTAGATGGTTGTTCTAATAAGTAATCCATAAGGAAAATTATGGCACCCGACTTATGGCTGCGCTCAAGCCAATCCTTGAAGGTGATGCAATCCTCTAAGGCATGGCCTAACATGTGGTGGTAGGCACAAAAGTTAGGATCATCACTCTTTCCCACTTCCTCAAGCATATTAGGCTCTGATAGAGAGAAATTAGGCTTCTTTAAAAGGTTTTTGAAGATTTTCTAACTATCTCCCTCTTGAATGAATATGGCTTATTTAGTTTGTCTAGAAGAGTAGGTGGGTAATAGCTACCTAGTGGTGGATAGGAGTACCACTACTGGGTATACTGCTGAGGAAGTGGTTGTAATGGCCATTGTGGTGGTGGCCGGTATGATGATCGAGGTGGTGGTAGAGGCGGTGGATATGGAAGTTACTAAGCTCTAGGTCTCTCAAAATGAACTCTAAGTGACTACTTCCCCCTGTCAATTGATGCCACTACCACTGGCTTCTTTTCAAAAGCTTTCTATAGTTTAGGCTTGGATGACTGGTCTTGGAAAAGTAATTATTTGTCTTCTCCTGGTAGACTAGTCACCTTGTTGATTAATGTCTCAATGGTTTTTATAGTAAATATTTTGGGCATGAAAGCAACTGGGCCATGAATATTCTTAAGAAGAATCTCTATGGTATGTTGTTCGGATAGTTGTGGTTCATATTTCATACTCAGGTTTCACCACCTAATAATATAATCAATGAGGGCCTCACCAGAGTTTTATTGTGCTACAATAAGATAGCCCATAGTCACTCTTTTCTGAGCTCCAGCAAATCTATTAATAAAAAGTTTCCCCAACTCAGTAAATGTCTTTACCAAAATATTAGGAAGTTCGGCATACCAATCGAATGCAATCCCTGAAAGACTACTGACAAATAAGTGATAGAAGTGTATCACTACCACTAGCATTGAAATAGTTAACTTTAAACTGTACTATATGCTATCGAGGGTTCCCACTGTCATAAAAAATCTTGAAAGAAGGTGGCACAAACCTTTTGGGATACTGAAATATTAAATTCCTCTCGGTAAGGTCTCACCTTTGCAATAGATGAGGTGCCTTGGGCTTGCACCAATGTTTCTCTCACTTGTTGTTCCTTCATTTGTTTGAGGTCTCTCTCCTGCACGGAGGTGTTATTTATGACATTTCAAAATAGGCTACCACTATCTTGATCTACAAGAGGAGTACTCTTGGGGGGTTCTAAGACATGTAGAAGCTCAGGTCACTTAGCCTCCATAGGGCTAGGATGTAATGATAGAGCTTGGTTATAAAGTGCTAGTACTGCCGCTTTCAACCTTCTTCTACATCCTATGGATTTGATCATCCTTCTACCTAAGCTGATGGAGGAGCTGTTGGGTTGAATGGATGGCATCATCTTCTTCAACCCTAGCACCTTGGAGTATCTGATGGTCTCAGTGGAGGGAGCTTCGAGTATCTTCCACGTGGACTTTGGTCGAATCCTCTAGAATATCATCTATATCGGGGTCAAAATCTATCCTCCCCTTCTCTGAATCTGAATGATCTTTAGCAAGAAGTCATCTCTTCTTAGCAAAGTAGTCCTCTAAGATGTTATCTAGTGAACAATCTCCTACTCTACCTGGCTAGACTGGAACAAAGACTCGCTGACGACCAACTATGGAACTATGCTCATTTGAATCTATTCAATGGATGTTGCCTTCTTACGGGACACCCTCACTAAGAAGATCAACTGCCATGGGAACTATACTAGTGTCCCCTCCATCCTCTGCTACTGTCACTATTGGTGGTGACTACTATAGTTATGGTTGTGGCATGACCATAGTGACTTTGGGCCGCCACTCCTTCTTCACCGCAACAGAAGTGGGAGGTTGAATGGGAGAGCTCAACCTTACCTCAGTAGGTGGAGTAGATGGAGTGATATCCTTAGGCTATAGTCAAATCACCAATGGGGACTTCCTCTCCCCGGATGTAGATCTCTGAACCTTGGTAGGAATTGTTGAAGGAGCAACCTGGAGTAGTAATATTGGATGGGGAATAGAGTTGTGTGATGGAGGAAAATTGATTGGCCTTCTGCTGGAGCTATCCTCTGATGGTTGGTGGTGCCGGTACGTACTATATTGTCTATGCAATCCTGGTGGCCCACCAATTAGGAAAATGAATGAGGGCAGAGTCCACCGATTGCCTGATGTACCTTCGTGTCTCTCTACTGCCCGCCTAGGTTGCAACCTTGGCCTAGGTGGTCATCTCTCAATAGATCTGGGAATTGATGCTCCTAGGGATCACAGACTTCAGATCGAATAATGCACTAGGCTCTGAGCATCCATAGGCTCTGCCAACCTAGCAAAGAATTGTATTGAGGCTAGCATAGAGTTTCCTCCTCTGCATAGTTGGTACCTCATAGTAAGCTGGTGATGGAGGAGATGCAACAATCCTCCTAGCATCCTCCTCTCCATTTGAAATGGAGAGGGGGTGGAATCTACTTCCACCCAAGAAAGGGGACACCGCTCGAGGAGAACCCTCCTCAGTAATATATGATGTGGCATCTACCTCCCTGGCGGCTCTCTCTTGGTGTCGCTTGATCTTCATGCTTTTGTTGCAGTGTTGGGTTGGGAGAGCGGTACATTACAAAAGCTAGAACCTACCTTGAAGGTAGGGGAGAATATCTTAGATGCTAAGATAGCCATCCCCTTTGAGGGGACTGAGGAGAAGGTAATAGCTCGCACCAGAGCTATAGTAGGAACAACAGAAGTAGACTAAACTGGCACTGACAATATGGCAAGGACCTCCACAGCCTTCCTCTTTAGAGAGAGAAATTTGGGCTTGGACTTAACATCAAAGTGGAGGAGTGGCTTCTGCCCTCCCACCTCCTCTCTGCTGACAGTTATGAGGGTTGTCCCCTCATAGGTAATTCTAACCGCCTCGAAGCTATGACCAAAGTAAATCAGGTGGGTGGCCTCAGTGGTGGTGAGATTGGCTTGATCCAAGGCAAGTCTAGGGGAAAGAAAATAAACTTGCTAGGAGCCATGGCAACTGTACTGACTAGAAACTGAGCTTAACTGACTACTCTAATATCTCTACATGTGAAAATATAACTGAATCAGACTTTGACCTTAATATTTGCCTTTAATCTTAATTTTTTGATTTAAATTCAGAATTTGAACCCACACTCAACAAATTTAAACATGATAAGTCTCATTGATTTGGAAAGATTTAGAATTTTGAAGACAGGCTTTGCCATAAGAAATGGTTAGTTGATTTTGGAACCTTCATCCAATAAATTAGGATATGTTGAATGAGGTTCCTTCATTTGGAGAGTTTCTTGAAGATGATTTTGTTTTGCTAATCCTTTGTTTTGAGATTTTTATTTTGGAGCTTTCACTTAGAAAATTTGGGTATGCTAAGAGAGATCCAAGTGCATGTTTGAAAGTATTTTTGAAAATATCTTTGTTGTTTGCGATGATTATTTTTCATGTATTTTATTTGTTTTGATTTGACAATGGGATCTTTACTTAGTAAATTTAGGTATGCTAATTGAATCCCAATGTGTCTGATGCATTTTGATTTGATTTTGAAAAATGCGACCTTTACTTAACAAATTTGGTATGTTAAGTAGGACTTAAGTGTGTTTAATATATTTGTAAGTGAGATTCTTACTTAACAAATGTGGTGTTAAGTAAGATCCAAATATTTGAAGTTTTATTTTGATTTGAAAAGTGAAACCCTTAATAAATTTTTTATGTTAAGCAGGGCTCAAGTGTGTTTGTTGCATTGATTTGAAGATAGGGCTCTTACTTAACAAATGGGGTATGTTGAGTAATGTCTAAAAATGTGTTTGATTTTTATTCGGAAGTGGGATTCTTACCTAACAAATGTGGCATGTTAAGTAAGCATTACTTGGTATTTGTTTTATTTTGAAAGAGGTGAACTCTCATTAAACAAATGTGGTATGTTAAATTGAGTTCAATTTGATTTTCATGATGATGTTTGATTTTATAAAAAGGAGATTCTCATTTGACAAATTTGGGTATGTCAGATGGAATTCAATTGTGATTAATTTGTTTGTGGTTTGAAAAAGAGAACTCTACTTTGCAAATTTGGGTATGTTAAGCAGAGTCCAATTTGTTTTAGTTTTTAAAAAGAGGGGAATTTTCATTTGACAAGTTTGGGTGTGTAAAATGGAATTCAAATGTGCACTAATTTTTTCATAATTTTGATAGAAGACACTCTAATTAGCAAATGTGGGTATGCTAAGTAGGATCCAATTTGTTTTGGTTTTTGAAAAAGTGGAACTCCATTTAACAATTTTAGGTATACTAAATGGAGTTCAATTATTTATGTGTGGTTGCTTTTGAAAATAGAACTCTCATTTGGCAAATTTGGGTATGCCAAATGAGATTCAAAATATATATCTTGACTTTTGTGTGATATTACTTTTGAAAAAGGGGAACTCTAACTTAAACAAATTTGATTATCTTAAGTGAGGTTCAATTATATGTTGATTTTGATTTTAAAAATGGAACTCCATTTAACAAATTTGGGTATGTTAAATGGAGTTGGTTAATTGATTTTATTTTAACAAATGTTCTTTTTGAAAATCTTTGAAAGGGATTTTGTTGATTGTAAATTTGATTTTAATTTTTTTAAAAGAGGACCCTCATTTAGCAAATTTAGGTATGTTAAATGAGGTTGATTGTCTTTTATTTTAATAAGATTTGAAAAATTATATATTTTTGCAAACTTCATGTGGAGTGAATTTAAAAATGATTCTATTTAAGAAATGTGCTTTTGAAAATATTTTTCAAAAGACTTTATTTATTTTAGTTTGAGTTTTCTTAAATGAGGGATAAACCTTACCCCACCAAGCTAGTGGTAAAGAGGTTCAAAAATTTGTATTTTTTTTATCTCCTTTAATTAGTTAGTTTATTTTTACATATTGGGGGACTCAATAGGGATTTTAAAACCTACATGGAGTGAGGTCCTAAAACCTAAATGATGTTGGATAGCTTTGCTTAAGGATGGAATAAGCTAAGTGCCAACAGAAAAAAATATAATCTTTGGGCTTATATATAATATAAGTCCACTATTGATGCTTGGAGACAATAATGTCTACTAAAGATGGAGAGAGGAATCCTCCCCAGTGGAGTTGCTAAAAAAATCTGTGGTGTTTATTTTTGGAGGTAGGACACCATGTAGATCTTAAGGGCTATGTATTGAAGTGATCGGGTACTACATTAAGGTATGATTCAGTATCTTGAAAGATAAAAATCATCACCCTATAATGGACCTAATCATCTAATAAGGACTCCTAAGGCATGATGGATCTTCGAATGTACTAGAGATATTTCCTCTACTTTACTTAGAAAAGTAAAGTAGGATTTATATTAATCAATGTTCCTTGAGTTCCCTATGGAGGAAAGCCTCCATAGTTAATTACATCATAAAGAATAAGATTTCTTTAGGAATACTCTCAATTAAAGTAAAAAATTAAGGTCACTAAAGATTTCAAGGCTAGACTATCAAAGGATTATTTGTATTGGAAAATCTAACGGGATTATTCAAGGAGAAGACTTATTATCAAAGAAAAAGAGAATGAGTAGGAAATGCTCATGATACTAGGAAGCCTAGTGAGTATTCCAATTTATCCTATGGTTGGGCTTTATATGTTTGAAGTTGAAGAGATTGAATTTATTGAAGTTGACATTTTCTCAGAAAGCTTGGACTTATAATCCCACAACACAAGATTGTGGAAATGCCTAAGAGGTGAGGATTTATGCTAGTAGCCTGAAGGAAACAACTACCTCAGATCCTAAATCTTGGGAGCTTTGGCATAAACTAAAGCATGACCTAAGTCTAAGCGAAGATAGGTATATGGTTTACCTCCACAAGAGAGGATAAATCACCTGACTGTTGGGCTTACAACCACTTAGAGTGGTAGCCAGTTAACTCCTCCTATGCTTTAAATTCATACAGGCAAGTCTTATGAGTTGGAAGATAGCTAGGGTAGTTATTATTTAAGAGACTAGAGTCCTTAAACCCACTCCCTAAGAGACAAGAGCATGAGTGTTATTAGTAATGACTTAATCTACAAATGCAAAACATTTTCAAATTTTGTTTCAATTTTGACACTTCTTTTTGACAAAGGCTTTAGGATTTTGATGCCTATATGCACGATGAAAATAGGTTATGGGCCAAATCAGTTAGAAGAATATGTTCTCCACCACAAGGGATGTTGTGGTAGGTCAAGCATTCCCCTATCATGCATGGATGGAGATCCTTCATGTTTAAGAGAGAAAGAATATGCATGCATGTTGACATTCAACCATTCAGCTAAGGGGTTGCTAAATTTTTTAATTATCTTATTTAAAACCTAGTCTTTATGGTGAGGTTATGAGTTGTTTTAAATTTTAATTATGAGTTATTAATTGGGGTAGATAAATTAATTTTATCCTAAGAGCCTAATCGCATCTAAGCCACATATTAAAGCATCAAACATATAAGAAACTAATAAAAGCATGTTATTTCTAATGCATAATATAAACACAACATCAAACAATTTTATAGACTACCACAAAAGAATAAAAGGCCGGTGTGGCCGGGTTCCATTGAACACCCCGAAAAGAGAAAATGGGTAGTTGAGCGCTACCCTTATGCAACTCTGTATATAAAAGAATAATTACAATTACAAATAGTAAATTCTATGGGGGGTCTTCAAGTCTTCATTATTCATGTCTTCTTCATTTCTTCATATCTTTGCTTCTTTTGATGTGGTAGACTTCACGACATCACATGGCACCCTAGGACTAAGCCTTCTTACCAATGGTCATTTTAAACCGTCATAGCACTAATCCTAATTCCTAAAGTAAAATTATAATAAAAATAGGAAAAGTAAATCTAACTACACCAGAAAAATAAGTGTTAGCTAAACACACATACAACCCAAGTAGTTATATTTATAATTTGGAATTAGCACCTTGAATATGAGTAACCAAGCCCACCTGTCCTAACTTGGATTATGCATAGGGGCTTAACCAACCTACAAAGAGAGCATTTATATTTATTTTTAAACCACCCCTTAAGCATAATCCCTTGCAAAAAAATAATGTTAGACTATCAACAGCCTAGCCTCAAACCTACGATCCACATTCCTAACATCCAGTCTAAAAACATTACATCACAAACAAAATAGAACATTAACCATACAATCAACACATCGACCTAACCTAATTCTAGGGTCGGTGACCAAGTATTCTAGTGTGTGAAAAAAGGGCTTGTGTAACAAGACTTTGCTAGGCTTCTTTAGTTTAAGTTTAAATTTGGAGTTTGAATTTTTTAAAAAAATTTTTGTTTGTGTGCTTTCAATTTAAATGATTTAATTATTTATTTTCCATTTTTATTTCACTTTTATTTTATTAAAATGATATTTAGGTTTTCAAGATTGAAGAGTATAATGAATTCCATTTTTGGATGGAATTCACCATATTCTAATTCCTAACTACTAAGGAGTTTAACTAAGGTGTTTAAGTATCTTAATTAGCCCATTTAAATTTATGTGATTAATTTTATTTGGTTAATGTTTGTTTGATTTAATTTAGATTTTTAAAATTTTAGTTTACTTAATCTTCATGTATTTTGATTGATTAATTTTGGATTTGATATTTTGATTTAATTTAATTTTGATAATTTAATATCCTTAATATTTAATGAAGTTTAGGTTTGTTTAATTTTATATATTTTGATTGATTAATTTTGGATTAGATGTTTTGATTTAATTAAATTTTGATAATTCAATATCCCTAATATCTAATGCTTTTCTTTTTATTTATTTTAATTTCATATGATTATTGTCATTTCGATGTTTGTTTAAATTCATTGATTTTTATTATTTTATTTGAGTTTGATTTGGATTGGTGAATGTATTTTAATTTACTAATGATTTATTTTAAGTTTAATGTGTTCTTTTATTTGAATTTCAATTAAGGGTTTAACTTATTAAATTTAGTCATCTAGTTTATATAAATGATTATCTCTTTAGATTAATGATTATTCTCTTCTCTTAGTTCAATAAGTTTGTTTATTTGGAGTTTATTTTTGCTTAACTTATTTTGATATTGATTGGAATTTGGAGTAATTGGATTTGATTTAATAACTTTAGAGTTTATATTTAGTTTTATGTTTATTTGATTTGATTATGATATTTAGAATATGAATTATACAAGTTTGGTCTCTTTTTTTTCTTGACTTCAATTGTCTATGTGCTTAGTGATGTTATATATATATATATATATATATATATATATATGGTTTATAATGTGATTTGAATTATTTATGATTTCCTCCAAAATTTTATATGAATAACTAATCAAATAAAGCTTAGCCAATTATAATAGTTGAGTTAATTATAATTAAGGATATGTCACCTAACTAAATTTTCTTTTTGATTTTAGAATTAACGTATAATAATTAGTGGTTAAAATGATTTTATAATTGACTTTCATAAATTATGTTCAAACAACTTTTTATATTTGATTATAATATTTATAATACTATTGGTTTAGTTGTTTTTTTCTCATTTTATACTAAGTTTTACTTAGATTTTAAGATAATTTAATTTGCACCTTTTTTATTTTGTTTGATCACATATTATTTTTGTTTGTCTTTTTTAGATCCGATTGAATTTAATAATAAATAAAATAAGGTAGATTAATCATGATCATTCGATCAAAAATTAAATAACCCATGAATTAATCTTGGCTTGATAGGTGGAATCAAATCACTATTCCATTCGACCTAATCAAAATTATTCATTTTATACACATAAAATAAATAGTTTTGTTTTTGTCTCTAAACTCTCACCAAAAGGATTAAAAAGTAAAGTGCATGGGTTCTAAAGGTTGGATCCTAACGACGCTCGCATTTAACACATCAAACATTAGATCCCTAAGAGGTGGATTTTGAATAAGAGGTGGCTTCATTTAGAAGAAACAAAGCCCTATCGAGATGCTTGTTGGGTTAGATTAATACTTCAGCTAACATTCCTTTTCTTTGCTCATATTGTTCACTTTAAATGTCTTCTCACTGATTGAAGATAGTGTTCACTAAATTGGTCAATCTGAATAGCTTTCCTGAGATAGGAGGGAGCTTTGCTAGATGTTTTTAGGCTTGCCTCCTTACCAAGTATCCCATAAGCTCACTCATGGTCGTTGCTTGCTAGAGCTTTGTCATTCTCATGGATGGAATAGTTGGAAGCAAGCTGGAGGATCCTTACATGCGCTTGCATTATGTAGAGAAGAGTAGTTCAAATGTAGGCCAATGGAGGGAAACCTGGATGGAGAATAGGAGGTAGTGGAATGTAGGCTAGAATAAGGAAAAAAGGTTCAACATATAAAGAGATTAAAGTTGCAACAGCATTTTTGTATGGAAATGTGAAGAAGATCAAGTGTTGGCTGTCTAGTGAAGGAAGTGGGTGAGAGCAGAGAGGCTCGATCCGGTAGCATGATCTGAACCAAAAAATGAGAGGGCCAAAAAGAATTCCTATAGTCGTAAAGAGTTTAAAGAGGACTAGATTTTGTATTGAGTTGGAGCGACGAATATTTTTGCAGGTTATAGTTCCTCTCGACCTGTAAGCTCAGCGATGAAGCTTGCTTAAGGATAAGAGTGTTGGGCATGAGTCTTTGGCTTGGTATGCTTGCACAAGGAGAAGAGAGGGAGGTGTGTGGCTAGCCTTTGATTCGATTGGAGGGGAGGAAGAACATAACCAATAAGAGGATGAGATGCTGCTCGCGGATGATATGGAGAGTGAAGATGGATGAACAAAGGGACTCCAATCCCATGTGGCTAGCCTTCGATTCAACAGAATGAGACACAAGGATGGCTTCAACAGCTCTTGCATGAAGGAAGATGAGAGAGAGATCATGCCTCTCTTAAAAAAATGGCGAGGATGAGAGGCTTTGTATGCAAGTGAGAAAAAGCTCTGCTTTCTCTCTTGTTCTCATCTAGTTCGTAGGGATGAAAATAGAGGAGGAGTTGGTATTTGGCAGCGAAAACTTGGAAAGGAGTCTCGGCCCATTACTATTATTTTTTAGGGATGGGAGGTCTCAGATGAGAGAGAGAGAGAGAGAGAGAGAGAGAGAGAGAGAGAGAGAGAGAGATGGCTCACATGCTCCAAGCATGTAAGATAAGATATTTTATTTTATTTTATTTTTTAAAAGCTAGAGAGCATGTTTTCATTTGAATAGAAAATAAAAAATTATTTGAGATTGACATGACATAAAACTAATAAGACTTGATGCTTTTGCAAGGTTTAATAAAAGAGTGGTGTCCAAATTTATTATAATTTTATTTTATTTTTTAACGAGATAAATGTATGAGAATGATAGCATACTTGCTTGATAAATATATGTTTTCTTGCTTTCACTTGACTAAGGATGGAATTTTTTTTTGTTATTATTATTTTTTTAGACTTATTCTTTAATCTTCATAATTTTTAATAACTTTGATATTATAGTTTTTATTTAACTAAAGTTTATAAATTATATATACTATAATTAATGATTATTTAAATTGTATATTTATTATTTTTTTAGTAGTTAATTATTTTGATTTAATTTTAATCAAATTTAATTTTATTTCTATTTTAATTATATAATGATAATTTTGATTTTTTTTGTTATCTAATTGATTTTCTCATTTTTATAGTTTGATTAGCTTGCTAATTATATTTTGTTTCAATTTGGCTCAACTATGGTGTGTTTGGGTTACACTCATGTTCGATTAAGTGTTTAAGATGATTTGGAGTAATTAATCTCACTTGATTTGCTGTAGATTTAGATTTAAGCCCATTTTGACAAAAATTGGGCTTAATGGGCCACATTGTACTTATTTGAGTTAAACGATCAAATTTATTAAATTAAACCCAATGGTTGGCTAAATTTTATCTAATTATAAATTTTAAATGATTTTGGATGTTTGATTTGAATTAATTTTCAATTTAATTTGAATTTTGATTTATTAGGATACATTTGGGTCTACTTGTTAAAATAAATCAACCCATTTGGATCTTCATTAAATTTAGATTTGTTTAGTTTTATATTGTTCATTTGATGATTTTGAGTCTTTAGAGTGACTCAATTTGATCAAATTTTAATTTATTTACTTTTGACTTATTCATGTGGGTCAACTCTAGGTCAAATGACCTTTTACTATTTTATGTCCCATCATGATTTATTTTTAGTATGTTTGTGCTTTGATTCCATGTTTTGATTCAATTTAATTTGGTTTAAGTTTGATTTAATTTGATTTTATTTGGACTTAGGTGATTTGGAGCTTATTGGAATATTTTGGGTCAAATGGGTTAGGTTAGGTTTTACCTTAGCTTGATTGATTTGATTGTAGACATTAGTATGGCTTGATGTGATGATTGAAGGATTAATTAAAAGTCCATGAAATTATCTTTAAGAGTTTAGATATGGATTTGATTTGATTTGGATTTATGTTTGGATCATTATTTAAAGTTGAGTTTGAGTTTTAATTTGATAATTTGATTAAAGGGTTGAATTGATTCAAGAAAATCAATTGAACTTGGATTGATTTGGATTTACAAGTCCATAAGATAAATCATTGGGCTTAAGAAGGATTTTGATTTTGGATTCAATGGACTTCAATCAATTGATTTGGATTTGAATTTGGATTTTGATATTTGAATTGAATTTGAGGTTTGTGAAAGGTGAACATAGGTTGGATTTACTTGAGTAGGTTAGTCTCCTTATCCCAAGGCATAGCTCTAATCCTATGGTTAACCCTTCTAAGTCTTTAGGCTTAGGTTAAGAGTTCACCTATCTAAGAAGAAGAGGTTGAGAACTCACTCCAAAAGTGAGGTCAAAATGGTATAGGGTTTGGGGAGGTTGGGTTTAGGGTTTAGGTAGGTTTTAGATTAAGGTTTAGGGTTTTTTGTTTTTTTTTACAGTGAAAAAATTCAGATTCAACATTTCTTCTTTTCAATTTCATCAACCAAGTAACACAAAAATTTTTCTAAGACATAAGTGATAACATAGATAAAAAATGAGCATGCATAGAGCAAATCAAAAACCCTAGATAACTAGAATCATCTCTACTATAAAGACATAGTTCCTTAAGCAGTAAATCAGATCAACCATTCTTCAAATTTTCCAATTCCCATTAGAACCACCCCTGCCTCTTGAGTAGTGGGATCCATCATCATATATCTTGCCACCACCAGTTAAATCAGCCCTCCCCTCTATAACCACCATTAACCACCACGTCCATATCCAACCTCCATATACCCCACCACCACTTAGATAATCGCTGCCTCCACCTTACCAAGATCTAAATGAGTTGTCAGATGATATTTGATCAACCATTCTGGGGTTTAGGTTTTGAGGTTTATTAGATTTAGGTTTATAATTTATGAGTTACTAAACTTAGGTTTAGAGATTAGGTTTAGGGTTTAGGTTTAAGGTTTAGGATTTATGCATTTTTTTGGGAAACCCATGTAGTATTTATCACAAAAGAGGGTTACAAGGTCATCAAGGATAAACTAAAACTTGCCAAAGAGCTACACCGCCTAAGGATAAATTTATCTATACAAACCAAAAAGCAAAAGAAAGCATTAAAATAATCAAAAAAGATACAAGATGATTAACATAATAAGCTAAAAAAGATTAAAGCCAATGCTCAGATGTAGAAGCCTAGAAATGAAGCCCTAAAATAAAAAAGAAAGAAACACCCAAATTATAATGAGAGAGGTTAGAACAATTAGTAATATAGATAAAAAAAGATAAAGGAAACAATATATGATGCAGCATGATAATCAAGAGGTCCAAATACCACCCCTTAATAATAGAGATTATATTCCAAGGAGTAAGCACAAACCTGACCGGTCCCAGATTATAAAAATTGGGTGTCCAAATATGATTCAAATGTGAATCCAGAAAAACAATACAGATAACTAATAGTAAAAGATAGCCCAGGCATCAGCAGCCAAGACAGGCAAAATCAAGACATGAAAGAGCTGCATAGAGATTGCATTCCAGGATAGATCCCCAAATGGAATCCACTGAAGAATCTAGAAAAAACATGACAATAGATAACCAAGATAAAAAGACAGCCAAGGCAGTAGCAGCCAAAATAGCCATGGCCAAGACAACAAGGGACAACATAGTACCATAATTCAAAAAAGCCACAGCCCAGACACCAATGACCAAAACAAACAAAAACATCATAATCTGGACGAGCATACAGCTTAAAACCCATAATATATCAGAGAATCCGCAGTGAATAGCTACCGTGTTGAGCAAAGACAGCAATCGTGAGAGCCAATCCCAACAGCAGAGAGATTATTGCCACATTGGAACCCACCAGCAAAAGGATCAAAAGTAGTATTCAAATGAAAATCATCATTAGAATCCAGACAAAACAAGATAATAGGTAACCAAGGCAAAAACCAGCCAGGACAGCAGCATATAGGGCAAAAACATCCAAGCCTCTCAATCAGAGTAGGCAATGCCATATTTAATAGCCTAGTAGATATAACATAGGAATAAAGGGTAATGTAGATCACAGCTATCAGATAATAAGCAATACCCCAGATAGCAACAGCAAGGGCACTCAGAGAAACCACCCCAACAACAAAATAGTTAGTGCAACAGGGATACAAAGTAGGATCCACATTAGAGTATAGAAAAGCAAGACTGCAAATAGTGAAGACCAAAAAATAGCCAAGGCAGTAGCAGCCAAAATAGCCACGGCCAAGACAGCAAGGGACAACATAGTACCATAATTCAGAAAAGCCACAGCCCAGACACCAATGACCAAAACAAACAGAAATAGCAAATTCTGGACGAGCATACAGCTTAAAACCCATAATCATATCCAGAGCAGCAGAACCGAACACAGGAATAACTAACAGGTGTTGAGCAACAAAGACATCGAGAACCAATCCCAGAATTATTACCACATTGGAACCCACCAGCAAAAGGATCCAAAATAGTATTCAAATGAAAATCATCATTAGAATCCAGACAAAACAAGATAACAGGTAGCCAAGGCAAAAACCAGCCAGGACAGCAGCATAAAGGGCAAAAACATCCAAGCCTCTCAATTAGAGTAGGCAATGCCATAGTTAATAGCCAAGTAGATATAACATAGGAATAAGTATCTTGAATGCAGCAATTCAGACAACAAACACCAAAAAGCCTTAGAATTGCAATGTCAGAAATAATTTGCTGAGTATAGGACCTAGAAATCCTAAAGCCAATAGGGATGGACCAAGAATCCTCCCCAAAAGCATAAATAAAGATAGGGTGGGGAAGAAAATGTACAGCTTCCCACCACAAGCCAATCCAGTAAGAGACATTCAAAGCATTAGCAAGATGATTAGTTACATTAATCCAATTCTGCCAAGGATAAAAAATGAAAACCCCTTCCTGCAGGAAGCAAGAGAAGACCAAAGCCCCAATCTCAGAAGCATCCTGCATAGAAGGGTTCTCTTGAATATAATAGCCAGAAACAATCTGAAGAAACTCCAACCAGGGCAAAAAATAAACAGTGCAAATAAGAGTTGCATAACAGGATAACCAAGAAGTAGTATCAAAGTTCTGCACAATGGTAAATCTGCCATTAAGGGTAAGGAGGTCAGCAGCAACCTGTGAGAAAGCCTGCAAAGAACATCCAAAGTAGGTGGCAGAAAAGAAAAAGGCACTCCACAGCAAGGTCCCACCAAAGGAACCGTGCTGAAATAGGAAATGAATTCCAATAATAGCATGTTGTATGGTGTCCAGGTTCCAGTTTAAACAGCAGCCAAGAGGATTAGTATCACCAAAAAGGCCCAATATCCTCGTTATGCACAAAAAGAAAATAAAAGATAACTCCCATAAGTAAAAGGAGAATGTCAGCTCCAAGCTAGAATCAAAGAAAATATGGGAGACAATCAGCATGTCAAAAACTAGCCAGCAGTCATTGTCAGTTAGGATCCAATAACCTAACAGTAAATCATCAAGATAATTATTGCAATCAACATAGTAAACAATACTATAGTGATTAGAAACAACATAGATAACTAAGATGCTCCAAGCAGTAATATCTTTAATAAACAGCAGGTTGCAGAAATTAATAGCATTAGGATAGCCCATCAAAATAAATATCTCCATCTAGTACCGAATAAGCCCCCTAGGATTAGAAATGCAGCCAAGAATAGGATTAAAGTCCCAAATAGGATTGGTGTTATAAAGCCAATAGCAGTTGTCACATAGCTTAACATAATTCCACTGCAGAATATCAGTATACATATAGCTCAATAGCAGTCCTTTAACAATGTAAATGCCAAAAGCAATGAGCCTCCTAATGAAAGAAAAATTATGAAAACTCCAAATCAGTACACAATTATCAAGACAACAAGTAATATCCATTTGAAGGATCCACAAAAGGCACAAAAAAATAACAGAAAGCCCAAGAAATAAGGAGCACAGATCTGGAAAGAAACAACAGATGTTAGATTAGGTTCTGAGATAAGGAAACCCAGAATTGTCCAAGTTAACCAGCCCACGTAAGTGTTGGGGTAAGGTGACTTGATCAAATAAGATGATACCATCGGATCTAGCACCCAGATTAGCAAGGTAGTCAGCACAAGCATTTCCTTCACGCCAAACATGAGTGATGTTAAAATTTAGTTGGGAAAGAAGAGCTCTAGTTTGCTTGAGGAGGTAGTACAAATCCGTGCTGCTCATTTTAGTGGAAGTCAAAAGATCAATTAGCAGAATAGCATCCACCTCAATCCAAATATTGTGCCAGCCATTTTGGATGCAAATCTCAAGAGCTTTGAAGACTGCCATAAGCTCAAAAAATGGGACAGTGCAGGGAGTAAGATGATAAGCAAAAGCACATAGGACCCGACCCTTAGAGTTCCTGAAAATGCCATCACAACCAGAGCCATTATGAGTCACAGAGCCATCTATATTGATTTTAATGATATGGTCAGGAGGTTTTTTCCAATAGACAATCTTGTCATTTCGACAAGTGTTGATCCGAGGTAATGCCCATTAGCCACAAATTTACGCCTTTGAAGTGTCGTAATGGATGAGATTGGCTTTAAACAAGTCAATTTTGCTTTTAGTTCTAGCAATAATCCTCACGTGGTTCATAGGGATCCCTCGATGTTTTGAATCATTACAGTCCATCCATATGAACCAGATAAGAGTGATGGCAATGATAACTTTAATGTGACCTTTAGTAGTGTTATCAAAATAGAATTCAAGAAGTTGATATAGAGTAAGAGAGCCATTGAAAATGACAGTATTAAAAAGATCATCATACCAAATCCAAAGGTTAGAGGCTATGGCCCCATTAACAAAAACATGATTAACATTCTCAATATGGAAACAACATTGGCATTTGGAGGGTAAATGGAATCCTTTACCCCACAATAAGGAGTCAACAGGTATAAAATTTTTCAGAATATGCCAAGTAAGAACAGAATAGGAAGTAAGGATATTGTTATTCCAAAGTTTGGAGAATACATAGGAGGAATCCTTAGTATCTTTAATGTGAAGCCACACATTTTTGAGGTTGAAATCACCATTGTGAGAGAGCTTAAAGAGAATATGATCTTGAGTTTGAGAAGTGATAGGAATAGAAGTAACCATATTCGAGAGAGTACAATGGGATAAAATCGAAGTTTATTATTGTTCCACTTATTGTTATGCCAAAAAGAGTTTACTCTAATGGCAGAAGTGGAATGAGTGTAGAGTAAGTCATCCATGGAACCACAACCACTCCAGTTATCTTGCCAGAAGAAAGAGGTACCAGAGTTGATGCCCCAAAAAATTAGAGATTGAGCCTCCCATTTGATAGAACAAAGTCTTTTTCACACAGGGGAGTCACCCGATTTAAAGGGACAGATGAGGGGGTGCTTACCCCGACAATATTTAGCAGTCATGAAATTAGCCCAGAGACTATGATTACTCCTAAAATTCCACCAAAGTTTATAGGAAAAGGCATTGATAGCTTCTTTTATGGATTTACAACCAAGACCACCTTTCAAAAAAGTGCCACAACTTTTAAACCAAGAGGTCGGCATTTTTTTAGAGGTAATGGAGCCCAAAAAAATTTATTTAGACGCTCAATTCTGATGCTAGAGATGGTACAATGGTTTGGATGAGATATATAGGCATGGAATTAAGAGTGCTCTTGATCAAGGTTAGCCTACCACCAAAAGAGAGTAAATGGAATTCCCAAACCAAAATTTTAGTAGAAATTTTTTGAATAAGATCATCAAAAAGGTGAGATCTTTTATGGCCTTTAAAAAGTGGAGCACCGAGGTACTTAATGGGAAATTGACTTTTCTTAAAATTAGTAATTCTGGAGATTTGATTCAATCTATTGGGAGGAATCTTCACTGAGGGAATAAAACAACATTTTTTATCATTAAGGAAGAGACCACTAACTTTGCCAAAATCATTTAAGAGATTCTTAATATTTTTGACATGTTGAAGGGAGGCATTACAGAAGATTATAAAATTGTCTGCAAAGCTAAGATGAGAAACAGGAAAACCACCATGAGTTTTAAAAGGTCATTGAGGCTTCTCGAAAGATATTCGACAGCAATGATAAAGAGAGAAGGAGAAAGGGGGTCACCTTGACGCAAACCATGGCTCGAAGAAAAGAAACCAAGGGACTCACCATTTAAGATGAGAAAACCGGATGTTAGTGATACAACTTTTAATAATCTAGATAAAATGATCGAGAAACTAAACAAATGCAAGATTTGGAAAAGGAAA
This sequence comes from Cymbidium sinense, assembly GCA_021442155.1. Classification (NCBI taxonomy): domain Eukaryota; kingdom Viridiplantae; phylum Streptophyta; class Magnoliopsida; order Asparagales; family Orchidaceae; genus Cymbidium; species Cymbidium sinense. Next base: position 150,961 of record JAKCPB010000070.1, read on the forward strand.
TCCCAGAGGTTGTCAAAGGCTTTAGAGATGTCCAGTTTGAAAAGCATATTACCTCCTGGAAGAAACATCAATGTCATTAACCAGTTCTTGAGCGAGGAGGATATTATCAGATATGGCTCTATTTTTAACAAAGTTTTGTTAGGGAGATGATTTTATGAAGCAAGGGGCTAATTCTATTATTAATCAATTTAGCAATGAGTTTTTGGAAAAAGGTATAAAGATTAATAGGTCTGAAGTCACCCCAGGATTCAGGATTGATGGTTTTGGGAATAAGGACAAAAGAAGTACTTGAAAAATATCTTAGAATAGAGCTGCCATCAAAGAAATCAATAACAAAGATTAACAAGATCGATTTGATAAAAGGCCAATAATGTTGAAAGAAATGAGTCGTGAAACCATCAGGGCCAGCAACAGAGTCATTGTTCATGCTATTGAGAGTAGTACTAATCTCCGAGGGATGCATAGTGAGCAAATGGTTATCCTCATTGGTAATCATAGAAGGGATAAGATTGGTGTTGGAGGGGGTTTCTAACGAAGGATTAGAATTTAGTAAATTTTGGAAATGATGGATGACAGAATCCTTGATTTCATTTTTATCAGTTATCCAGCCACCATTAGGGTTCTTAATTTTCTTAATCGAGTTAAGGGCTTTCCGTTTATTACAAATAGCATGAAAATACCTAGTGTTTCGGTCACCATCAGCAATGTGTTTGCTAGCTTTTTGATGCCAATAGGTTTCTTCCATATTTTGATAGTTAATTAGACTATCTTTGGCAGTGTTCAATTCATCAAGTTTACTGGGGTCGGTTAAGATAGCTTCTTCAAGAGAGCAAATGACTTGTTCCATAGCTTTAAGATTGGTGAAGAGATTTTTAAAGATATGCTTGTTCCACCAATTGAGGTTTTGTTTGAGCCTCTTGAGCTTAAGCCAAAGGCAAACCATGCCTTTAATGGAATTATCTGGATGAACGGGTGCCATCGAGTTAGTGGAAACAACGTTAGTGAAATCACCATGTTGGGTCCACATATTTTGGAAACGAAAAGATGCGGGAATAGGAGGGTTAGTGGGGGGAGTTTTGATAGAAAGTGGGGCTGATCGACAAAGTCTGCTCAAATGTTCAACGTGAGAGGCCATTGATTAATCCAAAGGAAATTAAAGAGGGCCCGCCCGCCCAAAGTCTAGAGTTGTGCCATGTAATCGAGACCGAAAAGCCAATGTCAATCAAATTGCAATCTAGGATCATATTAGAGAAGTCTTCCATGGAATGAAGGTTAGGAGGACATCCTCCCTCCTTTCCAAGAAGCAATGATAGTGTTGAAATCACCCCAACCAACCGTGGTAGAAATTGAGGAGGCAAAGGTTCTTAAATGATTCCAAAGGGTGTTCCTACCGGCCCTATTACAAGAAGCATAGATAATGGAACCAAAAGCGGAATAATCACCTAAAGAGATTTTGACATTAACCAATTGGGCAAGATCATCGATGATGGAAATGGTGATAGAATTATCCCAAAACACCAAATTTTGTTATTAAGATTGAAGATGAAATTTTGAAATCCAAGTGATCTAGCAACAAAAGCAATTTTGGAAGAGCTAATGAAAGGCTCAATGATAACAAGAAGTTTGATGTAGGAGGATGTATTCCAAATAAGAAAATTAATCATAATAAAATTTGAAAAAGGAAGAGATAGAAAAGGAAAAGGAAAAATTAAAGAGAGAGGGACATAATTATTTATGAGGTGTAAGAGAAGAACGTGTGGTTCTAGTGAAATTGTTATTAGTCATTTTAGCTTTAGAAGATTTTTTTTAAGAACAGTTTGGAAAGGTCTATCAGAATCCAAAATATCTCCATCAGAAAGGGATTGGTTTTTGTTTTCTGGAAAATGAGTTTTAGTAGTGGTGATTTCTCCTTCTTCAGTATCAGAGTTAGGATGAGAAGTTTGGATAGCCTGAGTATCACTCTGTAAAGAAATAGAGGGGGAGGTTCTTGTACCATTTGTAATGTAAATAACATTTTCATTGCCATGATGCATATTCTGGTTTTGGTCTGACACCAAGGGATCAACATTATTTTGTTCCAATGTAAAATTCCCATTTGGATTGTCATTAAGCTTTAAATTAAGCAAAGGTTTGTCATGAGGAGCCAATATATTGCAAGTAGGAGAAGTGTTAGATAAATTGGCATTAGTCTCAGCACACCCCTCAATAGTAGTATGTATATCTAGCTCAGAATGTTTTTCTTTTGACAAATCAATAGATACTAAGGGGGTAGGTGTAGGAGGATGTATTTCATTTTGAGAAGCTTTTGGCACATAAGCTAACTTAGTAGTTTTCCCTATTCCAAGAGAGGTTTTAGTGTCCTGTGAAATATTCTTTTTAAGGTTTGGGTGTAGTACAAAGCATTCGGTATGATCATGGCCATGGATCTTACGGAGAACGAAGGTTGGGAAGTTTTCAAATTCAACTGATTATATCCAATTTTTCCAATCCAAACCTCTTTGGGGTATTTTTTGGTAATGTCTATTTCAACCAATATGCGTGCAACAGATGGACGAGTTCTAGTGGCAGTGGCTTGATCAATTTGGAGGGGTCTACCAAATAGAGCCCCAACCGTAAACAATACTTGATGAGTTACATAGTGAATTCTCATTTTTTGGAAAGGAAACCATAACTGAACAATAGGGGATTCTTCCTTAACATCAAAAAGAGGTGTCCATTTCAAGAGCCGCATTTGATAATTATGCACATAATAGGAGCGGCGAGCAAAGACACGAGAGCAATCTAAATCATTTGATAATTGAATGAGGATGTGTCGAGGATCAAGAAGCCCAACAGTGAAAACTCAAAGCTTTAAGCTATGGAAGAAGGATCTAATATTATCTAGAGTAGGGCATTGCAAAGAGAATTTACCAACCAAAGAGAACTCATAAGGTTTCGCTAATTTCTCAACATCCTGGTTAGAGCACATAACAGCCAGCAATCCATGAAAGGATGTAGAAATTAGATTAACCGAGGCATTGGCACAAGAGGTCTTACCAGAAAGAGCGTCCATAAAGGACTTCACAGCAGGCACATTAACAATAGCAATCGGATCCAGTACCTTTTTGTTATTCGCATCGAGATGCAACAAGTTCGATGGCGGGGTGAAGCCTCATTGATCGATCCGGTGACAATCACATAAGCTACCGTGAGCAAACCAAGCAATTTGACAAATGAACAGGGAGGCCGAATAGCATCCAAACCGCAAAAGAGAAGCACGAAGCAAAATTGCCAAAACGCCAGAGGGAGCCTGAGAGGTTTGATTAACCCCAGAAAACACGAGGGTTTACATTTAGGGTTTAGGTGGTATAGTTTAGGGTTTAGCATTTAGGGTTAGTTTAGGCTTTAGGGTTTAGGGTTAGTGGGCTTTAGGTTAAAGTTTAGGGTTTGTGGTTTAGCTTTGTTAGGTTTAGGGTTAGTTTTAGGTTTAGGATTAGGGTTTGGGAGGGTTTAGGGTTTAGGGTTTAGGTTTGGATGGTTTAGGGTTTGTGGTTAAGGGTTTAGTTTTAGGTTTAGGATTAGTCACAATAGGTTAGGGCCCAGGGTTTAGGGTGGTGGAGTGGCCCAGGTTTAAGTTTAGGTTTAGGTGGTTTAGGGAGTTTAGGGTAGGTTTAGGTTTAGGGCCCAGGGTTTATAGTTTAGGGTTTAGTCCAGGGTAAAGTGGGTTAGGGATGGCCTGAGTTTTGGGGTTTAGGGAGGATTTAGGATTACAGGTAGTGGTTAAGTTTGGGTTTAGGTGAGAGAGAGGGATTTAGGGCATGGATAGGTTAGGCTCAGGTTGAGTTATTTTGGTTTATTTTGGTTTAGTTCATATAGTTTTTATTTTATTTTATTTTAGATTTATTTTATTTTATTTTAGGTTTACATTTATTTTCTTTAGGTTTAGGTATAGTTTAGGTTTTAATTTATGTTTTATTTTTTTATCTGGTTTATTTATTTTTAGGTTTTATTTAGTTTATTTAGGTTTTATTTTAGTTTGGGATTTAGTGTTAGTTTAGGGTTTAGGGTTTACGGTTTGAGGTTTAGCATTTAGGGTTTAAGGTTTAGGGTTCACAATTTAGGTTTAGAGTTCAAGGTTTAGGGTTTTTGGTTTAAGGTTTAGGGTTTAAGGTTTAACGTTTAGTGTTTAGGTTTTAGGGTTTAGGGTTTAAGGTTTTAGGGTTTAAGTTTTAGGGTTTAAGGTTTAGTGTTTAGAGTTTTTAGGATTTAGGGTTTAGGATTTAGGGTTTAGGGATTAGGTTTAGGTTTTTGGTTTACGTTTTAGATTAGGGTTTAAGGTTTTTAGTTTTTTTTAATAGAGAACAAATTTAGATTCAACACTTCTTAATTTTGATTTCATCATCCAAGTAACACACCAATTTTTCTAAGACACAAGTGACAACATAGATAAGAAATGAGCATGCAGAGATCAAATAAAAACTATAGATAACTAGAACCGTCTCTACTCTAAAGACACAGTTCCATAAGCAGCACATCGGATTGACCTTTCTTCAGTTTCTCTAATTCCCATCATAGCCACCCTGGCCTCTCGAGTATCAGCATCCACCATCATATCCCCAATATCTCCCTCCACCACCACCACAGTTGCAACAATTATCACTCCTCCGCCGGCATAACCACCACTGCTCCAACCACCACCTCCATATCCACCAACACCCCTAGATCCCCAACCACCACTACAATAATCACCGCCACCTCCTTTGCCTCCACCGCCACATCTAAAATGAGCCTGGTTGATGGTGATGTTCCTATAGTCAAGGTTCTGCCCATTCTTCCATTTTAGGTTTAGGTTTAGGTTTATTAAGATTGAGGGTTTAGGTATATTTTTAAATTTATTTAGTTACTTTAGGTTTAGGTTTCGGGTTTTAGGTTTAGGGTTTAAGATTTATGATTTAGGGTTTTAGGGTTTCTGGCTTTAGGATTTAAGGTTTAGGGTATTTTAGGGTTTAGGGTTTAGGGTTTAGGGTTGTAGGTTTTTTTTAAAATTAAGTAAACAAGTAGGTTTTGGTTTATTTAATTTATTTTGTTTATTTCTTCTTTATTTTACTTTATTTTTTTATTTAGGTTTATTTTTTTATTATTTAGTTTAATTTATTTATTATAGTTTAGATTTTTTATTCTAGTTTATTTTTTAGGTTTAGGTTTAGGTTTAGGTTTATTTTTTAATTGAGTTTTATTTTATTTTATTTTTTTTAGGTTTATTTTTTATTTTATTTTAGGTTTAGGTTTATGTTTTTTATTTTTTATTTAGGTTTAGGTTTTAGATTTTCATTTTAGGTTTATTTTTTTTATTTTTATTTTAGTTTAGGTTTTTTTTTAGTTTATTTTATTTTATTTAGTTTAGGTTTAGGTTTATTTTATTTGGTTTATTTTATTTTTATTTTAGGTTTACATTTTTCTTTTTATTTTAGGCTTTAGGTTTTCTATTTTAGTTTTTTTTAGGTTTTATTTTTTAGGTTTAGGTTTTTATTTAGTTTTTATTTTATATTATTTTTGGTTTATTTTATTTTTATTTTATGTTCAATTTTTTTTATTTATCTTTTGTATTCTTAAGTTTAGTTAACTTTCTAGTTTAGGTTTAGATTTTTATTTATTTTATTTTAGTTTATTATTATTAGTTTATTTTATTTTATTTTTAAGTTTAGGTTTAGGTTTTATTTTAGGTTTTAATTTTATTTAGGTTTATTTATTTATCTTAATTTTAGGTCTATTTAGTTTAGGTTTTAGGTTTTGGGTTTAGTTTTAGGTTTTAGGGTTTAGGGTTTATATTTTTTTAGGATTTAGGGTTTGGTTGTTTGGGAGGGTCAGGTTTAGGTTTAGGGTTTAATGTCAGCTTTAGTTCCTTTGTAGTGGAGTTTAGTTTGGGCTCAGCTTTGATTTTTTAGGATCAGGGTTTAGGGTTTGGGTTTAGGAGGTTATAGGGTTTAGTATTATAAGGTTGGGTTTGGTTTTATTTATATTTTGGGCTCAGGTTGTAGTGCCTGGGTGGCTCAGTTTAGGGTCTTTTAGGGTTTAGGGTTTGATTTAGGTTTAGGGTTTAGGGTTTAGTGTTTTTTTAAATTAAGTAAAGGTAGGTATTTAGTTTATTTATTTATTTAGTTTATTTATTTATTTTATTTTTATTTAGGTCTATTTTATATATTTATTTAGTTTAGTTTATTTATTTTAGGTTAATTTATTTTAGTTTAGGTTTTTTATTTTAGTTTATTTTTTAGGTTTAGGTTTAGGTTTATGTTTATTTTCTAGTTTAGTTTTATTTTTATTTTATTTTTAGGTTTAGGTTTTATCTTTTATTTTAAAGTTTAGGTTTAGCTTTTTATTTTATTTTCCTAGGTTTTAGATTTTAGGTTTCTATTTTCGATTTATTTTTAGGTTTTTTCTTACCTTAGGTTTATGTTTATTTTTTGTGTATTTTATTATATTTAGTTTAGGGTTTAGGTTTAGTGTATTTGAGGTTTAGGTTTAGGTTATATTTATTTTAGTTTAATTTATTTTATTTTAGGATTAGGTTTATTTTATTTTAATTTTAGGTTTAGTTTTTATTTTATTTAGGTTTTTTTAGTTTAGTTTAGCTTTTTATTTATTTTATTTTGGTTTATATTTTATTTTTTATTTTATTTTCTTTTTTAGGTTTATTTTATTTTATTATTTTATTTTATTTAGGTTTAGGTTTTTAGGTTTTAGTGTTTAGGGTTTAGGGTTGGAGTTTTAAGGTATAGGGTTTAGGGTTTTAGGGAGGGGAGGTTTAGGGTTTATGTATTTTTAGGTTTTATGGTTAGTTTTAGAGTTTAGGGTTAAAGGTCTAGGTTTTTTATAAAATTTTTTAATTTTTAAATTTTTTTTAAATTAAGTAAACTAGTAGGTTTAGGTTTATTTAGTATATTTTTTTGTTTATTTTATTTTCTATTTTAATTTAAGTGTAATTTTATTTTTATTTAATTTAGTTAACTTATTTTAGGTTTAATTATTTTAGTTTATTTTATTTATTTTTTAGGTTTAGTTTTAGTTTAGATTTATTTTTTAGTTTAGTTTTATTTTATTTTATTTTAGGTTTAGGTTTTATTTTTTTTAAGTTTAGGTTTATGTTTTAATTTTATTATTTTTTAGGTTTAGGCTTTAGGTTTTAGTTTTAGGTTTATTTTAAGGTTTTATTTTTTTACTTTAGGTTTAGGTTTATTTTTAGTTTATTTTATTTTATTTAGTTTAGGTTTATGTTTAAGTTGACTTTATTTTAAGTTTAGGTTTAGGTTTTATTTATTTTAGTTTATGTTTAGGTTTATTTTATTTTTATTTTTGAATTAGATTTCTTTTTTAGTTTAGGGTTTAGGTTTTATTTTTTATTTATTTTAGGTTTATATTTTAGGTTCAGGTTTTTATTTGGTTTTTATTTTATTTAATTTTAAGTTTATTTTATTTTTATTTTAGGTTTAGTTTTTATTTTATTTAGGTTTTTGTATTTTTTTAGTTTTATTTATTTATTTTAGTTTAATTCTTAATTTTTATTTATTTTAATTTTAAGTTTAGGTTTAGATTTATGTTTTTGTTTAGGTTTTTATTTTATTTTATTATTTTATTTTATGTTTAGGTTTTATTTATTTATTTTATTTTAAGTTATTTAATTTAGGCTTAAGATTTTTAGGGTTTAGGGTTTAGGGTTTAGGGTTTGTCAGGTTGTAGGTTTATGATCAGTTTAGGTAGGGTTTAGGAGTGGGTTTAGGGTTTAGGGTGGGTATGGTTTAGGTTAGTCTAGGTTTAGGGTTTAGGGTTCAGGTTTCTTTATTTTCTTTTTCTATTTTAGGTTTAGGTTTTTATTTTATTTTAATTTTTATTTTATTTTAGTTTAGGTTTTCTTATTTATTTTATTTTAATGTTTTAAGGTTTAGGTTTTAGCTTTAGGTTTAGGGTTTAGGGTTTAGGGGTTAGTAGGGTTGGGCAGTTGTAGGTTTTATGATTTAGAGAGGGTTTTGGTTTAGGGTTGAGGGCCCAGGGCTTTTAAATTTTTTTTCATGTTTAGGGTTTAGGTTTTAATTTAGGTTTAATTTTATTATTTTATTTTATCTTATTAGGTTTTCTTAGTTATTTTATTTTAGTTTGGTTTAGGGAATCTTGGAGTTTAAGGTTTAGGGTTTAGGGTTTAGGGTTTATTATTTAGGTTTAGGGTAGGTTTAGGTTTAGGGTTTAGGGTGGGTTTAGGAGGTTTATTTTTTTTTATTATTTTTATTTATTTTATTATTTATTTTAGTTTAGGTTTTATTTTAGTTTATTTTTTTGGTTTATATATTTATGTTTATATTTTAGTTTAGTTTTATTTTAATTTTATTTTTAGGTTTAAGTTTATTTTTTTTATTTTAGGATTAGGTTTAGGTTTTATTTTTTTTTAGATTTAGGTTTTAGGTTTTTTTAGGTTTTTTAAGTTTTTTTACCTTAAGTTTAGTTTTTTTTTTGTTTATTTTATTTGATTTAGTTTAGGGTTTAGGTTTAGTTTATTTTAGGTTTAGGTTTAGTTTATTTTAGTAGAGTCTCCTTAATCCCTAAGGCATAGCCTCTTATGGTTAACCCTTCTAAGTGTTTAGGCTTTGGTTAAGTGTTCACCTAATTACTAGAAGTGTCTTATGACTAAGGAAGCCTTAATGTCTAGATGACTCCTAGGTCTAAGAAGAAGTGGTTGAGAACTCACTCCAAAAGTGAGGTTAACAAAAGGACCACCAATAGGTGTGAGTTAACTAACAAGGCACACCACATGTATTAGAGTTGATAGAGACGATCAACAACATCCAAAGGATTGCAAGTACTAACGAAAATGATCTATGCCTACGTCTGAAAGGTAGATAGAATCACGATCTTAGTACAATGCAACTCAACTTATGCCAAGGGCATAAGAGAGCAAAAAATATTTGGTTGGAATTTCATGATAAGGACATGAAGAAAGATCCGCTAAAGGATCACACATGCATTGGGCATGACATGTGAGAGGTTTATGCCCAGGGCATAAAAGGAGAAATTCGCTAAAGATTGAGTATATGAACCTTCCACTAAGGAAGTAGGTTCAGGCTATCCATAGGGGATATGGATTTGAGTTTGATTGTGAATATGATTAGTTTTGGTGTGTATCCAGAGGGGATAAGAATCTATAACCCACTAGTGATCAAGATAGAATTAATTTTAATTTATTTTATTTCAATTTATGTGGAGGCATATCCGCTAGGGATATGGATTTGAATCCGGTAGAGATTGGGAATGTGAACCTTCCACTAGGGAAGTAGGTTTGGGCTATTCGCTGGGGATAAGAGTTTGATTGGATTTCTTATGGCTCCACACAAGAGAATGATTTTAAATTGAGGGTACATCCATTGGAGACATAAGCTTGGTTAAATTTGATAGATTTAGATTTTGATTTATGCTCCACTAGGGAGATTAATTTAATTTGATCCTCGCTAGGGTAAAGTTTGGTTTGTTCGATATGTTTAATTTGACTCCACTAGGAAGGTTGGTTTTGAATTTGGCTTGTTATAGACCTTGTCGATGTGCGATGGACCCACTAAGAAGGAGCCACGGAGCCTTGGCCTATCTTAAATTTACAAATCCAAAGGGGTAGTCCACCTTCCATAGGGTAGGGCTATCTGACCTACGGGTTGCCTTTCGGTGTGCAATTGTTGTACAAGGAAGAAAGCGTAGTAGACTTACATCTTCAAAAGTAGGGATCTATTGTTGGGGTGATCTGTCGATGGCACAATAAATCAAACCGACCTAAAGAAACTACTAAGAGAGTGTCATTGGGGTTCTTACCTCAACTCAAGACTAGTCCTGATGATTAATTTAATTTATATTGTTTTGATTTGATTTGATTTGAATTAATTTAATTTGGTGTTTTATGTTGTGGATCTTATTGGTGTGCGATGGACCCACTGAGAAGGCACTATGTCGACCTTGGCCTAACTCAGATTTACAACTCCAAAAGGGTAGTCTACCAGCAATAGGGTAGGACTATCTGACCTAAAGGTTGCCTTTCGGTGTGCAATGGCTGTGCTAAGGAAGAAAGCGTAGTAGACTTACATCTTCCAAAGCGGGGAACAACTGCTGGGGTGACCTATTGATGGTGCAACAAATCAAACCCGACCTAAGGCAACTACTAAGTGAATGCTGCTGAAGACTTATGTTAGCTCAAGAGTAGTCAGGATTAATTTCATTTGATGGATCCCATCGAACCATAGTGAGAAGTGGTCATGTCTGCCTGGGCCTATCTTAGATTTACATATCCAAAGGGGTAGTCTATTGACCGAAGGGTAAGAGTATATGACCTAAGCGGTGCCTTCTGGTGTGAAATGGTTGCACCAAGAATAAAGCATAGCAGACTTACATCTTCCTAACTAGGGACCAACCGCTAGGGTGACCCATTGATATACAACAGATCAAACCTAACCTAGGGCTGCCTGCCGGTATGCAACGATCATGCTGGAAAGAATGCATAATAGACTTACATCTTCCAAAGTGACAATGACTGTCGGGGTAACCTATTGGTGGAAAAATAGATTGAACCCAACGTGCGACTACTGAGAGAGTTTCACAAGGGACTTATCTCAACTCAAGCGTAGTCAGGCGATTCCTATAGGAAGTTTTGCTAACACTACCGTAAAGATAGGATGCCTTTTTCAGAAAGTTGCCACTATGGGCATTAATTCCTAATCCACAAGTGAAAATATATTTTATTTGTTTGTTATCGCGGATCCTGTTGGTGTGCGAGGGACCACACTGAGAAGGGGCTATGTCAGCCTTAACCTATCTTAGATTTTTTGGACCAAGGGAGAATCTGTGCATTCGGTAAATAGAATCTCTAACCACTGGGGTGATTATTAGGAAAGGGAGACTGTCCAATCCAAAAGTAACCCCAGTAGTGTCTAAATGGGGGTGCAAAGGATGTGAGCCAAGTAGAGTGTCCACAGGGGAAGTGCCACTAGTGGTGTTATCCTGATCCTTGAAGAAAATAATGCCTGCAGGTATTCGGTGGCCAACTCAAAGAGAAAGTGTAGTAGTCTTACATCTTCCAAGAGTGGTGTATCCAATGGGTGGGTCGTTACGCATATAACACCAACCAACCTAAGGTGTCCATCGGTGTGCTAGAATCAATCTAGAAAGAAGGAGAGTAGACTTACATCTCCCTAAAGCAGAATTGATTGCCAAGATAGTTTATCATTGGCTCAACAGGTGCCATATGACCTAGGGTTGCACGTCAATGTGCAACGGTTGTACTTAGAAGAAAGCATAGTAGACTTAAATCTTCTAAAGTAGGGACCAACCGTTGGGGTGACCTATTGATGGCGTAACTGATCAAACTTGACCTAAGGGGGACTACTAAGTAGGGAGTCACAAAGAAGGACTAGACCCAAACTTGAAGTAGTCAAAAAGAAAAGAGCTATCGGGGGACTTACCCTAATCCTCTACTTGACCATGTTAGTTCACAATGGCTAGTTTAAGAAGGTGTAGCAGACTTACATCCTCTTAAATGAATCCAATGTGAGGGTAGCTTACCGACCACACCGTAAGGTCTACCATGCTAATAAGGCTGCAGCAGTAGTCAAATCATAAAAAGAAGCATAGAAGACCTACATCTTTATGTATAAGGGACCACCGGTGGTAACACACCTTTGACTTAAAGGCTAATTATTGAGTACCGTAGTGGGCATTATCCCACATCAAAAATGCCCGAGACAAAGGATGTGTATCTATTTTTGTGTTATGAAAGAATGAATAGGATGCCACTTGGGTTCTCTTACACCTATCCTAAAATTCATCAAAGAATGGATGAAATGGTGCTAGAGAGGCAATGTGACTCCACCAAGAAAGGATGCCGCTTGGGTTCTCTTACACCTAATTTAATTGTGCTAGTCAAAATAGGATGCCTCTTGGGTTTTCTCTTACACTTATGCTAATACCACTAGATAATTGTGTGTAGTTTGTGTTTGTGTTGATGAAGGATAGGATGCCATTGGGTTATCTTACACCTATCCTAAATGCATTGTGACAGATTTGCAGATGAAAATGCTTTCAATTTGAAGAGATTGAATTAGAAATGGAAATTTCATTGATGATAATTATTTTCAAACATACTTTTATGGGTAATATTTCTTTATGTAGAGCCCGTTAATTGGAAGCATCAGACGCTATCTTTTATGGTTGATGAGTAGATAAGATCCTCGTTGATAAGCCTTCTCTATGACAAAAGGGCCTTCCTAAGTGGGTTCAAACTTGCCTCTCATCTTGCGATGGGCAATAATTGGTCTCCTTAGAACTAAAACAAGCTCTTCTACTTGAAAAGATCTAAGGTGGATCAACTTGTTGTGAGCTTGAATTATTTTGTCTTTATACAACTCGAGGTTCCGGCATGCTCGTCAGCGTCTCTCTTCCAAACCTTCGAGGTTTTCTAATCACAACTTGGCATTCTGTTTTGTTGTGGTCTTGCTACCCCAGCTATCCTTAGTGATGGGAGTTGGACTTCTAATGGTAGAATAGCTTTGGACCCATACACTAAGGAGAAAGGAGTAGATTGAGTTAGAGTTCTATAGGTGGTGCAATAAGCCCATAAAGCTTCAACTAACTACTCATGCCATTATCGCTTGTTATCATCGAGTGTCTTCTTGAGTATTTGAATGAGAGTTTTGTTAAAAGCTTCTACTAGACCATTCTCTTATGGGAAATAGATGGTAGAGTATCTCCAATCTTTGTTGCATCTCCAAGGGAATTTGTTGATCTTGGTACTCTTGAATGCAGTACCATTATCGGATATAATTCATTGAGGCACCTCGAACCTATATACAATATGGTTCCTGAAAAATTGGAGCACATGTTGGGCTTTGACCTCTCTAAGAGGAATAACCTTTGCCCACTTGGAAAGGTAATCAGTAGTAGTAAGGATAAATCAATGACTTTTGGAAGAAGGAGGATTGATCAAACCCACAATGTCGCATTCCAACACTTGAATGGCTAAGAGGCCAATGTTGGATGTAGAATGTTGGGTGGTTAGTGTAGACCACTCCATTGTCCTAACATTTGTGACAACACTTGGCTACATTCATGCAGTCGGTAATCATCGTAGGCCATTAGTACCCCAGTCTCTTTATCTTAGTCTTCATCTTCGGACCGGATTGGTGAGCTCTGTATAATTCTGAGTATACCTTGGTCATGATTTTATGGGCTTCGTGCTTGTCTAAAAAACATAACCACTTATAATCAAAGGACCACCGGTATAAGGCTCCATTGATGAGAGCATAGAAAAGAGCTCTCTACTTCATCTGATGGGCTTGTGACTTCTCTTGAGGTAGTTTCTGTTTAGTTAGATAGTCCATGAATTGCTGCCTCCAATCTAGCTCCTCATCCTTTTTGGCAATGGAAACCTCCCCTTCAAGAGAGAATATCTTGATGAATTTATAATCAATAAAAGATAGGACTTGCCTATTTTGAATTTTTATTGATATAGACTCATCATCCAGACATGCCAACTCTTTGGCAAGCTTTGCTAGTGCATCCACTACTGCATTCTCTCCTCAAGGGATCCTATATATGGTAACCTATGTGATTTGGACTAACAGCTCCATGGTGTACTTGTGATAATGATGGAGCTTAGGCTTAAGAACCTTGTAGGACCCAACAATTTGGTTGATGACCAGCTGAGAATCCCCAAAAACATCGATGTTCTAGATGCATAGCATGATTACTAACTCTAGACCGCCAATCAAAGCCTCATACTCAGCTTCATTGTTGGTGCAAAGATTGGATAAATGGTATGAGAATCTCATCACATCATAGTTTGGAGTTAGAAGAACTATTCCTACCCGACTTTCTTAAGAAGACAGATTCTTCTCCTTTTCGAGAGGAAGTTGCACCATCAAAATACAATTTCCATCAGCGATTGCTAGTCTCCCCTAAGTTCATGATTTGTTCATCGGGGAGATCATCATTAAGTGAAGAGTCAGGAGGAAGTGGGTGTGCTACTAAGAAGTCTTCCAATGCTTGTCCTTTCATTGCACGAAGGGGTACGAAAGTAATGTTAAACTTTGAGAGAATCATGGACCATCATTCCAACCATCTGGATAACATTGATCGTGTCATGAGATACTACAGTGGATTGACTCTGGAGATCAACTTCACTTTATGAGAAAGCATATAATGACATAGCTTTTGGGATGTAAAGATTAAAGCTAGGCAATGTTTCTCAATGGGTGGATAATTGGCTTCAGTAGGGATTAGATGATGGCTAAGATAATAGAGACCGTTCTCTTTCCCATCATCATTGGCTTAGGCCAATAAAGCGCCAAGCGAGTCATCTAATGCAGAGGATGTGAGATGTGGCTACCACAGATATAGTCCTGCTAGAACTAGAAGTATCTTCGTGTAGTGCTTGATGTCTTCTGTAGGCATCCCCGCACTTATAATCCCGCTTGAACTTAGTGTCCTTTTGATAAGTGTTGAAAATGGATGGCACCTTCTAATAGGTTGGATATGAAGCATCTTAGATATGCCAATCGCCTTGAAATGATCAAAGTTGAGTTAGACTTTTAGGTGGTGGCATTTCTAGTATCCCTTTAATCTTCTCTGAATCGATCTCGATTCCCTGGAGTAAGATAATAAATCTAAGGAACTTCTTTGAAGCTACTCTGAATGCACACTTCAGGGGGTTCATTTGAGGTTAAATTATCTTAACTGTTCAAAAACTACTCTCAAGTCAAAAAGGTAGACTTCTTTTTTATTACTTTTGACTACAAGATCAGCGACATAACACATGACTTGATGATGAATGAGTTCATTCAAGATTTGAGTCAGCATGGTATGTGGCACTAGATTTTAAGGTTGAAATTCATGACCTTCTAATAATAAATTTTGATCGGGGTTCAAAAAGTAGTATTTTTCTCATCTTCATAGGCCATCTTAATTTTGTTGTAGCTAGGTGAGCCATCCATGAAAGAGAAGATTGCATGAGATGAGGTAATGTCCACCATCAGCTCTGGGATTGGTAGTAAAAATTCATTATTTGGAAATGCCTTATTTAAGTCCCTAAAGTCAACCCATATGTGAATTTGTCCCTTCTTCTTCTTAACTGGGACAACACTGGCCAAACAGGTAGGGTATTTTTCTTTTAAGATGACACTAGAATCAATCGGTTTCTTAACTTCAAAATGAATTGTTCAATCACATGCCTAGGAGCTTGCTTGATAAGGTTAGTGCTAAGCTTGATCGCTAGTTTGTGGACTGCTACATCAAGAGATAAACTAGTCATCTCTTCATAACTCCATGCGAAGTAGTCCTTAAACTCATTCAATAGCTTAACTAAGTCATTGGTTTCAGTTTGGTTCAATAAGGAACTGATGTATGTTAGGCATAGATCTTCTTTAATCCCTAGGTTAATTTATTCAAATTCATCAATGGTTGATTTGATTTCTTCTTCAAACTCTGGTGGTCTATCCTTGACTTGGAAATCATCTGAAGTTTTAAGCACTCCTCCTCATAAGTGTTAGTGTTATTTGAAAAGAACATATCAGATTCCAAATGATTGCTGATGAATAGGTAGTAATTTTAATCATTGATTGGACCCACTGTATCAAATCCTAGTCCTTATCTTGGTTGAGAATGTTGGCATTTGTTATCACATAATCTCTTGAATTAATATAGCCTGTGTTTAGACCATGTATGTGGGATTAATCCCTTCTTTTCTAAATTAAGAACATAAGGTGAGTACCAATCAAAATGCAATTATATTAAATCTTTATATGAATTATCTTCAAGTTATACATCAACTTATTGACTTGTGGATGATGCTCCCAGAAAGAATCTCTGAGTCTTCACATCTGTGGATGACTTAGGGGATTCCTTAATTATCAAACCCTCAACTTTTTGTGAGAGTCCTATGGAGGGGCTATCTGCTCATTGGAACCAATGACTTGTTTACCCTTATCCTAAAGTGCTACTCTAGGAGTAGAACTTTACCACTACATAGGTTAACTTTAGAGACTTCATATGGTAGGTTGGCAAAAAGTTCTACCGCCCATCTGCATACCTTCTCCTATGGGATGCTGGTTGACTCCAAGTCAATCTCAATGGGTGAACCATTGATTTAGAAAAGGAAAGTCATGATTGGATTAGAAGTGAAAGGATCAAAGTTATTAGAGCTATAATAATTTTTTTAGACTTGGGAGCTTTCAATAAGAATAAAATAAAGAGCATCATAAATGGACAAGATGTAAGTGGAATCTATTTTATTCATTGATTTCTTTTTTAGGTGGAGGTATATAATATAATCAATTAAAGTAAGTGGGGTAAAGGTTTTAGTGCCTTGATACTGACACTCTTGTCAAAAGAAGAAATGGATGAAGAATGCAATGGAGGGTGAGACCGATGGGTACACTAATGAATGAACTATCCAAGGAAAGTGTGGACTAACGCTGAGCTCCCACTTTTCTCAAGTTTTCTTTGTCAACCTGCTAACCTTCCTTGATGTTGGAGGTTTGAGCTGCCTTAAGCATCTACAAGGAGAGTTTCTTGACCTTAGAAATAATCTTTTTAGAGGTTCGAGATAAGGAAATATCCCAACATTATTTTGTCTTCTCCTGGTGGTGGATAGGAGTTCCACTACTGGGTATACTGCTGAGGAGGTGGTTGTAATGGCCATTGAAGTGACTGTGGTGGCCGGTATGATGACCGAGGTGGTGGTAGAGGTGATGTATATGGAGGCTACTGAGCTCTAGGTCTCTCAAACTAAACTCTAAGTGGTTGCTTCCCCCTATCAACTGATGCCACTACCACTGGCTTCTTTTCAAAAGCTTTCTTCAGTTTAGGCTTGGATGGTCTTGGTAAAATAACTATTTGTCTTCTCCTTGTAGACTAGCCACCTTGTTGATTAACTTCTCAAAGGTTTTGATAGTAAATCCTTTGAGCATAAAAGCAACTGAGCCATGAATATTCTTAAGAAGAGTCTCTATGCTGTGTTGTTCGGATAGCTACGATATATTTCATACTCAAGTTTCTCCACTTGAGAATATAATCAATGAGGGTCTCACCAGGGTTTTATTGTGCTACAATGAGATAGCCCACAATCACCATTTATTGAGCTCCAACAAATCTCTTAATGAAAAGTTGTCCCAACTCAGCAAATATCTTTATCGAACCATTGGGTAGTTCGACGTACCAATCGAATGCAATCCCTGAAAGACTATTGATAAATAAGCAAAATAGAAGTGCATTGCTACCATGGGCATTGCAATAGCTAGCTCTAAAGTATGCTATATGCTACCGAGGGTTCGCACTGCCATCAAAAATCTTGAAAGAAGGTAGCACAAAACTTTTGGGATACTAAACAATAACAAATTCCTCTATGTCGGTCTACCCTTTGGAATGAATGAGTACTTGTTTCCAACGCTTCTCTCACTTCCTGTTCCACCATTTGTTTGAGGTCTCTCTCCTACATGAAGGTATTATCTATGACATTTTTATGCAGGCTACCACTGCCTTGATCTACAAGAGAGGTACTCTTGGGGGGTTCTAAGACATGTAGAAGCTTAGGTTGCTCAGCCTCCATAAGGCTAGGATGTAATGCTAGAGCTTCGTTCTCAAGTGCTAGTATTTCCACTAACAAATCCTCAACCTTCTTCTCCATCCTGTGGATTTAATCATCCTTTTGCCTAAGCTACTAAAGGAGGTGTTGGGTTGAATGGACAGCATCATCTTCTTCAACCACAACACCTTCTTGGCTTTGATGGTCTCAGTGGAGGGAGCTTCGAGTATCTACCATGTGGACTTTGGTTGAATCCTCTAGAAGATCATCCTTATCGGGGTCAAAAGCTACCTTCCCCTCCTCTAAATCTGAATGATCTTTACCTAGAAGTCATATCTTCTTAGCAAAGTAGTCCTCTAAGATGTCATCTATTGAACAATCTCTTACTTTGTCTGGATGAACCAGAATAAAGACTCGCTAATGGCCAACTGTGCAACTATGCTCATATGAATCTATGCAATGCATGTTGCCTACTAACGGGACACCCTCACTAAGAGGATCAACTACCATGGGAACTATACTGATGTCCCCTCCCTCCTCTGCTATTGTCACTGTTGTTGGTGGTCACTACTGTGGCTGTGGTTATGGTGGTGGCATGACCACAGTGACTTTGGGTCTTCACTCCTTCACCACAACTGATGTGGGAGGTCGAATGGGAGAGCTCGACCTCACCTCAGTAGGTGAAGTAGATGGAGTGGGATCTTTAGGTTGTAGCCAGATCACCAATGGGGACTTCCTCTCCCTGGATGTAGATCTCTGAACCTTGGTAGGAATAGTTGAAGGAGGGACCTGGACTAGTAACGGTGGACGGGGAACAAAGCGGTGTGATGGAGGTAACATTGACTGCCCTTTCGTTAGAGTTATCCTTTGATGGCCGGTGGTGTCAGTGAGTACTATACCATCTATGCAATCGGCCCGGTGGCCCGATGATCAGGGAAGTCAACAAGGGAAGAGGCCACCGACTACCTAGCGTACCTCTATCTCTTCTTACTGCCCGCCAAGGCTGCAACTTTGTCCTTGGTGGTCCTCTCTCAATGATATGGGAACTGATGCTCCTGGGGATCACAGACCTCAGATTGAATAATGCACCGTAATCTCCAGAGGCTCGCCAACCTGGTGAAGAATTATTGTGAGGCTAGCATAGAGTTTCTTCCTCTACCTAGTTGGTACCTCATAGTAAGCTGGTGGTGGAGGAGATGTAGCAATCCTTCTTGCATCCTCCTCTCCATCTAAATCAGATAATGGGTGGAATTTACTACCACCCAAGAAAGGGGAGACTGGTTGAGGAGAACCCTCCTCAGCAATATATGATGCGGTGTCAACCTCCCTAGCTACTCTCTCTTGGTGCCGCTTGATCTTCCTACTTTTTTTGCGATGTTGGGTGTGGGAGAGCAGTATGCTGCGGGAGCTAGAAGCTTCCTCAAAGGTAGGAGAGAATATCTCATATGCTAAGATAGTCTTCCCCTTTGAGGGGACCAAGGAGGAGGTAATAGCTCGCACCAGAGTTGTAGTAGGAACAATATAAGTAGACTGAACTAGCACTGGCACTGCGGCACGGGGACCTCCACGGCCTTCTTCCTCAAAGAGGGAAACTCAGGGGTCGGACTTAACATCAAAGCGGAGGAGTGGCTTTTGCCCTACCACCTCCTCCGGCTGACAGTTGTGAGGGCTGGCCCTTCAAATGTAATTCTAACCCCCTCAAAGCCATGGCCAAAGTAAATTAGGTGGGTGGCCTCAATCGTGGTGAGATTGGCCTGATCGTAGGCCAAGTCTACACCAGAGGGGAAAGTGAAAACAAACTTGCTAGGAGCCATGGCAACTGTACTGACTGAAGATTGAGCTTAATTGAGTACTCTGATATCTATACATGTGAAATTATAACCGAGTCATACTTTGACCTTAATATTTGCCTTTAATCATAAATTTCTAATTTGAATTCTGATTTTGAACCCACAATTAACAAATTTAAGTATGTTAAGGGGGTTTCATTGAATTGGAGAGATTTATAATTTTGAAGAGAGGCTTTGCCAAAGAATTGGTTTGTTGATTTTGGAACCTTCATCCAATAAATTAGGATATGTTGAATGAGGATCCTCCATTTGGAGAGATTTCTAGAGATGATTTTATTTTGCTAATCCTTTATTTTGAGATTTTAATTTTGGAGCATTCACTTAGCAAATTTGGGTATGCTAAGAGAGATCCAAGTACATGTTTGAAAACATTTTTGAACATATCTTTGTTGTTTATGATGATTGTTTGTCATGTATTTGATTTGTTTTTATTTGACAATGGGATCTTTACTTAACAAATTTAGGTATCCTAAGTGAATCCCAATGTGTTTGATGTATTTTGATTTGATTTTGAAAAATGAGACCCTTAACAAATTTGGTATGTTAGTTAGACTCAAGTGTGTTTAATATATTTGAAAGTGAGATTCTTACCTAATAAATGTGGTATGTTAAGTAAGATCCAAAATATTTGATGTTTTGTTTTGATTTGAAAAGTGAAATCCTTACTTAACAACTTATTATGTTAAGTAGGGCTCAAGTGTGTTTGTTGCTTTGATTTGAAGATAGGGCTCTTACTTAACAAATGTGGTATGTTAAGTAAGGTCCAAAAATGTGTTTGATTTTAATTCGAAAGTGGGATTCTTACCTAACAAATGTGGTATGTTAAGTAAGTATGACTTGGTATTTGTTTCATTTTGAAAGAGGTGAACTCTCATTTAACAAATGTGGTATGTCAAATGGAGTTCAATTTGATTTTCATGATGTTTTTGATTTTATAAAATGGAGATTCTCATTTTACAAATTTGGGTATGTCAAATGGATGTCAATTGTGCTTAATTTGTTTCTGATTTGAAAAACACAACTCTACTTAGCAAATGTGGGTATGTGAAATGAGATTCAAAATATATATCTTGACTTTGTGTGTGATATTACTTTCAAAAAGAGGGGAACTCTAACAAATTTGAGTATGTTAAGTGGGTTCAATTATATGTTTATTTTGATTTTAAAAATGGAACTCCATTTAACAAATTTGGGTATTTTAAATGGAGTTGGTTAATTGATTTTATTTTAAGAAATGTGCTTTTTAAAAATCTTTGAAAGGGGTTTTGCTTATTGTAAATTTGATTTTGATTTTTTGAAAGAGGACCCTCATTTAACAAATTTAGGTACGATAAATGAGGTTTGATTGTCTTTTAGTTTAAAGAGATCTGAAAAATTTTATATTTTTGAAAACTTTAGGTGGAGTGAATTTAAAAATGATTATGTAGAGAGGAATCCTCCCCAGCAGAATCACCAGAAAAATCTGTGGTGTTTATTTTTGGAGGTAGGACATGACATAGATCTTAGGGTTATTTATTGAAGTGATAGGGTATTATATAAAGGTATGATTCACTATTTTGAATGATATAAATCATCACCCTATAATGGACCTAATCGCCTAATAAGGACTCCTAAAGTATGATGGGTCTTCGAATGTACCAGAGATCTTTCCTCCACTTTACATGGAAAAGTAAAGTAGGGTTTATATTAAGCTAGGTTCATTAAGTTCCCTATGGAGGCAGACCTCTATAGTTAATTACATTATAAGAAATAGAAATTCCTTAGGAATACTCTCGATTAAAGTAGAAATTAAGGTCTCCAAATATTTCAAGGCTAGACTATGAAAGGATTATTTGTATTGGAAAATCTAATGGGATTATTCAAGGAGAGGACTTGTTATTGAAGGCAAAGTGAGTATTCCAATCTATCCTATGGTTGGGCTTTATATGTTTGAAGTTGAAGAGATTGAATTTATTGAAGTTGACATTTTATTAGAAAGCTAGGACTTATAATCCAACAATATAAGATTATGGAAATGCCTAAGAGGTTAGGATTTATGCTAGTAGCCTAAAGAAAATAGCTACCTCGGATCCAAAATCTAAGGAGATTTGGTAAAAGATAAAGCTTGACATAAGTCTAAGCGATGATGGGTTTATGATTTACCTCCACAAGAGAGGATAAACCACCTAACTGGTGGGCTTACAACTGGTTAGAGTGGTAACCAGCTAACTCCTCATATGCTTTAAATTCATGTAGGCAAGTCTTATGAGTTGCAAGATAGCTAGAATAGTTATTATTTAGAAAAAGACTAGAGCCCTTAAACCTACTCCCTAAGAGACTAAAGCATGAGTGGTATGAGTAATGACTTAATTTACAAATGCAAAATCTTTTTAAATTTTATTTCAATTTTGGTACTTCTTTTTGAAAAAGGCTTTAGGATTTTAATGCCTATATGCACAATGAAAATATGTTATGGGCTAAATCAGCTAAAAGAAGGTGTTCTCAAGCATAAAGGATGCTTTCATAGGTCAAGCATTCCCCTATCGTACAAGGATGGAGTTCCTTCATGTTCAAGAGAGAAATAATATGCATGCATGTTGTGAGACTTTCAACCATTCAGCTAAGGGGTTGCTAAATCTTTTAATTATCTTATTTAAAACCAAAGCTGTATGGTGAGGTTATGAGTTATTTTAAATTTTAATTATGATTTATTAATTAGGGTAGAGAAATTAATTTTATCTTAAGAGCCTAATCGCATCTAGACCACACATTAAAGCATCAAACATATAAGAAACTAAGAAAACATGTTGTTTCTAATGCACAATCTAAACACAACATTAAACAATTTTATAGACTACCATAAAAGAATAAAAGGCTACGATCGACTTTCACCGCATGAAAAAGAGAAATTGGGTAGCTGAGCTCTACCCTTATACAACTCGATATATAAAAGAATAATTATAGTTACAAATAACAAAAGCTTTAGGGGGTCTTCAAGTCTTCATTATTCATGTCTCCTTCATTTCTTTATATATTTTCTTCTTTTGATGTGGTAGACTTCAAGGCATCACATGGCACCCTAGGACTAAGCCTTCTAGCCAATGCTCATCCTAAACCCCCATAGTACTAATCCTAATTCCTAATGCAAAATTACATTAAAAATATGAAAAGTAAATCTAACTACACCTGCAAAATAAGTGTTAGCTAAACACACATATAGCCCAAGTAGTTATATTTATAATTTGGACTTAGCACCGTGCACATCAGTAACCAAGCCCACCTATCCTAACTTAGATTATGCTTAAGGATTTAAGCAACCTGCAAAGAGAGCATTTATATTTATTTTTAAGCGGCCCCTTAAGCAAAATCCCTTACAAAAAACAAAGGTAGACTATCAACAACCTAACATCCAGCCTATGATACATTCTAACATCCAGTCTAAAACATTATATCATAGAACAAAACACAACATCATCCATACAATCAACAGATCGACCTAACAAAATTCTAGGGTCGTTGACCTAGTATTCTAGTGTGTGAAAAAAGGGCTTGTGTGAGAAGAATTTACCATGCTTCTTTAATTTAAGTTTTAATTTGGTGTTTGAATTTGTTTAGAATTTTCCTTTGGGTGGTTTCAATTTAAATGATTTAATGTTTTATTTTCCATTTTATTTCACTTTTATTTGGTTAAAGTGATATTTAGGTTTTCAAGAATGAAGAGTAGAATGGATTCTATTTTTGGATGGAACTCACCATATTCTACATCCTAACTCCTAATAAGTCTATCTAATGTCTTTAAGTATCTTAATTAGCCCATTTGAATTTATGTGATTGATTTGATTTGATTAATGTTTGTTTGATTTAATTTAGATTTTAAAATTTAAGTTTTCTTAATCTGTATTTTGATTGATTAATTTTGGATTAGATATTTTGATTTAATTAAATTTTGATAATTCAATATCCTTAATATCTAATGAAGTTTAAGTTTGTTTAATTTCATATATTGATTGATTAATTTTGGATTAGATGTTTTGATTTAATTAAATTTTGATAATTCAAGATGCTTAATATCTAATGCTTTTTTTGTTTTAATTTCATATGATTATTGTCATTTTGATGTTTGTTTAAATTAATTGATTTCTATTATTTTATTTGAGTTTGAGTTAGATTGATGAATGTATTTTAATTTACTTATGATTTATTTAAAGTTTAATGTGTTCTTTTATTTGAATTCCAATTAAGGGTTTAACTTATTAAATTTAGATGTTTAGTTTATATAAATGATTATCTCTTTAGCTTAATGATTATTCTCTTATCTTAGTTCAATAAGTTTTTTTATTTGGATTTTATCTTTGTTTAACTTATTTTGATATTGATTAGAATTTGGAGTAATTGGATATGATTTAATAACTTTAGAGTTTATATTTAATTTTATGTTCATTTGATTTGATTATGATATTTAGAATATGAATTATACAAGTTTGCTCTCTTTTTCTTGACTTTAATTGTCTATGTCCTATGTAGTTTATATATATATATATATATATATATATATATATATATATATATATATATATATATATATATATTAATATGTGATTTGAATTAGTTATGAATTCCTCCAAAATTTTATATGAATAACTAATCAAATAAAGCTAGCCAATTGTAATAGTTGAGTTAATTACAAATAAGGATATGTCACATAACTAAATTTTCTTTTTGATTTTAGAATCAACATATGACAATTAGAGATTAAATTGATTTTATAATTGACTTTCAAAAATTATGTTCAAACAAATTTTTATATTCAATTATAATATTTATAATACTATTGGTTTAGTTAATTTTTTTCTCTTTTTATACTAAGTTTTACTTAGATTTTATAATAATTTAATTTGCACCCTTTTTTATTTTGTTTGATCACATATTATTTCTTTTTTTTTGTTTTGATTGGAATTCTAAAGGTTGATTAACTCCTTTTATAAGATCTGATTGAATTTAATAATAAGTAAAATAAGGTGGATTAATCATGATCATTCGATCAAAAATCAAATGACCCACGAGTTAATCATGGTTTGATAGGTGGAATCAAATCACTACGCCATTCGACCTAATCAAAACTATTAATTTCAAACACATAAAATAAATAGTTTTGCTCTTGTCTCTAAACTCTTTCCAAAAGGATTAAAAAGTAAAGTGCACGGGTTCTAAAGGTTGGATCCTAATGACGCTCGCATTCAACACATCAAACATAAGATCCCTAAGGCTTTCTAAGCGTTTAAGAATTATACCTCACTGGAGCTAATGTACGGTGGATTCTGACTAATAGGTGGCTTCGTTTAGAAGAAATGAAGCCCTATTGAGATGCTTGTTGGGTTGGATCAATACTTCAGCTAGCATTCCTTTTCTTAGCTCATATGGTTCGCTTTAAATGCTTCCTCACTGATTGAAGATAGTGTTGGCTGAATTGGTCAATTTGAATAGCTTACGTAAGACACGAGGGAGATTTGTCTCCTCACCAAGTATCCCATAAGCTCACTCACGGTCACTGCTTGTCAGAGCTTCGTCATTCCCATGGACAAAAAAGTTAGAAGCAAGCTGGAGGATCCTTACATGCGCTTGGGTTGTGTAGAGAATAGTAGTTCAAATGTAGGCCAATAAGGGAAAACCTGGATGGAGAATAGGAGGTAGTGGAATGCAAGCTCGAACAAAAAAAGAGGTTCAACATATAAGGAGATTAAAGTTGGTAGAATTTTTGTAAGGAAATGTGGAGAAGATCAAGTGTTGGCTATCTAGTAGAGGAAGAGAGAGAGGAGAGAGGCTCAATGTTGTACCATTGAACCAAAAATGAGAGGAGAGAAGAATGCCTGCTGAAAGAGTTTAATGTGGACGAGAGCATGGTTGGAATGAATATTCTCACAGTGCCTCTCGACTTGTGGGCTGGGGATGAAGCTTGTTTATGGATAAGAGTTTTGGGCATGAGTCTCTCATATGCTCAAGGAAAAGGAGAAGGAGGTGTGCTAGCCTAAGAGGAGGAAGAATCAAACTAGTAAGAGGATGAGATGCTACTTGCATGATATGGAGAGTGAAGACATACACAAAAGTGAATCCCATAGGATGAAATGAACAAGGATGGCTTTGACTACTCTTTCATGAGGAAGATGAGAGAGAGGTCTCTTAAAAAAATGTCGAGGATGAGTGAGGAAAAGCTTTCTCTTGTTCCACCAGAAAAAATAGAGGAGGAGATGGTATTTGGCAAAGAAACATGGAAAGGAGTCTCACCATGACTTATTTTAGTCAAGGATGGGAGGCTTTGAGAGAGAGAGAGAGGAGAGAGAGAGAGAGAGCGAAGAGAGAGAGAGAGAGAGAGAGAGAGAGACATGGAGATGGCTCACATAAGATGGTAAGATAAGATATTTTATTTTATTTTATTTTTTAAAGGAGAGTAGAATTTCATTTGAATAGAAAAAAAAAAATTTATTAGAGATTCACATGAAATAAAAAAAAGACTTCATGCTTTGCTAGCTTTAATAAAAGAGTGATGTCCAAATTTATTATTATTTTATTTTATTTTAAATGTAGGATGATGATAGCATACATGCTTGATATATATATATATATATATATATATATATATATATATATATATATATATATATATATATATATATATATATATATATATATATATATATATATATATATATTCTCTTTGGTTCATGATGAGGATGGTATTTTTTTGTTATAATTATTTTAGACTTATTCTTTTTTATTTATAAATCTTAACAATATTTAATAATTTTGATATTATAGTTTTAATTTAAATGAAGTTTATAAATTATATATACTATAATTAATGGTTATTCAAATTGTATATTTATTATTTATTTATTAGTTAATTATTTTGATATAATTTTAGTTAAATTTATATTTGATGTTAAAATTTAATTATATTTATATTTTAATTATGCAATGATAATGTTGATTATTATTTTTTTCTTTAGGTAAATGATTGATTTTTAATTTTATAGTTTGATTAGCTTGCTAATTATATTTTATTTTAGTTTAATTGATTCAAATGATCATTTTGATTCAATTATGGTGTGGGGTTACACTCATGTTTGATTAAGTGTTTAAGATGATTTGGAGTTATTGATCTCACTTGATTTGATGTAGATTTAGATTTAAGCCCATTTTGATAAAAAATTAGGCTTAATGGGCCACATTGGACTTATTTGAGTTAAATGATCAAATTTATTAAATTAAACCCAATGGTTGCTAAATTTTATCTAATTATAAATTTTAAATGATTTTGGTTGTTTGATTTAAATTAATTTTCAATTTAATTTGAATTTAGATTTAATAGGACCCATTTGGGTCTACTTAGGTTAGGTGGCCAAATCAACCGATTTGGATCTTCATTAAATTTAGATTTGTTTAGTTTTATTCTCAAATATGTTCATTTGATGATTTTGTGTCTTCAGAGTGACTCAATTTGATCAAATTTTAATTTGTTAACTTTGACTTAGTGGAGCCCATGGGTCAACTATAGGTCAAATGACCTATTTGTTATTTTTTTCCCATCATGATTTATTTTTTTAGTCTGTTTCTATTTATGCATTATTTTCATGTTTTGATTCAATTTAATTTTTTAATTTTGATTTAATTTGATTTTATTTGGACTTAGGTGATTTGGAGCTTTTTGAATATTTTGGGTCAAATGGGTTAGATTAGGTTTTACCTAGGCTTGATTGATTTGATTGTAGATTTTGGTATGGCTTGAAATGATGATTTAAGTATTAATTAATTTATGAGAAAATCAATTGAGTTAGGTTTGATTGGATGAGATTTGGCTATGTCCATGAAATTGCCTTAAGGGTTTGGATTTGGATTTGATTTGATTTGGATTTAGGTTTTGATTATGATTTGAAGTTGAGTTTGAGTTTGAATTTGATAAATTGATTGAAGGGTTGAGTTGATCTTTGAGAAAATCAATTGAATTTGGATTGATTTGGATTTGGCTAAGGCTAAGTCCATAAGATAAATCATAGGGTTTAGGAAGGATTTTGATTTTAGATTCGATAATGGGCTTCAATCAATTGATTTGGATTTTGATATTTGTATTGAATTTGAGATTTTGAGAAGGTGAACATAGGTCAAATTTAGACTATAGAGTGAGTCTCCTTAATCAAGGGAATAGCCTAATCCTATGGTTAACCTTTCTTTGTCTTTAAGCTTAGGTTAAGTGTTCACCTAATTACTAGAAGTGTCTTATGGTTAAGGAAGTTTTAGCATCTAGAAGACTCCCTTGTCAAAGAAGAAGAGGTTGAGAACTCACTCCAAAAGTGAGGTCAATAATGGCTTTTAGGGTTTAGGGTTTAGGTTCTAGGTTTAGGGTTCAGGTTTAAGACTATGGTTTAGGGTTTTTGATTTTTCCCATAACAGAGAACAAATTCAGATTCAACATTTCTTCTTTTTAATTTCTTCAACCAAGTAACACACCAATTTATCTAAGACACAAGAGACACATAGACAAAAAATGAGCACACATAGAGTAAATTAAAAACCTTAGATAACTAAAATTGTCTCTACTGTAAAGACATAGTTCCATAAGTGGCGGTCATCGACCATTCTTCAGTTTCTCCAGTTCCCATCAGAACCACCCCGGCCTCTCAAGTAGCAAGATCCACCATCATATCCTCGATCTCTCCCTCCACCACCACCACAACTGTAACCTCCGTCGCTCCTCCCACCTCCATAACCACCACTCACCAGTATACATGTCACTAGCACCTCTAGATCCCCCACCACCATACTAACTATCGCCTTTTCTTACACCACCATCTTGAGATCTAGGCCGAGCATGGTTGTGATGATGTTCCTACCGTCAGGGGTTTTACCATTCTTAGAGTTTAGGTTTAGGTTTAGGTTTGTTAGGTTTTAGGGTTTATTTTTAAATTTATTTAGTTACTTTAAGTTTTGGTTTAGGGTTTTGGGTTTAGGGTTTAGGGTTTAGGGTTATTATTTAGGGTATAGGGTTTTAGGGTTTATGCTTTTAGGGTTTAAGGTTTAGGGTTTAGAGTTTATTATTTAGGCTTTAGGGTTAGTTTAGGTTTTAGGGTTTATGGTTTACGGTTTAAGGTTTAGGGTTTCAGGGTTTAGGGTTTAGGGTTTAGGGTTTAGGGTTTAGGTTTGGTTTTAGGGTTTAGGGTTTTATGGTTTAGGGTTATTTTATGGTTTAATGTTTTGGGTTTAGGGTTTAGGTTTATGATTTAGGGTTTAGGGTTTAGGAGGTTTAGGGTTTAGTTTAGGGTTGTAGGGTTGAAGGTTTATATTTTAGGGTTTAGGGTTTTGAGTTTTAGGTTTTAGGTTTAAGGTTGAGGATTTTTTACATTTGGGGTTTAGGGTTGTAGGTTTAGGGTTTAGGATTTAGGGTTTAGAGTTTAGGGTTTAGGCTAAAGGATTAATGGTTTAGGATTTATAGTTTAGTTTTAAGTTTAGTTTACTTTTAAGTTTATTTTTTGCTTTAGATTTTTATAAAGTTTTTATTTTATTTTATTTTATTTTTGATTTATTTTATTTTATTTTAGGTTTAGGTTTATTTTCTTTTTAGGTTTAGTCTTAGGTTTAAGTTTAGGTTTTAGTTTATAATTTTATTTTATTTTATCTTTTTATTTCATTTTGGTTTATGTATATTTATTTATTTTACTTTTAAGTTTTATTTAGTTTAGGTTTAGATTTTTTTCTATTTTAGAGTTTAGGGTTTAGAGTTTGGGGTTTAGGGTTTAAGGTTTAGGGTATTGGCTTTAGGGTAAAGGGTTTTTGGTCTAGGGTTTAGGGTTTAGGGTTTACAATTTAGAGTTTATAATTTAGGGTTTAAGGTTTAGGGTTTTGGGTTTAGGGTTTTTCGGGTTTAAGGTTTAGGTTTAGGGTTTAGGTTTAGTTTAGCGTTTAGTGTTTTTAGTTTTTTTAAAATAGAGAACGAATTCAGATCCAACATTTCTTATTTTTGATTTCAACAACCAAGTAATGCACTAAGTTTTCTTAGACACAAATGACAACATAGATAAAAAATGAGCACCCATAGAGCAAATCAAAAACCATAGATAACTGGAATTGTCTCTACTCTAATGACACAATTCCATAAGTAGGAGATCATATCATTATTTTATTTTATTTTTTAGGTTTATTTTATTTTTATTTAAAGTTTAGTTTTTATTTTATTTAGGTTTTTAATTTTTAGGCTTATTTTAATTTTCAGTTTAGTTAACATTTTTATTTATTTTATTTTAGTTTAGTTTTTATTTATTTTATTTTTAGGTTTGGGATTTAGTTTAGGTTTTTATTTTATTTTATTTTTTATTTTATTTAGGTTTAGGTTTTTTTATTTATTTTATTTTAAGGTTTTATTTAGTTGACATTTAGGGGTTTAGGTTTATATCGTTTAGAGTTTAGGGTTTGGAGTTAGGGTTATATGTTTTAGGATTTAGGTTTTAGGGTTTAGGGTATAGGGTTTTAGGGTTTAGGGTTTAGGGTTTAGGGTTTAGGGTTCTAGGATTTGATGTTTAGGGAGGGTTTAGGGTTTAAGTTTTAGTTTAGGTTTTTATTTTATTTTATTTTATTTTTTTATTTAGGTCTAGGTTTTAGGGTTTAGGGTTTAGGGTTTATGGTTTAGGGTTTAAGATTTAGGGTTTAGGGTTTTAGGTTTAGTTTAGTTTTGGTTTAGGTTTAGTTTTGGTTTAGGGTTTAGGTTTTTGGTTTAGGGTTTAAGTTTAAGTTTAGGGTGTAGGGTTTAGGGTTTTGGGTTAAGGTTTAGGGTTTTTTTTTTGAAAATTAGGAGAATTTTATTGCCACAAAATAAGGAGAACAAAGTCCTTAAAGGGGATAAATCTCTAAGCTAATGCTCGAAGAGCTACAATAAAACCTAAATAGATGAATCCCCAAACTAAACTATTACAATAAATAAAGAAGCAATTGAAAAACTAAATTAGCCATAGTAGAAGATCCATATTAGCAATAGGAAAATCCACTTGATTTCTTTGATAATAGCAAAATCCACCTGCTAGACTGCCAACCTATAAAAGAAATTTGCAACATACTAAGGAAAGGATGAGTACATTTAAGTAGGCATAAAGAGAAGTAGCAAAGAGAAAGAGCAAAGTAAAGAAATGGCTCAAGCTCAGTCATAATCATCTTAAGGAGCAACACTATATGTAAGCATCCAAACTTTAGATGAAGGGTTACAATATAATGCTACCAAAAAAAAGAAAGAGAGGGAAACATCAAGGTCATAGAAACCTCATCTAGGTAGTCATCCAGATCATCATCAATCAAAGTTGCAAAGTCTTCCAACTACAAAAGAGAACATCCTAGCATAAAACCACCAAAATAACCAAGCCCAGTAAGGCATACTAATAGCCATCCATCGTGCAATACATCGGAAAACCACCAAAGCCAACACCAAAAGGGAGGAGAAATACCAAAAAGGGCAAGCATCATTAATAGGGATAACAACACAGTCCAGAAAAGATAGGCCCAAAGCCAAGGAACCATCCCTAGATTATCTCCAAAGCAACAACAAACTAATACCCAAATAGAGGGGACAACTAACACCAACAATAACCACAAATCCAATCCAAGCAGAGGATAACCCAAGCGTACAAGCAAGAGATAAAAGGGGAGATGCCTCTCCACCAAGATAGATAAACAAAATGACCAAAGGAGCATCCGGAAGGCTATCGCTACGAATAGCCAGTGTAATAGTAAAACCCACCACAAGCCATGAGCCAAGTATTAGGAAATAAAGAGAGTAGAATACACCAGAAAGAGGTAATACCCATAAGCAAAAGAAATTCCAAGAAACCAAACCAAGGCACTAGCACCCAAGGAGAAATAACAGCCACTAAACAGCCTTCAACCAACCAACTCAAAATGACCAAAACCAAGACCAAAAAAACTACAAGAGCTCACCAGCAATAAAATAGAAGCAAAGAGCCAATAAAGCCACCTAGCCCACCAACAAACAACATTTATTCCAGGAGAAAATAGACCAACAGCTAAGCAGCCACCCAGATAGAAAAAAAGAAAAAGATAAGCAGTTGTAGCCAAGAGAGGAAGACCATTACAATAGGAGGCTGAAAACATAACCAAAAGAACCAAACCAAAAATTACAAAACCAATCACCATGCCCCAATCAACAAAACAAGAAAAATTAATAGCCAACAATTAGCCTCCACCAGGTGAAATCCAAACCAAAGATAAACCACCAACAACCCTCCAAATTTGCCACCAACAGAGGAGGTAAAACCAACCAACACACCACTCAGTCAACCAACACCCACCAACATGCCAATCCCCGACCAACAAGGCCACCCAACCAACCACCACAATAGAAGATCCAACTTAGATAAGGAAGCCGCACAAATATGAGGAAAGCCTCATTCAGGAGGGAAAGATAGATAGCAAGCATAAGCACAACCCAATAGGAGGCCACCAAAAATAACCAAGAAATATTTATGGTAACCACCCAAAAACAACCAAGGAAAGGCAAGCTGGGAGGACCACCAACCCAACAACAAACCGGGAGGAAAGGAACCTAACTGAAAATAAGGTCTCTTCTAGACCCTAGAGAACAAATAGCCACCACCAAAGAGAAAATAGGAAGTTAACAACCACAAAAACATCAACCTTCAAGCCACAAATCAGAGGGAACAACCAACAATCAGTAGCCACCGAGCCAAAATAAGAAAGGAAAGAAACAACCACCAAAAAGCCATCACTAAGACATAATTGAGAAGATTAACAAAAACCTTCAAACAAACACCACCCAAGACAACCTGGCAAAGGGTAGAAACAAACAACAACATCAACCAAACAAGGTAACACTCATAGAAAATGAGGTTCACCAAAACCCACAAAAAGAACAATAAGGAGCAATCCAAATATGGGAAAGCACGAAAGCAGCAATCAATAAAAAGGCTCAAAGAAAACACCATAGCCAAAGACCAATAAAAAATACACAAGTTAAAGCTTAAAGTAAGGTAGTTCAGAGTTATCTAGATTAACCAAGCCTCTCAGTAGCTTAGGTAAGTTTTTATTATCTAATATAGTGAGCTCATTTAATTCAGCACCCAAATTGGCTAGGAAATCCGCAGAAGCATTACCTTCACGAAGAATATGAGAAATTTTTTAACAAACTTGAGAGAGGAGGGTTTTAGTGTGATTAAGGAGATAAAATAAGTCAATATTCCCCATTTTATTAGACGTGAGCATATCAGGTAAAAGAAGAGTGTCAACTTCAATCCAAATATTAAAGAGGCCTTTGTTCAAAAAAATATCAATAGCTTTTTTAACAACCATAAGCTTAACATAAATAAGAGAGCAGGCTTTGAGGGGATAAGCAAAAACACAAATTACAATACCTTTGGAATCCCTAATAATACCACTGCAACCACATTTACTATGTGAAACTGAACCATCAATATTAATTTCAATAAAGTTTTCAATAGGTACAATCCAATGGATAATCCTAACATCCTTATTGAAAAAAAACATTAGGCAAAATGAGACCCAATTTTTTAGCCACAAATTTGTAACCTCTAAAATGGATGTTACTAATTAAATTAGCATTAACAAAGCATGAATTTTTTCCTTTAGTTCTAGCTAGGATCCTTTTATGATTTATAGGAATACCATGATATTTAACATCATTTCTATCCACCTAAATGAGAAAAATAAAGGTAATAGCAATTAAGATATTGATATGACCTTTCATAGTTTTTTGGAAACAAGCTTCAAGAAGTTGATATAAAGAAAGGAAACCATGAAAATAGTTAGTGTTAAATAAATCATCATACCATATCCATAATTTGGAAGAAATGGTACTATTGACAAAAACATGATTAACATTTTCAATTTGAAAGCAATAATATCACTTAGAAAGTAAATAAATCCCTTAATACTAGAGCAAGAAACCTACAAGAATAAAGTTATTCAAAATGCTCCAAGCTAAAATCGAATAAGAAATGGGAATGATATTGTTCCAAAGTTTAATGAAAACATTAGAGGAGTTCTGCTTATCTCTAATAAAATTTCAAACCTCTTTAAGAACAAAATCACCATTGTAAGAGAGCTTAAAAATAATTTGATCAGTTTGTTAGCAAAAATAGGGACGTTTCTAAAGTTATCATAAAGAGAAATAGAGATACAATTTTCAAGTTTGTTTTCATTCCAATTGTTATTAAGCCAAAAAGAGTTAACTTTGATAACAACAGTAGAGTGTATAGATAAATGGGAGTCAATAGATCCATTTCCAATCCAATTGTCTTGCCAAAAGAAGGATGAACCATAATGAATACCTGTTGACCTCATTTTTAGGATGAGCACTCAACCCCTCCAACATAGACATAGGACTTCTCTTTGACTTTAGGAGTTCCTTTGTCTTAAGACACATCTAGTGATTAGGAGGACACTCAACATAGCCCTAGAGATTTAGAAGAGTTAGCCATAGGAATAGGTCATGCCTTAGGGGTGTTAGGAAAATTTCCCTACCCTATAACTTGAACCACATTTCTTACTTCCTTCCTTCAAGTCAAACTCTAAATCAAATCAACATCAAACTTAAATAAATTCTAGCCTAATTGATTTTCTCCAAAATCAAATCAATTCCTTATGATTGAAATCCATGATTGAAACTTATGATTGAAGCCCATGATTGAAATTCCAAGCTCAAAATCTCTCCTAAGTCATTTGATTCCCTCTGAAGGACTTAGCCTAAATCTAATCAAAATCACTTCAAACTCATGAAATTTTCCCATAACTTATGTATATTATCATTTATATTCACATATATAAATGAAATATAAATTCAAATCAATCAAACTAAACTCAAAAATCAAATCCAAAATCCATGGCCAAATTCCAAATCTTTCCTAAGGCCTTTATTTCTCTCTTAAGGACTTAGCCCAAATCAAGCTCAAATCACTTCAAACTCATGAAATTTTCTCATAACCCATTTATATTCACATATATAAACGAAATATACATTCAAACAACCAAAACTAACTCCAAAAATCAAACTCAAATTCAACCAAAATCCAACCTAAGCCTTTCAAGTCAAAATCTTGAACTTAGCCAAATCAATTTCAAAACAAGCCAAACCCTTGATTTTCCTTCATGGTTCAATCAATCCTTCAATCATGAATCCAAATATAAACATAAACTTCAACCATCAAACCAAAACTAAATTCAAAAATAAAACACAACTCAAACTCATGTTCACCCTTTGAACTTGAAATTGTTGAATGAATCAAAACCTATTTGACTTCAAATCACTTGCAAATGGATTTATATTTCAATCATAAATCCATATGTGAGTTGAATCAAACTCAAATCAAGCTTTGATCAAGACATTTGACCCCCTTAGGCTCACTTGACCCAAAGTGACTTAAAGTAGCCTTATGAGCCAAATTATAATCCTAACCAAATTGGATTGAACTAAGCCAATCTATGCCTCTCATCATGATCAGCAATCATCATGAGATGATCAATCACTCAAATTGGGTCAAACCAAGTCAAACCTAAGGGTTGACCAGGTCAACACTTAGCCAAAATGAAACTCACCATAGCCAAAATACACCATAGGCCAAATTGATTGAAACCATTGATCAAAATTCATTCATGACCAATGTTTGAACTTGACCAAGTCAACATTTAAGCCAAACCTAGCCCAATTGGCCACTTGACCCAAGTTGACCCAACTTGACCTAAAAAGTCAAAATGTGTCAAAAATTGATCTAAGCCAAATTGATTGAAACCAATGGATCAAGTTCATTCTAGATCACTTGTTGAACTTGACCAAAGCCTCAATTGGCCAACTAGACCTAACCTAGCCTAATTTACCTTGAACCCAACTTGACCTAAAGGGTCAAATTGAGCCAAATTCAAACTTAACCAAAATTGATTGGAAACAAAAATACCAATCCATTTCATATGACCAATCAAACATGAACCAACCCATGAGCAAATCCAAATAGGTCAAATAGGTCAAATAGGTCAATTTGGTCAACTTGACCCATTCGACCTAAATGAACTCAATTGAACCAAAACCAAATATAAACCAAATTGAATCAAACCAAATCCACCAAAATATTTAAAATGGTCATATGAACTTGACCCAACTCTTAGTTTGACCCAATTTGACCAATTGGTCAACTTGACCCAAGTTGACCCATTTTGACCTAAATGGGTCAACATGAGCCAAATCATATCAAACCAACTCCAAATTCAATGAAACTTGGACAAACCTATTTTATCATCATACCAAATATGCCTAAACTAAAATCAAGGTCAAATGACCATTTTACCCCTAGGCCATAGGGTAACCCAAAATTAAAACCACATGGAATTTGGTCAATTCCTTTTCATGGACACTTGGCATCCTCTTAGTAAACCAAATGGTCACTAATGGACCTAGTGCACATGACCCAATGGTTTTGGGTCAGCCAAATTCAACCCAAACCCAAAACTGACCATGTGCTTGAAAATGGCCACATGGGAATCATGCCTCCACTTATTTTAAGCACATGGCAACCTCCTCCACTCCTTCCCTAGCCAAACTCGAATGTAATGACTCATCTAACAACCTAACAAACCCACTCAAGGAGCTCAATTAGATCAAAATGGCAAAGCTTTGCTCGACCATCCGATTCTAAAGTGGGAGATATACTCTCACTAATTTGATTTCATTTCAACATTCTCCAATTCGATTGAACCTAGGAAAGTTAGAGAAGCCATTCCTCAGCCTCCCGAAGCTCTCCTAAGTAAGAATCAATTTCCCATTTGTCAATTTCTAAAACCTAAAATAGGGGAAGAAAACTAAAATCCAATCTCACTCCACACTTCAATCGAGCTTGCCAAAAGCTTCATACAAGTTCTTGAAGCAAGGGAGGAGTGCTCTAGACCAAAGATGAGCTCAAGTCAAGGAGGTGTTAGCCCATAGTAGGATCTACCAAATCTCAGAGCCTCCAAACTTTAGCAAAGCTTCATGTCACTAGATGAAGGTTCTCTAAGGGAATCGAGTGACGGTGATCACCTCCGACAAGGTTAGCCTTTTTTTGAGCTTAAATTCAATGTGGTTTGGAGCTTTATGAAAGGAATTTAAATCTCATAGAATTCTAGCCATTACATGTGCTTGCCATCATGCCTAGATGGTGTGGGTTGAATTTTAATCTATTTCACGCTTAATTGAGCTCGGATCATACCTTTGAAGATGGACGGTGTCCATTCTCCATGAAATATGAGAATGAATCTATCCATCCATGCATTTTGGATGGATGACGTGATAAAATATGTAGCATCCATAGATTTATCCTTTAGCGCACTTTAATCTCAACCATCGATCCTTGATCTAGCGGTTGAGGAGCGTCTTACATTGATGCGTTATGATGTGACAAGTTAAAGATCCAATCCCATGCACCACATGGAAAGTGAAATGTAATTGGCCCACTTGGCCGATGGGATTAAATACTTAATATTGAATGTTTTAATTAATTATGTTAACTTCCTAAATGATATAGGATATTCTAAAAATAAAAAAATATGAAATAAATTGCATTGGATAGATAATTTGATATAGGATATTCTAAAAATGATTTCAATGAATTTTAAATAGTGCATTTCTCTGAAGTTAGGTTTTATTGGGAATATTATTTTGCTAATTACCCTCTAATTACTTCACTGATTAATCCCAAACTTCTTGTGCTTAATTAGTTGGATGACCCCTGCCTCCAGAAATTTTCTTGGGATTTATTGGTTGCTTAATTAGAGGAATTGCTAGTTCATTCCTTAATCACTCCCTTAATGTAATTAAGCTTAATTAAGGGTATAATTAGTGGTTTAACCCTCTGATTGAGTCAATTAAGTTTTGATTAAGTGAATATGAGGTTTGGAAAATAATTTTGGGATACTTTCCTTAAGATAATTTCTAAATCGCATTTCCTTTTTTAATCCATCCTTAATTAAGGGTTAATTCACTAATTACCCCCTTAATTAATTTCATAAAATTATAAAACTTTCTAGAACTCAATGAATCTATCTTGGGTAGATGCTTAGATGTTCAATAGCCTAAGTACAATTAAAGAAATCAAAATACAACTCACATGTGTGAGGGGGGTTATGAAAGTACTTAAGTTAAACCCCTTAGCAATTAATCATTAATCATGAGCCAAATGCATTAGACCTTTTTCTTACTAGGTGAATTGAGGATTTAAATTACTTGTGTGGTTTTATGTCATCTCATTGGCTCACAATTATTTGATTAACTATACTAAGGTGGTATATGTAAGGGGTAATTAACAAGCTTAACTCATACCTTAACCTAATCAAAACATATAATTGATCTAATCACTTAAGAATTAAAATAAAATAATAAACATATGTGGGAATGGGTTAGGAATAGCAAACTCACCTTACATTTCTCAAATTAAATTAAACTCAAAACAAAATCAAACCTTCTTTAAAATAATTTGATTTACTTTAAGCTTTCTTATTTCATAAGATTATCTTTAGGAATTAATTAGGGTGGATGTGTTTACATGCTTTCATCACTTTAGTTCTTACCATGCAAATATTTATGTCATA
The DNA here is from genome assembly GCA_021442155.1 of Cymbidium sinense. Taxonomy (NCBI): domain Eukaryota; kingdom Viridiplantae; phylum Streptophyta; class Magnoliopsida; order Asparagales; family Orchidaceae; genus Cymbidium; species Cymbidium sinense. Next base: position 189,007 of record JAKCPB010000070.1, read on the forward strand.
TGAGTTTCATAAATTCATGCTTTTCAAAAAATCAAATCAAAATCAAATGCTTTCTTTATGTTAAATTGCATTGTTTGTCTAAAGTAAAATATGAATGGCTATTATCACTATTAAATTCAAAACTATTTTCAAAATCTATAAATCAAATACCTAAAATGAAAAGTGAGCTACTTATAGTTTATTTATAAGCTTGCATGTAAATATAAGTGTCTTATGTTTTCTTCCTTTCTTTCCTCTTAATATGGATTTGAATAAGACTTGCAAAGTGTATAGTTCTTTTAAAAGAAAATAACACTTGCTTAAATCTATTCCTATCATCTTCCATGTTATGACTTACAGAAGATCCTTACACTTACACATATAAATTGCATAACCAAGTCCAAGCATAAGTACAAACTTTTGCAACTTTCTTTTCAGCTTATTTCTTTTGTACATATGTTTGTACTTAAGGAAAGTGGTATATTAGTCTGGACAACCCAGGGTTGTGAGGCTTTAAGTAGCCCCAAGTAGATCTTGTATATTACACCCCTAGTGTTAACAATGGCACCGTACTCACTTATGCCTTTCATACATTCGTATGTGCATGTGAAAAATGGATAAGAAAACCTCTTTTCTACTTTAATGAAAATCATGCATCACAAAACATTCAAATTTTCTTAAGTAACTCACTTAGAATTCATCATAAAGTGTGCCAAAAATTCTCATTTGTATGTATAGATAAGCTTAGTATGCATCCATATGCATATTATACATATAGGAAAGAAATGAAGTGATGTGTGTTTTTTGAATTTAGTTCACATTACTTAATCTTAAAATGCCTTTCTTTTGAATAGGTTTGTTTAGGGAAAATATAAACTTAAGATTAATTAAACACATAATAAAACATTCACTAAACAAAATTAAACATGAATCAAATTTAGAAATTACTTAAGGTAGGGAAGGAAGAAAGTTCTCTTCTCTTTTCCCTCTCTTTAAAACTTAGTAATTAATTGTAGGATTCACTTAAAGAAAACTAAAATAGAAAATTAAATCAACCCAAATCAACTAAACATTTAAATGAAACCACCCATCTAAGTTGAACATCTTCACACTTAAAAAATCCAAACCTTAAATCCATAGCTAAGCATACCACACAAACCTTCTAAAGCACACACATTAGGCTAAGTCACCACTTCTAGCTTTAGGTTTGGGTTGTGCATGGATTGATGTTTGCTTTTATTTTGCAATGTATTATTTCTAGTATGGATGTTAGGGTGAATGTGCATAGAATGCATGTTAGGATGATCTTAGTCTAACCATTATTCTCTGTAGGGGATTGTGCTTAAGGGACGCTGTAATAAATAAAAAAATAAATGCTTTTGTTGTGTAGGTGCTTATACCCCAAATCATAATCCAATAGGCCAGGTGAATTTGGTTACCGATGTGTGGGGTGCTATGTTCAATATACATTCTTAGGATTTGTATGGTTTATTTAGTTAATCTCTATTTTGTAGGTGTTAGTTAGATTTACTTTTCCTTTTCATGTAATTTTTGCAATTAGGATTTTAGAATGAATGTTATAGGGAATTAGGATGAGCATTGGTCATAAGATCTCATCTTATGCACCATGTAAAATTTTAGCATTAACATTCCAACCATCCAAAAGAAGGAACCAAAGAAGAAAGAAGAAAGAAGAAAGAAGAAAGAAGAATGAAGACCCCCATAACATGAATTTCCTTACTTGATTCTAAATTAATTCTTTTGTAATTTGGGTTGTATAAGGGTAGAGCTCAGCTACCCAATTTGTTATTTTTGGGTTTGTGTGGTGGTGCCCGACCATAAATGGCCTTTTATTCTTTTACGCTAGCTTTATAAAATGTTTGATGTTTTGTTTAGCTTGTGCATTAAGATGGCATGTTTTTTTGAGTTTTTTCCTCACTTGATGTATAGCCGATGATTAGGCTCTTAGGAGAAAATAAACCATCTACCAAATTAATCAACTCAAAAATTAAAATAAATTACTCATAACCTCATTTAAAGCTTAAGTTAAAATCTAGATAAAAGAATTAGTAACCCCTTAGTTGGATGAGTATTTCTTTTATAGCATCATGCATGAAAGAATATTGTTACACTCTTGATTAGAGGGCTTCCAACTTTGCCAGAGAAACTTGGCTTGACCTTTGAGAGCCATGGTGGAAACACACCTCCTCCCTTCTCGATAATTTTGGCCAATAATTTTACTTCTCATACATTAGGCATATGAATCCTATAAGCTTGAGTCAAATGATTGTCCAAAATTGAAAATAACATGTAATATGTTTTGCATTAGATCTAGGTCATTTTTATACCCTTACATGATCTAGTCTCTTAGGGAGTGAGTTTAAGGACTTAGTCTCTTGCTAAATAAATAACAGCCTAGCAATCTTGCATAAAGCATATGACTTGCCTACATTAATTTAAATTCATAGGCAGAGCCCCCAGATGATGGTAAGTCCAAGAAGTCAAGTGGTTTGTCTTCTCTCGTGGAGGCAAACCAAATACACATTTTTGCCTTAGATTTATGTTGTGCTTCTGGTCCTTGCCAAAGCTTCCTAGATTTAGGTTTTGAGGTTGCTTCTCCCTTCTATGGGCCATAAGTATAAATCCTCACCTCCTAGGAATTTTGATAACAATGTGTTATGAAATCATAAGCCCTAAATTTCTAATGAAAAATTAAACTCAAATAAATTAAATCAATTTCAAAAATGTAAATCCCAACCATAGGATAGTTTGAGATGCTCGTTTCCTAGCATCATGAAATTTCCTACTTATCTTTCTTTGACTTTGATAATAACTCTCTCATCAATCCCATTTGATCTTCCAAAATAAACTAATCGATTGATAGTCCTACCTATTGAAATCTTTGATGATAACGATCATTTACTTTAATTGAGAGTATTCCTTAGAATCCCTTCCTTAGGATGTAATTAACTATGGAGGCTTACCCTATGAGAACTTAACAAACATGATTTTAAAATAAACCCTATTTTACTTTTCCATGTAAAGTAGAGAAGAATCTCGTACATATGCAAGCCCATTATCCTTAAGATCCTTGTTGAGGTGATTAAGTCCATTGTATGGTGGTGACTTGTATCTTCTGAGATAGTACACTTCTCCCCAATGTCATACCCAATCACCCTCAATAAGAATATATGCATATCTATGTGGTGTTAAAATGCATAAAAAAAGAGAAATATATTTATATCTTCATTTTATCTCACATAGATGGAAGTATACATTTTCTTTTTAGAAATTATATATATTAAAACATATAATTTCACCACAGGATTTTTTTATGACTCAGCTGGGGATGGTTCCTCTCTCCATCTTTGGTAAATGATCGTTGTCTCCAAGTATCGATAGTGGGTTTGTACTTTGTATGAATCCAAGACTATCTTTCTTTCTATTGGCACTTAGTTTATTTCATCCTTAAGTTAAGTTAGCCAACATCTTTAGGTTTTAGGACCTCACCCTGTGTTGATCTTAAAACCCCTATTTGGTTCCCCAATGGGTGAAAATGAAAGTTTAATCAAAAAAGAATTAAAGACTTCCTCCTAATAATTTTCATGTTAAGGAAAGGTTCATTCTAAAATAATAAAGATACTAAATCCTTCATAAAAATTTTTTCTTTTAAAAAAAGCACTCTTTCCAAATGCACATAATAAAATATTTGCACAAAATTTTTCCTAAATCACCTTCATCTAACAATCTTCATGATTGTTACATGTAGGATCATCTTTACAAAATAATAATAATAATAATAATAATAATAATAATAAAATAAAATAAAATAAAATTCAACAACCACATTTTTCTAAAAGCACAAATGAGTTTCTTCACTCAATTCATTTTGGTGAAGACATCATTTTCCAAAATAAAATTTCAACAATCATGTTTTCAAAAGCATAAAAATTTGAAGATGGATCTTTCCATTCAATACATCCAAATATGTTGAATGGATATTACATCTTCAACTAAAATCACAATCTTGAAATTCCACTCAACACATTCCACATATGTTAGGTTGGAACTTTCATATTTTCAAAAAAGGACATATGAAACATCTCCATTCAATATACTCACATTTGAATGAGGTTTCATTCAAACAAATTTTTTTTCAAAAAGCATATGAATCTCTCTATTCAATATACCAAAATTTTTTGAATGGAAATTTCATTTTCAAATAAAGTAACATTATTTTGAAATGCCACTTAACATATTTCATATATGATTGGGTTGGGATTTCCTCTTTCAAAAAGAAATAATTAGACACAAAATATACACCTTTGAAAAATGAAATATAATTGATTTCCATCTCACATACCCAAATTTAATGGAAATCTCCTTTCAAAAAAATCAACAAAAACAAAATTTTCAAAATACACTTGAAACTTCATTCTAGCATATTCCATTTGCTAAAATGATGTCTCCCTTTTCCAAAAACAAAATTTGAAACACACTTCTGGAATTTCATTTAACATACCAAATTTCCTAAGTGAAATATCCATTCTACAAAAATTTTCAAAACATATTTGGAACTTCAATTTAGCATACCCCATTTGCTAAAATGAAATCTCCCCTTTCAAAATCCAAAACAAAAATTTGTAACACCCTTTTTGGAAATTCATTTAGCATACTCAAATTTGCTAAGTAAAATTTCCTTTTCACAAAATTTTCAAGAAACACTTTTTGAACTTCATTCTTTAGCATACCATCTTTTAAAAATTGAAGTCTCCATTTTCAAAATAAAATCAAAACACAACAATTTTGAACATATCTTGGAATTCCATTTTAGCATATTTGCTAAGTGAAATTTCCATTTCACAAAATTAAATGAAACTTCATTTTAACATACCAAATTTGCTAAAGTGAAGTCTCCACTTTCAACCAAAATTAAAATCAAATCAAAATACACATTTAGCATACTTAAAATTGCTAAGGATCCTATGTTTCAAAATCAAATCAAAATCAAAAGAAACACATTTGGATTCCTTAGCATACTTAAATTTGCTAAGGATCCTACTTTTCAAAATCAAGAGCAAAATCAAAAGAAACAAATTTGGATTTTCATACTTAAATCTAAGGATCCTACTTTTCAAAATCAAATTAAAATTAAAGAAACACATTAGATTTTCTTAGCATTCTTAAATTTGCTAAGAATCCTATTTTAAAAAAATTTTAAAAGAACAAACACACTTGGATTTCCTCATTTAGCATACCCAAATTTGCTAAATGGGAAATTCCATTCTCTTTTCAAAATCACAAAAAGATTCACAAAATAAAGCAAAGAAAGAAACAAAAGAAGAAATTATTTTCAAACATCTCACTTAGCATACCCAAATTTGCCAAGTAAATTCCAAAAATATGAAATCCAAAATAAAAGAAAATTGACCCTTTACTTTAACATACCTAAATTTATTGAATAAAGGGTCCTCAAAATCAAAATTAAACCTCCAATATGAACCTATGGAAGCATCTCTACAATGAAAATATTTGAACCCATTTTTCAACATACCCAAATTTGTTGAAAGTGGATTATATATCTAAAAATTTTCCTTTCCAATTTAATCTCTAAATCTTCTCTAAATCCATTTGAACCCCACTTAAAACATCCAAGATGTTGGATGTGGGTTCAAATTTCAAATTTGAAAATCAACAAGATATAAATCATCCAAGTTTATTTTCAATATTACGACTCGTTCAACATCAATCTCATTCTGACTTGTTCATTTCCACTTATAGTTGATTGTTATGGCTTCTCAGTATGTGTTTACCTTCCAGCATGGACTTGGCCCCAAAGCTAATCTCCCCATTCTAATTACACCCACCTCATTCATTTTGGATGAGGTTTTGAGGGGGTGAGGATTACCTGTGAGGGCATTCCCCTCACAACTATTAGTAGGACCTAAGTGGTCGGACAGAAGCCAATCATTTAGATTGACTTGCCATCAAACTCTGATATCCCCTCACTGAAGAGGAAGGTAGTGACAGTTTCTACAACAGTGCTAGTGTTAGTCCATCATCTATGACATCTCCAGTGCACCAGGTTATTTTTCGTGCTACCCTAGTGAGGGCTAGCACCCACTCATTAGCACCTAAAATGGTAAGGCTCCTCTGATCCCAGAGATTGTCTCCCCAGCTTTTAAGGTTGGGTCTAGTTCTTACTCCACTCACCCTACCAGGACTCAGAGAAGGAATAAAAATTGCATGACTAAGTGGTACCATACACGCATCGCTAGGGAGATGGAGGCCGCTACATGGTCTGATTTCCCGCTTGTTACAGTGAACCCATTTCATCCTCTCTCTAGGTATGACAGAGAGGATGCTAGGAAGATCCCTACTTCACATCCACCCATTAGTACCCCCAATTAGTTAGGTAGAGGTCATATGTAGAACTCTTTGTGTTGTAAGTTGGCCTTACAAAAAAATCAAAAAAACAAAAAAACTTAAGTTGGCGAGCTTACGGACGTTCTAAGTCCAAGGATCAATTTAACTTGAAATATGTTATCCCGACGTGGAAACATCTATGGATGAGAGGGCGGGGAGGCCCACACTACAGTTCATCTCATTAGCTAAGAGAGGCGGAGGTTTGGTCGGCAGTCGGCGAACTATGCACTCATTGATTTTCCTGATTGGTGTGCTACCTGTGTTGATGATACAAATAGTATTTTACTTATAGAGACTACTCATCATAGGAGGAGGGTCCTTGTTCTGAGAGAGTCAATGGTGTCTCCATCACATCGCTCTAGCCCCCATCCACTATCACCCGTTCACATTACAACATCTCCAATTCTGCCAAAGGCCATGAAGGCCACATCCGGGGAGAAGAGGACCCCGTTGGTGATCCGACTATGGCCAAAGGATCCCACTCCATCTACACTACCTACTATGGCAAGGCCAAGCTATCCACTCGACCTTCTGCCCTAGTTGTGGTGCGGAAGGAATGGCGACCTCGAAGCATAGTGGTCATCCCTTCACCAACACCACCAATTCAGCAGGACATAGAGATGGTTGCAACAGTTGTAGAGGGAAGAGATGATAGCCCAGATGCACCCATGATAGTAGAGCCTCCTAGGAGTGTCACCCCTTTCAGAGTCAATGATAGTCAGGAGTGCATCTCTTCTAGTGAGTACAGTCCTCACGGGATTGATTCTCTAGTAGTAGGGGAGGCCTAGTGCCTCTCAGTACATGATAGTGATCACACCGGTCAGCCTAAGTCATTTGTGCCTATCCAAATTGATCATTCTCTAGAGGACATAGTAGCACATTATCTTATGGAAAAGAAAGAAATTCTAGGGTATGATTGGTCTGATGAGAAGAACATTAGCTTTGATCCCAATGAAGATGACTTGTTGGGAGACTCAGCAAGGGTTTGCATGATAGATACTAGAGGATCCCACTTTAGAGAGCAGCAGGCTATGGAAGGTGATGAGATTGAGCGGGAAGATACATCCCAATCTGCCCAACACATCTAATATCAAATAAAATAGGAAGATGAACAAATAGATAGGATGGCAAGATAGCTTGAGGACTTGTTAGCGGTCTGAGTACTTCAAAATAAGCCCCATCAGTTCATCCTACCATAGCTTAGAATAGTCAGCCAGAGTTGGTGCATGTCTTGGACCCAGCCAAGACTTTACCTCCATTAGAGCAAGGTAGCACCATCATGTATAGGAAGGTAGTGGAAAGTTCATCCATACAGGAAGAAAACATCAAGTCCATGGTTAAGAAGTAGGTGAAGGAAGCATTGGCTCAAGCCCATGGAGGATTGTCAGTTCAAAGGGTAGAACCTACTCGAAGGAATTTGATGCAATCCAATATCCCAAGGGTTTCGTGCCACATTCCTTCAAGAGTTTTGATGGCAATGGAAACTTGAGGTAGGACATCACACATTTCAGAGCTAGTTATTGCCATGCCGGTGGCAATGATGCTTTACTATTTTGCCTCTTCATTAGTAGCTTAGAGTGGATAGGTTTTGATTGGTACGTTGAACTTCCTAATGGTTTAGTGAAGACATTTGCTGAGTTGGAGCAACTCTTTATCAAGAGGTTTGCTGGAGCTCAGGAAAGGGTTACTGTGGGTGATCTCATTGTTGCACAACAACACCCAGGTGAGTCCCTTGTTGACTACATTCTTAAATGGCATAACCTGAGTATGAAATGTGAGCATGCCATTGAAATTCTTCTAAAGAATATTCATGGTCTGATCACCTTCATGCTTAAGGCCATCATTATCAAAACTTTTGAGAATTTAATCAACAAGGCAGCTAGTCTACAAGGAGAGGCCAAATAGTTGCCTTTTCAAGATCAATTTCTTAAGCCAAAGCTGCAAAAGGTATATGAGAAGAAGCCAGAAATAGTGACAATGGTAGATAAGAGAAGTAACCTAGATCAGATCGAGACCACAACCTCAGCAACCTTTACTTTCACCTCCTCTACCACCACTGAGGTAGCCCTATCGGTGGCCACAACAACCTCCATGACCTACACCCTGCTTCCTCAACCATATCACCAGCGGTACACTTACCCATCACTACGTAGCAATGGTCAACCTACACTTTTGGATAAACTCAATAAGCCTTATTCATTTAAGAGGGAGGTAATCAAGAAAATCTTTAAGAATCTCTTAAAGAAGCCTAATTTTGGATAAACTTAGTAAACTTAGGACACCAGAGGAAGTGGGCAAAAGCCATGATCCCAACTTTTTCCCATACAACCATATGCTAGGTCATGTTTTGGAAGATTACTTCACCTTCAAGGACTAGCTTGAACATAGCTTCAAGACTGATACTATAGTCATCTCGAAGGAATACTTTATGGAATAACCATCCAGTTCCATTAGGGTAATCCTTGTGGATACTTATGATCTCTCCAAAACCAAAGAAGGTTGGGATATCTCCATATCCAAAACCTCTAAAAAGATTATTTAGAAGATCAAGAAACTTTCCTTGCAGGTGCTTGAGTTAGCTTAAACCTCTAACATCAAGGAAGGTTTGCAAGTTGCCAGTGCCAACTCATAGAAAGAGCGAAGCGGCATGTAGCCAGGATAGCCATAGCAACCATCGACCGAGTCCAGCCTCCAGTCTACTATTATAGCTCCCACTACTTCAGCTAGTTCTTCTTCTTCTACTAGTAGACATCTTGTATCAGTGGATGAGGGCATCAAATCCCTCACTCCTCTTACTTTACTTGATTTCTACTTTATACCTCCTATGAAATCCAAGAATTTGAAGAATAAAGCTAGCTTGGATTACATCTATGTCACTTCTGATGGGTTATCTTCTTCTATTCCTAATGATAACTCTTCAAGTCAAAATAACTCCTATTTCTAATTTAGAGTTAGATTTTCCTACTCTGAATGCTATGGGTTCACCTCTTGAGATAGACTTGGAATCATTTGATTTTGAGAGACCCATAGGAGAAGCTATAGGTGAGCCTGATGTGCAGGTAGAACCTTTTATTACCCTGCACAAGAGATCATTGAAGTCAACCTCCGTAGTGGTAAGGTTCTAACTTCTAGGGCAACACCTCAAGATATATGGAAACAAGTCATTCGGGCAGAGGATCGAGAAGCCCCTCCATAGGATGCTCCACCTTTGGATATGAATATGGAGGATCAACCTAAGGTGGACTACAATGTCCTCTCTCATCTACGAAAATTGTCATCTAAGCTAAGCATATATGATTCCCTTAACTTATCCAAAGAGATGAGGGAATTATTAATCAAGGCCCTACTTGATTCTGAAATATGCTTAGCTCATGCTATTGGTGAGGAGGCACATTACATACAAGAAGCTCAGGGGATTACTTTCATAGATAAAGAACTTCTTCTGGGGGACATAAAGCACAACTGTCCCCTCTACATCATAGTTGACATGGGCAGATTTATACTTGCTAGAATTCTTGTAAATCTAGGTGCATCGGTGAACATTATGAGTCTAAAGACCCTTGTATATTTGAGGATCGACATCTCCACACTCTGAGGAGATTGGATGATGTTGAAAGGATTCAATGAACAAGGTGAGTGGGCTTTAGGTTCCATAGTGTTACCTTTGGAGATAGGTGATTGAAAGATTGAAGCCAAGTTTTACATCATTGATTCAAATACTTCATTGAATGCTTTGCTCATTCCCTGGATACATCAGAATAAGATAATTCCATCCTCCCTCCATCAGTGAATCAAGTTTAGAAAGGATGGGATTGAATACCATGTCAATGGGGATGAAAAACCATTTTTAGTTAGAGCGGTTGAGATATATGAGGATGCGACCTACTATCTTCCTCAAAATACCTTTTCTTGTGAACTTGGACAAACTCAAATTTAAAATAAAAAGAAAATGTAGAAAAAGAAAAATCAAAAGAAAAAAGCAAAAGAAAAGGAAAAGAAAAAGGAAAATCTAAGTGAATAAGAAAGGGGAATTGAAGAAAAAATAGATCCGCATATCACATTCCACCCACAGTTCATTCCATCATATGGACATGTGGGTAGGATGACTCGACCTCCACCAGGCAGAAGTAGAAGTAGAAATAGAGGCAGTTATAGAGGTGGAAGACCCCCTAGTTGGCCATCAGATTTATACTTGCTAGAATTCTTGTAAATCTAGGTGCATCGGTGAACGTTATAAGTATAAAGACCCTTGCCTATTTGAGGATCGACATCTCCACACTCAGGAGATTGGATGATGTTGAAAGGATTCAATGAACAAGGTGAGTGGGCTTTAGGTTCCATAGTGTTACCTTTGGAGATAGGTGATTGAAAGATTGAAGCCAAGTTTTACATCATTGATTCAAATACTTCATTGAATGCTTTTGCGGCATTCCACGGATACATCGAATAAGATAATTCATCCTCCCTCCATCAGAATCAAGTTTAGAAAGGATGGGATTGAATACCATGTCAATGGGGATGAAAAGCCATTTTTAGTTAGAGCAGTTGAGATATATGAGGATGCGACCTACTATCTTCCTCAAAATATCTTTTCTTGTGAACTTGGATAAACTCAAATTCAAAATAAAAAGAAAATGTTGAAAAATAAAAATCAAAAGCAAAAGCAAAAGAAAAGGAAAAGAAAAAGGAAAATCTAAGTGAATATGAAAGGGGAATTGAAGAAAAAATAGATCCACATATCACATTCCACACGGTTCATCCATCATGGACATGTGGGTAGGATGACTTGACCTCCAGGTAAGCAAAAAAGAAATGAGGATTATAGGGTGGAAGACCCTTGGTTGGCCATCAAGTTATGTTAGTTCATAGAGTACCCATACTATTCACATTGACTTGAAATCTAGTTTAGATGATGAGTCTAATGTGATTAGCATACTAATCAACTCCTCTTAGTGGGTTCCATTGGAGGTGACTTTCAATCCAGATAGCGACAAAGATGCCTAGACAAAGCAAATTATTCAAATCGGATGCATGTAAAACCATCAAGTAGCAGATACAAACCTTAGCTCTAACCTCACTTTCACAAAAGTTGAAGGTTTGGTAGTTAAAACTAAGTTATCCTGATATGAAGCCAAAGAGATTCTTTTTTAGGATCATCATCTTCAAGTCCAAAGCGATGTAGAACTTAAGGATGATTCATTTAAACAATTAATGGAATGCTTGACTTTTACTTGCCTTGTGTTCATAATCTTACAAAGGTTTGGTTCCTCATACATGGTTCAAGCAAGTTAAAGTATTTTGAAAAGCTATGGAATAACAAGAAAACATCAAGAAAGGATTATCGTGGGTCATGATGATGATGATTCTTGCTTAGTTATATCAATCATTTGGAGTGATAGTTTCACACAACACTATCTCTTATGAGAATGTGTGTTTAGAAATGTCGATGATTGATGATCTCTAAATCAAAGATACTACAAAATTTGAGGAGAAGATCCATTCAATAATTAACAAACATAGAAATCAACCTCGATAAAATCCAGCTTGATGTACATTAGTTCAATGCTAAATGGAGAAGAAACCAATGACTTAGTTGGCTATTGGAAGTTTAAGGACTTCTTTACATGGAATATGAAGAAATGATTGGATTATATATGATGTAGCATCCACACTGCATAGATCTCTACCCCATCAAGCAAGCAACTAAATGCATGCAATTAGAAATCGAACAACATATCATTTATGAAGTCAAGAAATTGATCGATGTTGTTTTATTAGGGAAGAAAAATACCCAACCTGGTTAGCTAGTATTGTACCTTAAGAAGAATGGCCAAATTCATATTTGCATCAATTTTAGGGACTTAAACAAAGCATGTCCTATGGATAAGTTTCTCTTCCTATTTTTAATGGTTCACATCACCTCATCTCATGCGGTTCTCTTTCATGGATGGATCATCTGAAATCAAGATGTCTCAAAGATGAAATAAACACCACTTTTCATACCCTGATTATAATCTATTATTATAAAGTCATGCCCTTTGGCCTTAAAATGCATTACATACCTCAGCCATGAATTAGATCTTCAATGAACTCATCCATCATTAGGTTGAGTGCTATGTAGGTCATCTAGCTAGAGCAAAGAAAAAAGACCATCTCCTTGATATAAGAGTAGTTTTCAAGCATTGATAATATAACCTCAAAATGAATCCCAGTGTGCATTGAGTAGCTTTGAATTACATGGGTTTGTTTCCACACTGGGAATAGAAATAGATCTAGAAAAGATTAAAGCTATCTTAGAAATGCCACCTCCTAAAAGTTTAACACAACTCAGATCTTTCCAAGGATGGCTGGCGTATCTAAGACACTTTATTTCTAACTTATCAAAGAGATGCAGGCCATTCTCAGCAGTTGTCAAAAAGGATGCTAAGTTTAAGTGGGATGGGATAATAAGTGTCAACATGCCTTTAAAGATATCAAGCAGTATTTGGTAAAGCCACCCGTTATATCAGCCCTTATCTAGGGCAGGCTACTCATCCTCTACATTTGTTGCATTGGATTATTAGTGCTTTGTTGGCCCAAGTCATGATGAAGGGAAGGAAAGCATTCTCTACCTTGCCATCATCTAATCCTTACTGAAGCAAACTATCCACCTATTCAGAAACATTACCTAGCTTTAATCTTTGCCTCCCAAAAGCTATGACATTATATGCTTTCTCATAAGGTGAACTTGATCTCCAAAACTAATCTAATATAGTACCTCATGATGTGGACAATGCTATCTAGATATTTGGCATGATGGTCCATGATGCTCTCACAGTTTGATATCACATTTGTACCCCTCCGTGCAGTAAAAGGACAATCACTAGTGGATTTATTAGCAACACACCCACTTCCTGCTGATTCTCAGCTTAGTGATGACATCTCTGATGAACAAACCATGAACTTAGGGATGTTGATAACTAGTGATGGGAGATGTATTTTGATGGTGAAACTTCTTTTCATAAAGGGGAAGCACCACAATCTACTCTTCTAGGAAAGGCAGGGGTAGGAATAGTTCTCTTAACTCCAAACCATGATATGATAAGATTCTTATACTATCTTTCCAACCCATGCACCAATAATAAAGCTGAGTATGAGGCTTTAATTGTGTCAGAGTTATCCATCACTATTAGTGTCAAGAGCATCAACATCTTTGGGGATTCTCAGTTGGTCATCAATCAGATTGTTGGGTCCTACAAAGTTCTCAAACCCAAGCTTCGTCATTATCACGAGTATACAATGAAGCTATTGGCCCAAATTCCCAAAGTCACTATTTATAAAGTTCCCTGAGCAGAGAACAGTGGCAGATGCTTTGGCCAAACTTGACAAAGAATTGGCATGTCCGGAAGATGAGTCCATTTCACTAAGGTCAAAAATAGATAAGTCCTATCCCTTATTGATGCTGAACTCATAGAGAGACTTTCTCTTGAAGGGGAGGTTACCGATGCCAAAAAAGATGAAGAGCTAGATTGGAGGCAACCATTCATAGACTATTTGAAAACTGGCAAACTACCATAAGAAAAGTCACAAGCCCATCAGGTGAAAAATAGAGCTCTCTCCTATTATCTCATTAATGGAACCCTATATCATCGGTCTTTTGACTAGATGTGGCTATGTTGTTTAGATAAACATGAAACCCTAGCATTGTAACTGAGATACATTTAGGTCTATCCAGAGTACATCAATCTGGTCTGAAAATGAAGATGAAGATCAAGAGACTAAAATACTATTGGCCTTCAATCATTACAAATAACATGGATGTAGCTAAGAGATGCCGTCAGTGTCAGGTACATGGTGTTATCCTCCACCAACCACCCAACATTCTACACCCTACATTAGTCTCAAGGCCATTCGGTGTTAGTGCGACATTGTGGTTTGATCAATCCTCCTTCTTCCAAGGGGCACCAGTTCAATCTAGTTGCCACTGACTACTTTTCCAAGTGGGCAGAGGAAATCCCACTTAGAGAGGTCACAACTCAGCATGTGCTTTAGTTTATTAGGAATAATATCATATATAGGTTCAAGGTTTCTCGATGAATAATATCTGATAATGATACTGCATTCAAAAGCACAAAGATCAATAGCTTTGTCAGAAGACACGATATAGATGAGAGATACTCCACCATCTACTACCCAGAGCAAATGTCTTAGTCGAAGCATTCAATAAAATCCTTATCCAGATACTGAAGAAGACTCTTGATGGAATAGCGGTAGTGGAATGAGGTTAGTTTGAAGCCTTGTGGGACTACCACACACATATCAACTCCAACTCAATCTACCCCGTTTTCCTTAATGTATGGGTCCGAAGCCATTCTACCTTTAGAAGTTCAACTCCCATCACTAAGGATAGCATTGGGTAGCAAGATCACTATAGAGAAAAATGCAAAGTTGCGGTTAGAAGAGCTCAAAGGTTTGGAGGAGAGTCGCCTACAGTCATGCCAGAACCTCAAGTTTTACAAGGCTAAAATGATTCAAGCTTACAACATGTTGGTCCACCCTAGGTCTTTCCAAGTAGGAGAACTTGTTTTAGTCCTAAGGAGACCAATTATTGCCCGTTGAAAGATGGGAAGGAGGTTTGAACCAACTTAGGAAGGCCCATGTCATGTAGAAGGCTACCAAGGAGATCTTTTATTTAATTTTTTTATTTTTTAAAGTTTGTTTAAATTAAGTAAATAGACAGGTTTAGGTTTATTTAGTTTATTTTATTTTTTATTTTTATTTAGGTTTATTTTTATTTTTATTTAGTTTAGGTTTTTTATTTTAGTTTATTTTTTTGTTTAGGTTTAGGTTTAGGTTTATTTATTAGTTTAGTTTTATTTTTATTTTATTTTTTAGGTTTAGGTTTTGTTTTTTATTTTAGGTTAGCTTTTTAAGGTTTATGGTTTAGGGTTGTAGGGATTAGGGTTTTGGGTTAGGGTTTAGGGTTTATGGTTTAGGGTTAAAGTTTAATGTTTAGGCTTTTGGGTTTAGGGTTTTTAGTGTTTAGGGTTTTTAAGGTTTATGGTTTAGGGTTAGCTTAGGGCTTAAGGTTAGTTTAGCATTTAGGGTTTAAGGTTTAGGGTTACAGTTTAGGATTTATGATTTAAGGTTTGGGTTTAGGGTTTACGGTTTAGGGTTTTAGGGGTTAGTGTTATTTAGGGTTTGGGGTTTAGGTTTAGGGTTTAGGCTTTAGGTTTAGGGTTTAGGGTTAGGGTTAGGTTTAGGGTTTAAGGTTTAAAGTTTAGGGTTTAGGGTTTAGATTTAGGGTTTATGGTGTTTAGGGTTTTGGGTTTAGGGTTTTTTTATTTAATTATTTTAGTTTTTATTTTTTATTTAAATTAAGCAAACAGTTTAGGTTTAAGTTTATTTAATTTATATTCTATTCATTTTAGTTTATTTTATTTTATTTTTTTTAGGTTTATTATTATTTTTATTTAGTTTAGTTTATTGATTTTAGGTTTATTTATTTTAGTTTAGGTTTTTTATTTTAGTTTATTTTTTAGTTTAGGTTTAGGTTTATGTTTATTTTTTAGTTTAGTTTTATTTTTATTTTATTTTTCAGGTTTAGGTTTTATTTTTTTATTTTTTAGGTTTAGTTTTTTATTTTATTTTTTTAAGTTTATGTTTTAGATTTTTATTTTAGGTTTATTTTTAAGTTTATTTTTTTAGTTTAGGTTTAACTTTATTTTTAGTTTATTTTATTTTATTTAGTTTAGGGTTTAGGTTTAATTTATTTGAAGTTTAGGTTTATGTTTTATTTCTTTTAGTTTAGGTTTAGGTTGATTTTATTTTATTTATTTTATTTTTATTTTAGGTTTAGCTTTTTTTTTATTTTAGGGTTTAGTTTTAATTTTATTTATTTTAAGTTTATTTTTTAGGTTTAGGTTTTATTTTATTTTATTTTAGGTTTATTATTTTATTTTATGTTTGTTTTATTTTATTAGGTTTTATATTCTTAGGTATATTTTATTTTAGTTTAGTTTATTTTTTTAGTTTATTTTATTTTATTTTTTAGGTTTAGGTTTTAGTTCAGTTTTATTTTATTTAGGTTTAGGTTTTATTTATTTTATTTTAGGTTTATTTAGTTTAAGTTTTAGGTTTTAGGGTTTAAGTTTAAGATTTAGGGTTTAGGTTTAGGGTTTTAAGGTTTAGGGTTTAGGCTGATTTAGGGTTTAGTGTTTAGGCTTTAGGGTTTATGGATTTTAGGGTTTAGGGTTTACGGTTTAGGGTTAGCTTAGTGTTTAAGTTTAATTTAGGGTTTAGGTTTTAAGGTTTAGGGTTTAGGGTTTAGGCTTTAAGGTTTTTAGGGTTTAGGGTTAGTTTAGGGTTTTGGGTTTTGGGTTTTAGGGTTTAGGGTTTAGTGTTTAGGGTTTAGAGTTAGAGTTAGGGTTTAGGGTGAATTTAGGGTTTAGGGTTAGTTAAGGGTTTAGGGTTTAGGGTTAGCTTAGGGTTTGGGGTTAGTTTAGGGTTTAGGGTTTAAGGTTTAAATTTAGGATTTAGGGTTAGTTTAGGGTTTAAGGTTTAGGTTTAGGGTTAGGGTTTAGGGTTTAGGGTTTTTTTTAGAAAAATTAGAGAAATCTTTATTGCCACAAAGAAATGGTACAAAGTCCTTAAAGGGAGTAAATATCTAAGCTAATGCTGAAAGAGATATAATAAATCCTAAAGAGATAAACTCCCTAACTATTACATTAATCAAGGAAAAAAAGTAAAAGAAAAATAGCCAAATAAATAACAAAAAAAATCCATGTAAGCATTAGCCAACTTCATCTAGTCCTTTTGATGCCAAAAAGATCCACCTGGAAGAGTCTTCCAGCTAGTAAAAGAACTGTGTAACATACTTTTAAAAGGATGAGTATAATTAGGCAAGCATAAAGAGTTAGAGCTAATAAAAGGAGTAAAGTAAAGAAAAGGCTCGGGTTTAGTTACAATCATCTCAAGGAGCAACACTATATGTAAGCATCCATACTTCAGGAGAAGGGTTACAATTACATATAGTGCTACTAGCCTAAAGAAGAAAGGGTGGGAAACATCAAGGCCATCATTGCCAACATACCTCGTGTCACACATAATCCAAAGACGATCCTCCAGAAAACTTGCAAAATCTTCAAAATAGCAAATATATCAACCAACCACCAATCCACTAGAACATTCAAGCTTAAAAAGACAGGTAGTTAAGCAACCCAAGGGGTAGTAGCAAAATAAAGGAGCACCACCAGAGCTGCCACCAAATGGGAATAGCCAATTCAAGAGGAGAAAACATCATGATATGGGTAACAACACTAAAAAGAGACAAACAAGAGAAAAAAGGAAGATCATAAGTGCTCAGATCCTTCAGCCACAAAATAGAAAAATCTAGCCTAACAGTAACAATGGTGGGGAGCAAGGTTGCCATCCCAGCAGGAAGAGGGTGTTCTACTTCATCTAAGAGAGATGAGACCAAACAGACAGAAACCAGAAGAAAGCAATCACAGAAAGACAACTAGCAATTTCCTGGAGCTGTCACCAAAGGAGCAGGAAAAAATAGCCAAGACAACCACTCCTCCAACCAATCTAGCCAACCAAAACAAACAATCCAAATAGCCATCCAACTAATCCTCCTAGCCAACCACCTCAACAGGAGAATATCCAAGTCATCAAACCTAATAACATCAGTATCAAGACCAACAATAGTCATCAAGCCAAAAGCATCCAAAACAATATGGGAAGGGGAGAAAAACAACAACCTCCAAACCCATTCAAGGCAAAAGAAAAACCAATCTAGCCATACAACAACCGTCAACCCGCCATTTCAAAATAATACCAAAACCCAAAGCCTCAGTATTAGAGGAGGAGGTCCAACCCATAACCAAAAGAATCCAACAAGAAATAGTCCCAACAACCACCAAACCCCAATCAATAAAATAGAGCAAATAACAGCTGGCCAACCACCTCCACCATGCTAAAAATAAGCCAGAGATAAATCACCCAAAACAACCATCCAACTAATCCAAATAATAGAAATTGCCAGCCAACCTAGTTAGCAAACCAAGCCACATAGTCCACCACCACAGCAGCAGGTATAATAGATTTGTAGGGAGGCAAGAATAGAGGAAAAACCCATAGGAAATTCCTATAACAACCAATGCCAAAACCTAGAAGAAGGAAATAGAAAATAGCCAAGGGAAAAATTTGATAAAAGCCCATCCAGGGGTTACCAACCACCAAGTAAAAAACCAAAACACTCTAGGTTGCACTAACAAAACCATCAGGAGCAAAACCAGCCATAACAAAAAAAAAAATTGAAAAATAAAACCCCAAAGAGAGAAAATTAGAAGTTGACCACAACCCAAAGAAGGGTTTAATAATGGCAAAATAAAAAACAAATATCATCAAAAAGGATAAAACCAATCAAAGAAATTATAATCTAAGATAAGGTAATCCAGTATTAACCAAACCTTTTAATAATTTAGGCAAAGTTTCATTATCAAACAAAGTGAACTCAATCAAGTTGACACCCAAATTAGCTAAATAATCAGCACAAGCATTACCTTCACAAAGGATGTGAAAAATTTAAAAGAAACTTGAGAAAGCAAAACTTTAGTATGATTAAGAAGATAAAATAATTCAGCATTCCCATTTCTATTCGAATTAAGGAAATCAAAAAGCAAAGAGCATCAACTTCAATCTAGATGTTGAGGAAACCTATATTCAAACAAATATTAATTGCTTTATTAACAACAATAAGCTTAGCAAAGAGCACATAACAGGCTTTGAGAGGGTAGGCAAAAGCACAAATGATAGTACCTTTATAATCCCTAAGGATACCACCACAGCCATATTTATTGGAAGTAACAAAACAAATAGTATTAACTTTAATCACATTGTCTTTAGGTTTGATCCAAAGGATAATTCTGGCACCTTTATAAAGGTCAAGATCATTCAGAATGATACCCAATTTTTTAGCCGCAAATTTGTAACCTCTAAAATGAATGTTACTAATAAGATTGGCATTAAAAAGAGCATGAATTCTTTCTTTAGTTCTAGCCAGGATCCTGTTATGGTTCATAGGAATACCACAATATTTAGCATCATTTTTATCCATCCGGATGAACCGGATAAGGGTAATAGCAATTAAAACTTTTATATGACCTTTCAGTGTTTTGAAATAGGTTTCAAGAAGTTGTTATAAAGAAAGAGGGCCATGAAAATATTTGGTTTTAAATAAATCATCATACCAAAACCATAATTTAGATGCATTAGCACCATTGACAAAGACATGATTTACATTTTCAATATGAAAGCAAAAATAGCACTTTGAAGGTAAAGAAAACCCTTTAGTTCAAAGCAAAGAGTCCACATGAATATAGTTATTCAAAATCCTCCAAGTTAAAACCGAATAAGAAATGGAAATGATATTGTTCCAAAGTTAAATAAAAACATTAGATGGTTGTTGTTTATCTCTAATAAAGTTCCAATCCTCTTTAAGAACAAAATCACCATTAAGATAAAGTTTAAAAAGAATTTGATCAGGTTTGCTAGAAGTAATGGGAATATTTTTAAAGTTGTCAAAAAGAGAAGTAGGGATATAGTTATCAAGTTTATTTTATTCCAATTATTATTAAGCCAAAAACTTTGATAGGTAGTACTAGTAGACATAATTGGGTGTCAATCAAACTATTGCCAATCCAATTGTCTTGCCAAAAGAAAGAAGATCCTACTAGATATCCCAAGAAATTAATGATTTAACAACCCATTTAATTGAACAAAGCCTTCTCCAAATTGGAGTAACAAACTTTATAAGTACAATTAAGAGGGTGTTTACCTTGACAATATTTTTTTGTCATAAAATTAGCCCAAAGGCTACCATTCTTTCTAAAGTTTCACCAGAGTTTATGAGAGAATGCAGTGATTGTGTCATGAATAGGTTTGCAACCAAGAGCACCTTCACCCAAAGAACCATGACATTTTTGCTAAGATGTGCAATGCATTCTTTTGATAGAATTATTAGAGCCCTAAAAAAATTTGTTAAGCAAACGATCAATTCAGATAAGAGTAGCATTAGTGGGAATAATGGTTTTAATCAAATAAAGATGCATAGAGTTGAGAGTGCTTTTAAGGATAGTGAGGCTACCACCAAAGGATAGTAAATGGAATTCCCAAATAGATATTTTATTTGAAACTTTTTGAATTAACTCATCAAAGAGATGGGAATATTTTGGGCCTTTAAAGAGTGGAACACCTAAGTACTTAAGAGGTAAGTATTGATGTTTAAAATTTGTGATATGAAGGATTTGATTGATTTTATTATTTGAGATGCTAGAGGACATAATAAAATAGCTTTTGTTATCATTGATCAAAAGGCCACTTTCTCTACCAAATTTATTTAAAAAATTCTTAATATGCTTGATGTGATGAATGGAAGCATTGCAAAAAATGATGAAATCGTTAGCAAAATTAGATGGGAAACAAGGAGACCATCAAGAGTTTTGTAGTACATCGATCATTATTTAAGAATAAGTCATTGATGCTCTAGATAAGTCCTCAATAGAAATAATAAATAAAGTTGGAGATAAGGATCCCTTTATCTTAAGCCATGAGAAGAGGGAAAGAAACAAAGCTTCCCATTAAACAAAATCAAAACCAGGCATTATTGATATAATTTTTGATGAGAAAAATAAAATTTTTAGAAAACCCAAATAAATCTAGAATATGGAAAAGGAAATCCCAAGAGATGTTATCAAAGGCTTTGGTAATATCAAGTTTGAAAAGAATGTGGCCCCCTCTAGTCTTGGCATCAAGATTGTGAATTAATTCTTGGGAAAGTAAATATTATCAGAAATAAATCTACCTCTAATAAAACCTATTTGGTTAAGAGAGATAAGTTTATTAATTAAAGGCTTAAGTCTGTTGGTAAGGATTTTAGATATCAGCTTATTGAAGAAGGTGCAAAGACTAATAAGTCTAAAATCACTCCAATAATCCAGGTTATCTTTCTTTGTAACAACAATGATAGAAGTACTAGAAAATATATGGGAAAAAGATTACCATTAAAAAAAATCAATCACAACCTCAATGAAATCACTTTTAAAGATAAACCAACATTTAAAAAATTGAGTAGTCAAACCCTCAAGACTAGCAATTGAATCAGTGTTCATGCTATTAAGAACTTTAAGAATTTCCTCTTCATTAGGCCCGAAGGTAAAAAAATCATTATAATTATTATTTATAATAGAAGGAATTAGTTGAGAATTAGAAATAGCTTCATAAGAGCAATTCTTATTAAGCATATTTCTAATGTAATTAATAGCTGAATCCTTAATCTCATTATACTCCAAAATCCAATCTCCATTGACATTTTTAATTTTTAGAATATTATTCAAAGCTCTTATTTTGTTAACTAAAGCATGGAAATATCTAGTATTCCTATTACCATCTACAATATGTTTACTTGTAGCTTTTTGGTACCAGTAAGTCTCTTTCATGTTTTGGAAATTAGCAAGCTTATCTTTCGCTTTGGTCAAATCAGTAAGCTTTGAAGGGTCAAACTAACAGACACTTCAAGGTCACAACCAAATTTTCCATGTTTTTAATATTAGCAAAAAGGTTTTAAAAATAATGCTTGTTCCACCAACCCAAAATTTGTTTAAGTCTTTTAAGTTAAACCATAGTCTATTCATACCCGTAATTGAATTATCAAGATGTAAAGGGGCTTTCCAATTCTTAGCTACAACATCAAAGAAATCAATATGCTAAATCCACATGTTCTTGAATCTAAAAGGAGAGGATTTTCTTAATCTATTAAAACTATTTTACGAAACAAGAAGAGGAGCATGAGCAGACAAGGTTCTGCTTAAGTGATCAAGAGTAGTAGGCCATTGGGTAATCTAATGAGTATTAAAAAGAATCTTGTCCAACTTTTGTCAAAGTCTAGAGTTTTGCCAATTGTAGTTAGAGCCCTTAAAGCCAATAAACCAAACTACAATCAAGGATCATATTGGAAAATTCTTCCATGGAATGAATATTGGGAGAGAAACCACCAATCCATTCAGAAGAAAGTAAAATAGTGTTGATATCACCCCTCACAAACTAAGGTTTGTTGACTGAGATAGCAAAGTTTCTCAAATTATCCCAAAGGAGATTACGACCAGATCTAAAGCAAGAAGCATAAACAAAGGCTCCTAAAACACAATAATCACCATAGGAGATTTGAGTATTAACAACTAGTTGAAAATCATCAATAATTGAAACCTCAACAAAATTATTCCAAAAACACCAGATCTTATTACTAACATTACAGTAAAAGTTATTAAAGCCAATCATTCTAGCAACATGGATAATTTTATTAGCATGAATGAGAGGTTCCAATATAATAAGTAAAGAGATATTATGAATGCGACAAAGATTTCTAATATGATTATGATAGAGAGGGTACCAATATCTCTAACATTCTAAACAGAAGAAAGACAAAAAGGGGTAAGCAAAGGTTAATTGAGAGATGAGTGAGAGTAAGATCTAGTGTTTTGGATAGTTTGGGAGGGTAAATTTTAACACTTTTTCTTTTCATGATAAGTTTGAAAATGATTTCCTTTTCCCTAGAATCATCATACTGAAAGATTTAGTAACATGGGTCACCAATTTAGGAGAGTTCTCCAAGTGTTTAGAGGAAGTTCACCATCTTTCAAATCCAAATTAAGTTAAAAAGTAGGATTAACATGAATATTAAGATTAGAAATGAGAGATGGTGATGAGTTAGAACCATTTAAAGGATAAATAGTTAAATCAGATCAAATACAATTTCAGCCTGATCGACATCATTTAAATCCTCATTGGAATTTTCATTTTGGTCGATCAAAGCTGGCATAGAAGTGGGGATAGAATTAGAGGAAACATAATCATCATCTAATAACTTAGAAAAATTATTATTCAGCGTATTAGAAAAATTCAATTTTAAAGAAGAGGTAAGAGGTAGATCATCATTCCCTTTCTGAAAATTAGTCGAAGCCCTAGCAATGGTAGGATCCAAAATAGGTTCAATAGGGATAATCCCAATATTCAAGGAATCAACCTCAATAGCGGCTTTCATACCATTCTTAGGATTCGAGGCTGATTTTGGAACATATGTGGGGATCAACTTATTACTATGAACCAGATTTTCCTTAGGAGGATTTCAATTTTTTAAATGAGGATGGAGAATAAAGCAATCCAAGTTATTATGACCTTGAATTTTACAATGAGAATAAAAAATTGGAAGATTCTCCAATTCAACCTTTTGTGAATACCCATATTTTTCAGAGCCAATCCAAACTTTTTAGGGTATTTTTTAGTTATGTCTAATTTCACAAGGATCTGAGCCATAGAAGGAGATCGCTCAGCGGTCACTTGGTCGAGTTGTAAAGGCTAACCAAAAAGAGCCCCAACAGCAAAAATCACATGATTTTTATTAGTCCTAGAAATAAATAAACCAAATAAACCAAATCAAAGTAATGTTCTTGTGATACATAAGAACATTACGATGTTTAGCAGCATTTCTGTCAAGCCAAATAAACCAAATCAAAGTAATATCCACAACAATTTTGATATGCCCTTTGACAGTATAAAGAAAATAAGAGTTAAGAAGCTGCATTAAGGTAAAATTGCCATTAAAAGAACTAAGGTTAAAAAGGTCCTCATACCAATTCCAAACTTTAGAAGCAATAGCACCATTAACAAATACATTACTAACATTCTCAATTTGAAAACAACATAAGCATTTAGAAGAAAGATAAAAACCTTTCTCCAAAAGTAATGAATCAACATCATTAAAACCCCTTAAAATCCTCCAAACAAGAATAGAATAAGAGGTAAGGATAATGTTATTCAAAATTTTGAAAAAGACAGGTGAAGAAGGTTTATTCTCTCTAATATGATGCTAAATATCTTTAAGGAAAAATCACCATTACTAGAAATGATATAAAAATTGATCAGAAATAATACCATCAATAGAAATCTTGGGAATATCATTACAAATGCAATCAGGAATTAAATCAAGCAAAAGAGAATGATTCCAATCACCATTTAAAATAAAATGATTAACTTTCAAAGAAGATGTAGAGTGAGTATTAAGCATAGAATCAATAAAGGAAACCCCCATCCAATTATCTTGCCAAAAGAAAGAAGAGCAACTAGTAATACCCCAAAAAATGAGCAGTTCTGCTTGCCATTTAACAACACAAAGACTTTTCCAACCAATAGAGTCACCATGTTTATAGCTACAAGTTAAAGGATTTTTACCTTTGCAGTATTTGTAGTTCTTAAAATTAGCCCAAAGACTAACATTCTTCCTAAAATTCCACCAAAGCTTATAAGAAAAAATATTTGTGTAATCCAACAAGGACCTGCAACTAAGACCACCATCAAATAAAGATAAAAAAGAATCTAAATAAATAAAACAAAATAAACTAAAAGAAATAAAAAAATAATTTAAATAAACCTAAAACTACAAATTTACTTAATTTAAAAAAATAAATAAAAATTAAAAAACCCTAAAGCCTAAACCTACAACTTACAACCCTAAATGCTAAACCCTAAAACACTAAACCCTAAAACCTAAACCCTAAAACCCTAAACCCAACTAAAACACTAAACCCTAAATCCTAAACCCTAAACCCTAAAGCCTAAAACCCTAAACCCTAAACCTTAAACACTAAACCCTAAAACCTAAAACCCTAAACCCTAAACCCTAGGCCCTAAACTCCAAACCCTAAACCCTAAACCCTAAAAACTTAAAGCTAAACTAAATAAAACCTAAAAATAAAATAAATAAAAAAACCTAAACCTATATAAAATAAGAAAAGGAAATAATTAAAACTTAAAACTAAAATAAATAGAAACTTAAATTAAACAGAAAAATAAATAACCTAAAATCAAAACTAAACCTAAAATAAAAATCAAATATACCTTAAAAATAAAATAAAAATGAAATAAAAACATAAACCTAAAAGTAATACCTAAAAATAAATAAAAAATAAAACCTAAACCCTAAACTAAAAAAAAATCTAAACCAAAAATAAAAATAAAATAAACTTAAACTTAAACTAAAATAAACTAAATTATAATGAATAAAACATAAACCAAAGCCTAAAATAAACTAAACCTAATCCTAAACATAAACTACATAAAATAAGATAAACAAAAAATAAAACTAAACCTAAACTTCAAAATATAACCTAAAATTAAACATAAAATAAAACTTAAAACCTAAACTTAAAAAAATAAAATAAAAACCTAAACCTAAACATAAAAATAAAAAATAAAACATAAACCTAAAAAATAAAATAAAAATAAAACTAAACTAAAAAATAAACTAAACATAAACCTAAACTTAAAAAATAAATTAAAAGAAAAAAACTAAACTAAACTAAGAAAAAAGCTAAAATAAATAAACTAAACTAAATAAAAATAACAAAAACCTAAATCAAAATAAAAAAATAAAATGAACTATATAAATAAAAAATAAACTAAATAGATCTAAACCTAATAGTTTACTTACTTTAAAATAATAAAAAATTAAATAAATAAATAAATAATAAAAAACCCTAAACCCTAAATGTAAACGTGAAACCTAAACTCTAAACCATAAACCTACAACCCTAAACCCTACAAACCTACAAACCTAAATTAGTGTGTTACATGATTGATGAAATCAAAGAGAAGAAATGTCAAATTTGAATTTTTTTCTCTACTTAAAATAAACAAAAATTTTAAACTCTAAACTAAAACCTGAACTCTAAACCAAAAACCAAAACCCTAAACCCTAAACCATGAAACCCTAAAACCTTAAAACCCTAAACCCTAAACCCTAAACCCTAAAAGTTATACCCTAAACCCTAAACCCTAAATCCTAAACCTTAAACTAACCCTAAATCGTAAACCCTAAAAAGCTAAACCTTATACCAAAACTAAATAAGACCTTAAAATAAATAAATAAAAAAACTTAAACCAAATTTAAAATATTAAATTAAATTAATTTAAAACCTAAACCTAAACTAAAATAAAATAAAATAAAAAAAAAAAACTAAAATAAAATAAAATAAATAAAAAACCTAAACTAAACTAAAAAATAAAACCTAAATTAAATAAAACTAAACCTAAAATAAAATAAAATAAACCTAAAATAAAATAAAATAAAACTAAATAAATACCTAAATCTAAAATATAAACCTAAAAAAATAAATAAAAATAAAACCTAAACCCAAAATAAAAAAAACCTAAATTTAAAATAAAATAAAATAAACCTAAACCTAAATTAAACTAAATAAAACCAAAGATCAAACCTTAAATAAACTAAACCTAAACCTAAACTAAATAAAATAAAATAAACTTAAAATGAACATAAACCAAAACTAAAAAATAAAACCTAAAAATAAACCTAAAACATAATACTAAGAAAATAAAATAAACACCTAAACCTAAACCTAAAAATAAAACCTAAACCTAAAAAATAAAATAAAAATTAAACTAAACTAAAAAAATATACCTAAACCTAAACCTAAACCTAAAAATTAACTAAAATAAATAAATATAAAATGAATAAAGTAATCTAAATAAAAATAAAAATAAACCTAAGTAAAAATAAAATATAAAATAAAGTGAAATAAATAAAATAAATAAATAAACCTAAACCAACTGCATTACTTAAATTAAAAAGAATAAAAAATCTTAATTCGAAACCCTAAACTCTAAAATAAACCCTAGTCCCAAAACCTACAACCATAAACCCTAAACCCTACAACTTTAAACCCTAAACCCTAAACCTTAAAATCCTGTACCCTAATCCCTAATCCCTAAACCCTAAACCCTAAAATAAATAACCCTAGACCTTAAACCCTAAACCCTAAAGACCAAAAAAACTAAACCTAAACTAAATAAAACCTAAAAATAAAGTAATAAAAAACCCAAACCTACATAAAATTAAAAAATAAAATAAAGTAAAAACCTAAATTAAAACCTAAAACTAAACCTGAACCTAAAATAAAATAGAAAATAAAAACTAAAATAAAATAAAATAAGTAAAAACCTAAATTAAACTAAAAAAAACCTGAACCTAAACCTAAAAATAAAAAATAAAACCTAAACATGAAAAATAAAATAAAAATAAAACAAAAATAAAAAAAATAAGCATAAACCTGACCTAAACCTTAAAAAATAATATAAATAAATAAACCTAAACTAAAATAAATAAATCTAAAAGAAATAAACTAAACTAAATAAAAATAAAAAATAAACCTAAATAAAAATAAA
The DNA here is from genome assembly GCA_021442155.1 of Cymbidium sinense. NCBI lineage: Eukaryota > Viridiplantae > Streptophyta > Magnoliopsida > Asparagales > Orchidaceae > Cymbidium > Cymbidium sinense. The sequence continues at coordinate 216,688 of JAKCPB010000070.1, forward strand.
AAATAAAATAAATTAATATAAATACAAATAAACTAAATAAACCTAAACCTACCGATTTACTTAATTAAAAATAAAAACCCTAAACCCTAAACACTAAAGCCTAAATCCTAAACCCAAAACCCTAAACCCTAAACCATAAAACTAACCCTAAACCCTAAACACTAATCCTAAAACCTTAAACCTATGACCCTAAGCCCTAAACCCTAAACCCTTAAAAACCCAAAACACTAAACCCTAAACCCTAAATTATAACCCTAAGCCTTAAACACTAAAACCCTAAACCCTAAACCATAAAACTAATCCTAAACCCTATACAGTAAACCCACAACCTGAAACCTACAACCCTAAACCTAAACCCTAAACATAAAAAACCCTAATCCCTAAACCCTAAAAAAAAACTAAAGTAAATAAAAAATAGACTAAATAAAGCTAAACTTACCACTTTACTAATTTCAAAAAAAAACCACAAACTTTAAATCCTAAACCTTAAACCCTAAACCCTAGAACCTAAACCCCAAACAACTCTAAACCCTAAACCCTAAGCATTAATCCCTAAGCCTTAACCCTAAACCCTAAACAATAAAAGCATAACCTAACTCAAATAATAAAAGCATAAACTTAAAACCCTAAACCCTAAACTAAAACCTTAAACCCTAAAAGCATAAACCCTAAAACCCTAAACTATAAACCATGAACCCTAAACTCTAAACCCTAAATGCTAAATCTTAAATCATAAACCCTAAACCCTAAACCTAAACCCTAAACCCTAAACTAAACCCTAAACCCTAAACCCTAAATCTAAACCCTAAACCCTAAACTTTATATCATGAACTAACCTTAAACCCTAAAAACCCTAAACCCTAAAGCCTAGACACTAAAGCCTAAACCCTAACACTAAACCCTAAACCCTAAAAGCATAAAACCTAAAACCCTAAAACCCTAAACCCTAAACCCTAAACCCTAAAACCTAAACCATAAAACCTAACCATAAACCTTAAACCTAAACCCAAACCTGAAACCTAAACCTAAAGTAACTAAATAAATTAAAAATAAACCTAAACCATAAAACCTAATAAACCTAAACCTAAACCTAAGAATAGAGCGTAACTTTGATGGCGTAAACATCATCGCCAACTAGATGTCTAGATCTAAGAATGGAGGTGAAGGCTAAGGTGGCGCATCATAAGGTGGGGATCAAGGTGCCGGTGGATATGGAGGTGGTGGTCGAGTAGTGGTGGTTATGGAAGTGAGAGGAAGAGGTTACAACCTTGGCTGAGGGAGAGATCGGGATGTGATGGTGATCCCGCTACTGAGAGGCCCGTGGTTTATAGAATTGGATAAATTGAAGAATGATTGACCCGACCGCTATGAAACTTTACAGAGATGGTTTTAATTATCTAATTTTTTTGACTTGCTCTATGCGTGCTCATTTTATCTATGTCATCGCTTATGACTTACAAAAATTAGTGTGTCACTTGGTTGATGAAATCAAAAAGAAGAAATGTCAAATTTGAATTTGTTCTCTACTAAAAAAATAAAAATCCTAAACTCTAAACTAAAACTTGAACTCTAAACCAAAAACCTAAACCCTAAACCCTAAAAACCCTAAACCCTGAAACCCTAAAACCCTAAAACCCTAAACACTAAACCCTAAAACTTATACCATAAACCCTAAACCCTAAACCCAAAGACCAAACCCTAAACCTTAAACCCTAAACCTTAAACCCTAAAAAGCTAAACCTTATACCAAAACTAAATAAGACCTAAAAATAAATAAATTAAAAAACTTAAACCAAATTTAAATTAAGAAAATTAAATTAATTTAATTTAAAACCTAAACCAAAACTAAAATAAAAATAAAATATAAAATAAAAACTAAACTAAAATAAAATAAATAAAAACCTAAACTAAACTAAAAAAGAAAACCTAAATAAAATAAAAACTAAACCTAAAATAAAAATAAAATAAACCTAAAATAAAATAAAATAAAAACTAAATAAATACCTAAATATAAAATATAAACCTAAAAATAAATAAAAAATAAACCCTAAACCCAAAATAAAAAAAGCCTAAATTTAAAATAAAAATAAAATAAACCTAAACCTAAACTAAAATAAATAAAACCAAAGATGAAACCTAAAATAAACTAAACCTAAACCTAAACCTAAACTAAATAAAATAAAATAAACTAGAAATAAACATAAACCAAAACTAAAAAAAAAAACCTAAAAATAAACCTAAAACATAATACTAAGAAAAGAAAATAAACACCTAAACCTAAACCTAAAAATAAAAAATAAAACCAAAAACTAAAAAATAAAATAAAAATTGAACTAAACTAAAAAAATAAACCTAAACCTAAATGTAAAAAAATAAATAAATATAAAATAAATAAAGTAAACTAAATAAAAATAAAAATAAACCTAAGTAAAAATAAAATATAAAATAAGTGAAATAAATAAAATAAATAAATAAACCTAAACCTACTGCATTAATTAAATTAAAAAGAATAAAAAATCTTAATCCTAAACCCTAAACTCAAAAAGAAACCCTAGTCCCAAAACCTACAACCATAAACCCTAAACTCCAACCCTAAACCCTAAACCCTAAACCTTAATCCCTAAACCTTAAAATCCTGAACCCTAATCCCTAATCCCTAAACCCTAAACCCTAAAACAAATAACTCTAGACCTTAAACCCTAAACCCTAAAGACCTAAAAACCTAAACCTAAACTAAATAAAACATAAAAATAAAATAAATAAAAAACCTAAACCTACATAAAATTTAAAAATAAAATAAAATAAAAACCTGAATTAAAACTTAAAATTGAACATAAACCTAAAATAAAATAGAAAATAAAAAAATAAAATAAAATAAATAAAAACCTAAACTAAACTAAAAAAACCTGAACCTAAACCTAAAAATAAAAAATAAGACCTAAACATGAAAATAAAATTAAAATAAAACAAAAATAAAAAATAAACATAAACTTAGACCTAAACCTTAAAAATAAACTAAATAAAAAAACCTAAACTAAAATAAATAAATCTAAAAGAAATAAACTAAACTAATTAAAAATAAAAAATAAACCTAAATAAAAATAAAAAATAAAATAAACTAAATAAACCTAAACCTACCGATTTACTTAATTAAAAATAAAAACCTTAAACCCTAAACACAAAAGCCTAAATCCTAAACCCTAAACCCTATACCATAAAACTAACCCTAAACCTTAAACACTAATCCTAAAACCTTAAACCTATGACCCTAAGCCCTAAACCCTAAACCCTAAAAAACCAAAAACACTAAACCCTAAACACTAAAACCCTAAACCCTAAACCCAAACCCTAAAACCCTAAACCATAACCTCTAAACCTTAAACCCTAAACCCTAAAACCTACAACCCTAAACCCTAAACCCAACATTAAAGCCAACAACCCTAAACCTAAAACCTAAACCCTAAACCATAAACCCTAAACCTTAAATTAAAGCCTGAACCCTAAACCTAAAACTTATACCCAAAACCCTAAACCCAAAACACTAAGTCAGCCCAAAACCCTATGCCCTAAACCTTAAAAACCTAAAAACCTAAACCTAAACTAAATAAAACCAAAAAATCAAATAAATTAAAAACTTAAACCTAAATAAAATAAAAATAAAATAAAATAAAATAAAAACCTAAACCTAAAACTAAACATAAAATAAAATAAACTAATACACAAAAATAAAATAATATAAATAAAAGTTTGAACTAAACTAAAAAACAAAATAAACCTAAGAATAAAAAACCTAAATTTAATAAAAACTAAATGTGGAAATAAAATAAAATAAAATAAAATAAAAGAAACCTAAACTTAAAAAATAAATCTAAAAATAAAACCAATAAAAAAAAACCTAAACCCAAAACAAAAAACCTATACCTAAAATAAAAATAAAATGATCAAAATAAAATAAACCAAAACCTAAAATAAAATACACTAAACTGAAATAAATAAAACCAAAACTTAAACATATACTCAAATTAAATAAAATAAAATTAACTAAAAATAAACCTAAAAGGAAAAAATAAAACCTAAACCTAAAATAAAAAAATAAAAATCTAAACCTAAACTTGAAAATAAAAAATAAACTTTAAAACCTAAAAAATAAAATAAGAATAAAACTCAACTAAAAAATAAACCTAAACCTCAACTAAACCTAAAAATAAACTAAAACAAAACACATAAACTAAAATAAATAAACTTAAAATAAATAAACAACTAAATAAAAATTAAAATAAACCTAAATAAAAATATAAAATAAAATAAACTAAAATAAATATAAATAAAATAAATATAAATAAACCTAAACTATGGTTTGTAATTTAAAAATATAAATAAAATAAATCCTAAACCCTAAACCTATAATCCTTATCCCTAAAGCAGAAACCCTAAACTACAATCCTTATCCCAAACACTAAACCCCTAATTAGACCTAAAAGCATAAACCCTAAAAAACTCTAATCCCTAAAAAAAAAACCTAAACCCCCCAATCCTAAACCCTAAACTTTAAACCCTAAACCCCAAACTCTAAACCTAAACCTAAAGTAACCGAATAAATTAAAAAATAAACCTAAACCATAAAATCTAAAAAACCTAAACCTAAACTAAACTATACCTAAGAATGGGCAAAACCTTGATGGCATGAACATCTCCATCAACCGTTGATCAAGATCTGCGTGGAGTCAGGTGGATCATGATTATCACAGTGGTAGTGGGGGATCTAGAGGTGCTGGTGGGTATGGAGGTGGTGGTCATAGTAGTGGTGGTTATGGAGGTGAGAGGAGCGACAGAGGTTATAGTGGTGGTGGCGGAGGGAGAGATCCATGATATGAGGGGGGATCCCACTACTCTAGAGGCTGGGCTGGCTCTGATGGGAACTAGAGAAACTGAATAATGACCAATCTGATCTACTACTTATAGAATTGCATCTTTACAGTAGAGATGTTTCTAGTTATCCCGGGTTTCTGATTTGCCCTATGCGTGCTCATTTTTTATTTATGTCATCGCTTGTCCATTAGAAACTTGGATTTTTTACTTTATTGATGGAATCAAAAAGAAGAAATGTTAAATCTGAATTTGTTCTTCATTAAAACAAAAACAAAAACCCTATACCCTAAATTAAAATTTGAACCCTAAACCCTAGACCCTAAACCCTAAAACCCTAAACCCTAAACCCTAAACACTAAATCATAAAACCTAAATGAATGTTAAACCCTAAACCCTAAACCCTAAACCCTAATCCTCTAAAACCCTAAACTTTAAATGCTAAACCATAAAACCTAAAACCCTAAACCTAAAACCTAAAAACCTAAACATAAACTAAATAAAACCTAAAAATGAAATAAATAAAGAATCCTAAACCTAAATAAAATGAAATAAATTAAATTAAAATAAAACCTAAACTAAAACTAAACCTAAACTAAACATAAACCTAAACCTAAACAAAATATTAAAATAAAATAAAAAATAAAAACTAAACTAAAATAAAAATAGAATAAACATAAAATTAAATTAAATAAAAACCTGAACTTAAATAATAAACCTAAAAATAAAACCTTAAAATAAATAAAAATATGAAACCTAAACCCTGAACTAAAAAAAACATAAACCTAAAATTAAAATAAATTAAATCAAAACCTAAACTAGAATAAACTAAATTAAAATAAATAAAATGTAAACATAAACCTAAAATAAACTAAACCCAAACCTAAACTGATAAAATAAAACAAACTAAAATAAACCTAATAATAAACTAAAAAAATAAAACCTAAAATAAACTAAAATAAAAACATAAAAACACTAAAATAAAATAAAACCTAAACCAAAATGTAAAAATAAAATAAAATCTAAACTTAAAAAAATAATAAAATAAACTTAACTAAAAAATAAACCTAAACCTAAACCTAAACCTAAAAATAAACTAAAATGAAAACCTAAACTAAAATAAATAAACATAAAAATTAATTTAAACTAAATAAAATTAAAAATAAATTAAAATATAAAATAAACTTAATAAACCAAAACCTACCAATTTACTTAATTTAAAAAAACCTAAAATACAAAAATTTTAAATAAAGATAAAATAAACTTAAAATAAAATAAAATAAAGAAAAAAATAAAATTAAAATAATCCTAAATAAAATAAAATAAAAGAAACTAAAATAAATAAAATAAACTAAATAAACCTAAACTACTGGTTTACTTTATTTAAAACCCTAACCATAAACCTAAAATTGTAAACTAGCCCAAAACCTAAACCAACCCTAAATGTACACCAAACCAAAACCCTAAACTAACACCCCAAACCCTAAATCCTAAAACCCAAAGCAAACCCTGGACCCTAAACCCACAAAACCAACTGAGCCCTAAATCCTAAATCCTGAAACCCAAACCCCAGCCCCCCAAACCCTAAACCCCAAACCCTAAACCACAAAACTAAAAAATAAACCTAAAATAAAACCTAAAAACAAAATAAATAAATAAATCTAAATAAATAAAATAAAAATGGAATAAAAATAAAAATCTAAACTAAAACCAAAACCTAAACCAGAAAATAAAATAATATAAAAAAAAAAGAAAATAAAATTAAAAATAATTAAATAAAACTAAAAATAATAAATAAACCTAAAATAAAAATCATAAATAAAATAAAAACTAAACGTCAAAATAAAAATAAAAGAAACTTAAATAAAAATAAAATAAAAACTAAATAAAAACCTAAACCTAAAATAAACTTAAAACTAAAACCTAAAAAATAAACAGAAAATAAAACCTAAAGCATAAATAAAAAAAACCTAACCCTAAAATAAATAAAATAAAATAAACATAAACCAAAACTAAAATAAACTAAACTAAAAAAAAAACTCTAAAATACAAATACTAAAATAAATCTAAACCTACCAATTTTCTTAATTTATAAAAAAGAACCCTAAACCCTAAACCTACAACCCAAAATCTACAACCCTAAACCCTAAACTAACCATAAATCATAAACCTTAAATAAAATAAATAAATAAATAAATAATAAATAAAACCTAACCCTAAACCATAAGCCCTAAAACTAACCCTAAACCTTAAACCCTAAACCCTAAACCTACAACCTAAACCCCAAACCCTCCATAAACCTAAACCACCACCAATTTGATAAAGGTTCAAGTTGGCTAAATCAAAACCAAATCCAAATTAATTGAAAAAAGCCATCTTCAATTGGTCAACTAAACCAAAACCAACACCCAAGCCAATTTGGCCAATTTAGTCAAATTGGTTAACTTAACCCACTTAACCAAAATGAATTCAAATGATACAAAATGAAATGTAAGACAAACTAAACCAAACCAATTAAGCCAAAACATCTCAAACGATCATATGAACTTGACCCAAACCTTGGTTTGACCCAATTTAACCAATTGGCCAACTTGACTCAACCAAACCGAATTTGACCTAAATGAGTCAAATTGAGACAAACCTAACCAAACCAACTCCAATTGACTTGGAATTTAGGTTAACCCACTTTTGGCTCATTTCAAATTTTCCCAAATCAAATCTAATGCCAAATGATCATTCTACCCTTGGGTTGAGGGCATCACATGAAACAAATCACCCATGTAAGTGGTCATTTCTATTCCTTGGCCACTTGGTAATCTCCTAATGGTCCACCAGGCACTGGGACACTACTCTGACCCAAGGGGTGGTTGGGCGGCCTTGACCCATAGGAGGTGAAATCACCTTACCCTCCCCATTGAGCATTTGAAATCCATAGGACACCCATGATTCCTCCTTGGTAGCCACCTCCACACCTTCAACCAAGCGATGCCAACTTACCTCCTCCCTTCCACCCATGACTCCCTGAGATGGTCGGACAGCTACTAGAAGCCAAACCTGATCCCACGATCTGATCAAGATGGAGGGGGGGGGGGGTATACACCCCCTTTTTTCCACTCCAACACACACACAAATTATTCCTTAGAGCCTTGGCTACCTAAGATGACCCACTATAGCCAATCCTTAAGCTCCCAAGCTCGTTCCTCAATCAAAAAATGCTATTCCCGTCCATCCCGAACTAGGACACTCCCAATTCTGACCTAACTTCTTCATTTCTCCAACAAACTAAAATTAACATTGTACTCACCTTTCCTAGGCCTCGTCAAGCAAGAATGAATCATCTCCCAAGCTTCTCAAGCACTGGAGGTGGGATTTGATCAAAGCAGCTACAAATCATCAGTTCGTGGCCTTCCGAGGGGACATCAAGGAATTGATCCAATTGCTTTGCTCAACAGGGCTTCTCTCCACTAGATGAACCTTCCTTAACTATTCAAGCTACTGATCTTGAGCTCTGAAGAGGTATGCTTCCAAAATTGGTCCTTAGCCAAAAATGAGTTTGAGATTTTTGAAGAAAACTTGCATCTCATGTGATCTTGACCATTAGATCCTCTCCGATCGATGTCTTGAAGGTGTGGGATCTTTTTGGAGTTGATCCAAGCTTGAGTAAGCTCAGATCATGTGAGCATTGGAGTACGAGCTCCATTCTCCCTCACTCGCATGATGTTAGGTCAAGCACCATCCATTCTGCATGATCGGAATGGGCGATGATTAGATATCTTTGGATTAATCTGATTTAATCCTTTTAAGTTATGGAATTAATCATAGCCGTTTGATCTTAGATCAAATGATAGATGAAAGCATCACGCCACCGCATGTAGGCCGAGTGGGATAAGTTTTAAGTAGCCAATCCATTGGAGCCATGTGTAATTTGTAGGCATTAGTGCGCATGGCATCAATAGGATTAGGCTTTAATTAATTAATTAATCATTTTAAATGGCAAACTTTTAAAAATAATAAAAATCATAAAGAAATCAAAAAATGAAAATAAATTCACATTTTAAAGGTATCTCGAGGAGAATTAATTAAAAATGACCTTTAATTTTGAATAGTAATTAAGATTTAATTATAAAATTAATTAGCTTAATTACTCTTTAATTACTTGAGAAATTAATCCCAAATTTTGTTGGGTTAATTTAATGGGATAACCTCTACCTCCCATGATTTTCTTGGGATTTATTGCTCACTTAATTAGGAAAATTTACTAATTAAACCTTAACTACTTTTTTAAGTTAATTAATGATTAATTAATCCCATGAATAGTAATAAATTGGTTAATTAAGTTTATTAATCATTGTTCAATAGTAAGTGAACTAAGGAATAGGGTTGGGACCCCATTCCCTAAGTTCATTTCACCATTTTTTGAAAATGAAATTAATTTAGGTTTAACTAATTAATTAAATCACTTAATCAAATTGAAATCATAATCACATTAGACCTTAATTAATTAAATCATGAGGTAGATTTTTAAGTGTTTAATAAGCTAAAGGAGTTTAATGAACTTATGTAGTCTACATGTGTGGGAAAACCATAAGAGTAATTAATTAAGTCCTTTAATCTAATTAACTATTAATCATGAGCCAATTGCATTAGGCCCCTTTTATTTCTTAGGATCATTACAAGTTTATTTTCCATGCATATCATGTTGGCTGATAATTATTTAGTTAATTACTTTAAGGTGAGTTAGATAAGGGTAATTAATTAATCTAATTAATGGTTCAACTTAATTAACCCATAAAATCAACTTAATAACATATCCTTAAATTAAATTAAATCACTAATGTGGGAATGTGTTTAAAACAATAAGTGATGATTTCTCTTCGCCTCTTTAAATCAAATCCAATCCAAAACTTAATTAAAAAAGAAGCTTTGGTTTGCTTTAAATAATCTTATTTGATTTGATTATCCTTAAGAACTAGTTTGGTTGAATGAATCACATGCTTATATTTGATTGTCCTCTTTCCAATCATGTAAAATTTGGTATGTCTTTTGATTATCCACCTTTTCATAATCAAGTAAAATAAAATTAATTTCTTTTATGTAAGCATGCATGTGTTGATTTAATTTAATATATGTGTGGCTATTATCACTATTAAATCCAAATGTATTTTTCTAAACCTTATAAATGAATAATAATATGTCTTATGATGCTAGTTATAAAAAAATAAGAATGCATGTGCTTATAGCTTAAGTGTATGAATGTTGAGTTCTTTCCTCTATTCATGTGTTGATTTATATAAGATTGAATGGTAATGGTATATAGTCTGGACATCCCGGGAACACAAAGCTTTAGCTAGCCCCTAGGAGGTCATTTGGAAACCTCACTTCCTTGGAGAAATGTTGAATCTGAATTTGTTCTTTGTTTAAAAAAAAAACCAAAAACCAAAAATCGTAAACCCTAAACTAAAACATGAATCCTAAATCCTAAACCGTAAAACCTACAATCCTAAACCCTAAACCCACAATGCCAAACCCTAAATCCTAAACCTTAAACCCTAAACCCTAAACCCTAAACCCTAAACCCCCTAAACCCTAAAAACCTAAAAACCTAAAAACCTAAACCCTAAACTAAATAAAACCAAAAAATAAAATAAATAAAAAACCTAAAGCTAAATAAAATAAAATAAATAATATAAAATGAGAACCTAAACTAAAACCTAAACCTAAAGCTAAAAATAAAAAAAATAAAACTAAAATAAAATAAAATAAATAAAAACCTAAACTAAACAAAAAATTAAAATGAGCCTAAGAATAAAAAACATAAATAAAATTAAAACTAAATGTAAAATAAAAATTAAAAAAATCTAAAATAAAATAAAATAAAATAAAAACCTAAACCTAAAAAATAAACAAAAAAATAAATAAATAACAAAACCTAAACTCTAAACTAAAAAAATACCTAAACATAAAATAAAAATAAAATAAACAAAATAAAATAAACCTAAACCTAAACTAAAATAAACTAAACTGAAATAAATAACACCTAAACCAAAACCTAAAATAAACAAAACCTAAACCTAAACCCACTAAAATAAAATAAATAAAATAAACTAAACCTAAATTAAAATTAAAACCTAAAATAAACCTAAAATAAAAACATAAAACGAACCTAAAAATAAAATAAAACTCTAAACTTACACGATAAAAATAAAACCTAAACCTAAAAAAATAAAATAAAATAAAATCATAAAAAATAAACTTAAATCTAAACCTAAACCTAAAAAAATAAACTAAAATAAAAACCTATCTAAAATAAATAAATCTAAAATAAATAAACTAAACTAAATAAAATAAAAGATAAACATAAATAAAAAATAAAAAATAAGTAAACTTAAATAAATAAAAAATAAACTAAAAAATACTAAATAAACTTAAACCTATAAGTTTACTTAATTTAAATAAAATGAACATTAAACCCTAAATCCTAAACCCTAAACTCTAAACCTACAACCCAAAACCCTCAACCCTAAAAAACCCTAAACCTAAACCCTAACCATAAACCATATACCCTAAAAGCTTAATCCCTAAAACCCTAAACCCTAAACCGTAAACCCTAAACCCTAAACCTTAAAGCCTAAGCCCTAAAGGCCTCACCACAATCCTTAGGCTAAAGTAACTAAATGGATTAATAAATAAACAAACCAAAACTAATAAACTAAACTAACCTACCTAAGAATGGGTGGGAACGTTGTGGGACATCACTATTAAGCTTGGGTCTGGATGCCGATCCCAACTAAACCTCTACTTGATTAAAAGGCTCCATGCCCTGACATTACACCTAAATCTGATCCTACCAGTCTACCATAAAATCCCAAAGAATAGCAAACCTAGGCAGCTGGCTCTGACCTGGGACAGGTCTGAGTCTAAAAAGAATAGCAAACAGACCTGAGCCCTAACCATGAGCCCTAACTCTGACCTGACTCCAGCCCAGGCCACTGACTGGGCCACCAAAACCAGGCCCTAGGCACTACCATCCCCAGGCCTCCAAGCTGAGCCACCTAGGCCCTGAGTAACTGAGTTAAGTGATCTCCCTCAGTAACTCTGACCCTGAGCAACCACTTAAGGCGTTAAATGCTAAGCCTAAACTCCAAAACCTGGGCTAAAGGCCCTCCCACAGGCCCCCCACACTAAGATCATGACCCAACTCTAAACCTACCACAGGCTACTGGCCCAAACCCTAAACCTTGTACTGACCTGACCACTGCCATAAACCTAAAACCAACCTAAACTAAATAATAAAATTTAAAAATTAAAGCTAAACCTAAATTATAAATAAATAAAATAAACCTAAACCTAAATATAAGATAAGATAAACTAATAAAATAAATTAAAATAAAATAAATATAAATTTAAACTAACTAAAAATAAAATAAACTAAGAATAAAAAACTTTTAAATAAAATAAAACTAAATGCAAAATTAAAATAAAATAAACCTTGAATAAAATAAAATAAAAACTAAATAAAAACCTAAACCTAAAAAATAAACCTTAAAATAAAACCTAAACCCTAAACTAAAAAAAACCTAAACCTAAAATAAAAATAAAATGAAGAATATAAAATAAACCTATAAACTAAAATAAACTAAAATAAAAAAAATAATGTAAACCTAAACCTAAATAGAAATTAAATAAAATAAAATAAACTAAAATAAACCTAAACCTAAACTAAAATGAAACCTAAAATAAACCTAAAGAAAACCTAAAACCTAAACCTTAAAAAATAAAATAAAAACCTAAACTTGAACTTAAAAATAAAAAATAAAACCTAAACCTAAAAAAAATAAGAATAAAACACAACTTAAAAATAAACCTAAACCTAAACCTAAACCTAAAAAAATAATATAAAACACCTAAACTAAAATAAATAAATAAAACAAAATAAAAATAAAAAATAAACCAAAATAAAAATATATAATAAAATAAAATAAATAAAAATAAACTAAACCCTAAACTTATCGTTTAGTTAATTTTTTTTCAAAAAAAAAAAAACCATAAATCTAAACCCAAACCCCCAAACCTAAAACCTATAATCCTTAAACCTAAACCCTAACCTAAAAAAACACAAACCCTAACCCTAAACCATAAATGCAATTCCCAACCTAACCCTCTAAGCCTAAACCACAACCACAAAATTATACCCTCATGCATAAATTCTAAACCCTAAACCCTAAACCCTAACCCTACCTAAATCCTAAACCAACCCTAAACCCCCCAAACCTACTAAAAGTAACTAAATAAATTAAAAAAACCTAAACCCTAAAACATTATAAACTAAACCTAAACTTAAACCCTAAGAATGGGTAGAACCTTGACGACATGAACATCTTCATCAACCAGTCTCAGTCTAGATCTGGCAGTGGAGTCGAAGGTGGATGCGTTATTATAGTGGTGGTGGGGGATCTAGAGGTGCTGGTGGTCATAGTAGTGGTGGTTATGGAGGCAGGAGGAGCGACAGAGGTTATAGCCATGGTGTTGGTGGAGAGTGAAATCGAGGATATGATGGGGGATCCCACTACTCGAGAGGCCAGGGTGGTTTTGATGGTAACTAGAGCGGAGAACACCGTCGATCTACTTCTTATAGAATTGTGACTTTCTGTAGAGATTTCTAGTTATCCGGGTTTTAAATTTGCTCTATGTGTGTTCATTTTTTATCTATGTCATTATCTCTTAGAAAACTTAGCGTGTTACTTCATTGATGAAATCAAAAAAAAGAAATTTTGAATTTGAATTTGTTCTCTCTTAAAAAAAACCATAGACCATAAACCCTAAAGTAAAACTTGAACCCTAAACCTAAAACTTAAACCTTAAACCCTAAACTTATGCTAAGCCTTAAACCATAAACCTAAACCCTAAACACTAACCTAAGACCAAAACAACCCTAACTAAAACCTAAACCAAAGTAAATAAAAACTAAAAATAAAATAAATAAAAGAAACATAAATAAAATAAATAAAATAAAATAAAATAAAACCTAAAATAAAAACCTAAACCTAAACATAAATATAAACCAAAACATAAAAATAAAATAAATTAAAAAATAAAAACTAAACTAAAATAAAATAAATAAAAACCAAAACTAAACTAAAAAATAAAATAAACATAAAAATAAAAAACCTAAATGTATAATAAAATAAAATAAACCTAAATAAATAAAGTAAAACTAAATAAAAAAAATAAACTAAAAATAAAACCTAAAATAAATAAATAAAACTTAAACCCTAAACTAAAAAAAACTAAACTAAAATAAAATAATTTAAACATAAATTGAAAATTAAATAAACTAAATTAATAAATAAAATGTAAACCTAAACCTAAACCTAAACTAAAATATAAACTAAACTAAAATAAACCTACTAAACTAAAATATAAAACCTAAAAATAAACCTAAAATAAAACCTAAAGAGCTACCAAAAAAAAGCTAAATATAAACCTAAAAAAAATAAAACCTAAACCTAAAAAAATAATAAAATAAACTAAACTAAAAAATAAACATAAACCAAACCTAAACCTAAACCTAAAATAAACTAAGATGAAAACCTAAAAAATAAACATAAAATAATCAAACTAATAAAATAAAATAAACCTAAATAAAAATAAAATAAACATAATAAACCAAACCTGATTTGCTTGGTTAAAAAAACCTAAACCCTAAACCCTAAATAATAAATCCTAAACCCTAACCCAACCTGCAACTCAAGCCAAAACCCTAAAACCATGACTAACACTAGTGACCCCCCTAAACCCAGGCCCTAATTTTAAAACCTGATCCATACCGGACAGACTCTCCAAACCATGAATAAAACTACCTGAGCAAACTAAAACCTAAAACCAACCGCTAAAAAGCTAAAAACCTAAGCCTAAACTAAATAAAACCTAAAAATAAAATAAATAAAAAACTTAAACCAAAATAAAATTAAAAAATAAAATAAAATAAAAAAATAAACTAAAACCTAAACTTATACCTAAACCTAAACCTAAACCTAAAAATAAAACAAAATAAAAAAATAAAAACTAAAATAAAATAAATAAAAAATAAACTAAACTAAAAATAAAAACCTAAATAAAATAAAAACTAAACCTAAAATAGAAATAAACTAAACTTATAATTAAAAAAAATAAAAACTAAATAAAAATCTAAATAAAAATAAAAATAAAAAATAAAATAAATAACAATAAATAAAAATAAACTAAATAAACCTAAACATACCAATTTACTTAATTTAAAACAAAAATAAAAAACCATAACCACAAAAATCAACCATAACCAGAAACCACTAAACCATAAACCACTAAACGTCTGACCCTGGCCCAAAATGCCATAAAGCTTAAAACCCTAAGACCAAAACCCTAAAACCCTAAACCCTAGCCCTAAACCCTTCATGGAATCCTGCTACTACCCTAAGCTCAAACCATGAGCCTCTAAACCACTAAACCTAAAACTAAACCTATAAATGTACTAAATAAATAAAAAAAATCTAAGATAAATAAAATAAATAAAATAAAATAAAATAAAACCCAAATAAAACCTCTAAACCTAAACCTAAAGAAAATAATATAAAATAAAACTAAAATAAAATAAAATAAATAAAACCTAAACTAAGCTAAAATAAAACCAAAAAATTTAAAACCTAAATAAAATAAAACTAAAGCGTAAAATAAAATAAAGAAACCTCCTAAAATAAAGATAAAATAAACTAAATAAAACTTAAACTAGAATAAATTAATAATAAATAAAATAAAACTTAAACCATAAACTAAAAACCTACCTAAAATAAACAAAATAAACATAAACATACCTAAACTAAGATAAATAAAATCTAATTGAACTAAACCCTAATCTAAATAAACTGAGCCTGGGCTTTCTAATTTTTTTTTGTAAAGCTAAACCCTAAACTAATACTAATAAACCACAATACCTGGGCACCCCACCTGCCCTACCCTGGGCCTAAAACTGGACCAATAAATAAAATAAAAACCCTAAGCCTTAAAATAACCCTAAATCTTCCCTAAAAAACCACACCCTACCACCCTAAACCTAAACCTAAACCCCAAACCCAAAACCCTAAAACTGAGCAATGGTCTCTAAACCAAGCATAATCCTAAAACCACTTTAAACCTAAACCCTAGCCTACACCTTAAACCCCAAACTATAAACCTAAGCCCAAAGTAACTAAAAAAATTAAAAAAATAAACCAAAACTATAAAACCTAATCAACGTAAACCAAAACCTTAAGAATGGGCAGAACATTGATGGCAGGAACATCTCATTAACTAGTCTAGATCAGTGGATATGAAGGTGGTGGTCGAGTAGTGGTGGTTATGGGCGGGAGAGGCGATGGAGGTTCTGACCATGGTGGTGGGTGAGGGAGAGATCGGGGATATGATGGTGGATCCACTCGAGGTGGGGTGGTTCTAATGGGGAAGAAATTGAATGATCTATCATCTAATGGAACTATGTTGAAATGGTTCTTATTGTCTAGGGTTTTTGATTTGCTCTATGCGTACTCATTTTTTATCTATGTTGCAACTTATGCCCTAGAAAACTTGGTGTGTTACTTGGCTGATGAAATCAAAAATAAGATATGTTGAATCTAGATTAATTCTTTGTTAAAATAAATAAATAAATAAATAAATAAACCAAAAACTAAAAACTAAAAACTCTAAACCCTAAACTAAACCAACCCTAAAAAACCATAACTAAACCACAAACTCTAAAATCCTAAATAAACCCTAAAACCAAACTAAACCCTAAACCAAACCACCTCTAAACCACAAACCTCAGGCCCAAACCTAAACCCTAAACCCCAACTTAACCCTAAACCCAAAACCTAAACCTAAACTAAAGAAAACTTAAAATAAAATAAATTAAAAAAGCTACATCAAAATAAAATAAAAAAATAAAATAAAATATAAACATAAAACAAAAAAACTTAAACATAAACATAAATAAACAATAAAATAAAATAAAACTAATAAAATAAATAAAAACCTAAAATAAACTAGAAATAAAACCTAAATAAATTAAAACTAAAAACAAAACCTAAAATAAAAAAATAAAACTAAATAAAAACCTAAACTAATTAAAAACTACCAACAAATTACAAAATATAATATAAACTTAAAATAAACTAAAATAAATAAAACCTAAAATAAACCTAAAAAATAAACTAAACTAAACCTAAACTAAATAAATTAAATTAAATTAAAATAAACCTAAACCTAAATTAAAAAATAAACCTAAAACCAAAGGCCTTAAAAATAAAATAAAATATAAACCTAAACAAAAGAAAAAAATAAAACCTAAGAAAACTAAACTAAAAAATAAACCTAAACCTAAAAGATATACTAAAATAAAAAGCCTAAACTAAAAGAAACAAGCATAAATAAATTAAACTAATCTAAATAAATAAAAAAACTTAATAAAAATAAAAAATAAAATAAGAAAAACTAAATAAACTAAATAAACCTAAACCTACCAGTTTACATAATTTTTTTAAACAAAGCCTAAAATCTAAACCCACAACCTAAAACCCCCTAAACCCTAAAGCCTAACTAAACCCTAGGCATAAACCTAAACTCTAACCTCTAAGCCTGGCTAAACCCTAAACACTAAACCCCACCACAAACCTTAAAACCCTAAACCCAACCCTAAACCCAAACCTGGCTTAAAAAAAAAACCTAAAAAAAAATAAATAAAATAAAACCTAAAAATAAATAAAAATAAAATAAATAAAGATAAAATAAAACTAAATAAAAAAAAATCCTAAACCTAAATTAAAATAAAATAAAACTAAAGATAAATAAAATAAAATAAACCTAAATAAAATAAAACTAAAATAAATCTAAAATAAATAAACTAAAATAAATACATACTAAATAAACTAAATAAAATAAAATAAAATAAACTAAAAAAAATAAATTAGATAAAAACTGGTGGTTTGGGTTAATTTAAGAAAAAACTCTAAAATAAAATAAAAACAAAATACTATGCACAGAACCCTAAACCCTAAACCATAAAACACCCTGAGCCACCTGACCTAGAAACTAAAAACAAACCCTAAAACTATGGACCCTACTAACCCTAAAACCTAAACCCTAGGCACCACCCAAAACCCAATCTCAAACCTAAACCTTAAAAACCTAAAAAATTAAACCTAAACTAAATAAATCCTAAAAAATAAATAAATAGAAAATCTAAACCTAAATAAATAAAAACTTAAAAATGAAAAACTAAATTAAAACTTAGCCAAACTAAACCTAAAAAAAATAAAATAAAGAAACTAAACTAAATAATAAAATAAAACCCAAACTAAACTAAAAAAATTAAATAAACCTAAAAATATAAAATCTAGATAAAATAAAGCCCAACAAAATAAAAGAAAATAAACCTGATAAAATATAATAAAACTAAATAAAACCTAAAAGTAAACCTAAACCTAAACCTTAAATAAAAATAAAAAACATAAACCTAAAATAAAATATAAATTAAACCTAAACCTAATAAAATAAATAAAACCTAAACTTAAACCTAAAAATAAACCTAAACCATAAACTAAATAAAATAAAAAAAGATATATAAACCTAAACTAAAAAATAAATTGTAAAAAATAAAGCTAAAATAAATACCTAAACCTAAACCTAAAATAAAATAAAACCTAAACCTAAACCTAAACATAAAATAAAACATAAACCTAAAATAAAATAAAATAAAACTAAACAAAAAAAAACATTAACCTAAACTATAATACAAAATAAGTTAAATAGAAAACCTAAACTAAAATAAATAAACTAAACTAAATAAAATAAATAAACTTAAATAAAATAAAATAAAATTAATTAAAATAAAATACAAACTAAAAATAAACTAAATAAACTAAACCTACAATTAATTATTTTTTTAAAACCCTCCACTACCCTAAACCCTAAACCCTAACCAATCTACTCTGAGCCCAAACTAACCTACCATAGGCTTTAAACCTGCAACCCCAAACTTATGATCCTAAACCATAAATCCTGACTCAAACCCTAGGCTCTTAACCTGGACCCTGACCCTAAATCATAAGACCCTTTACCCTACTAACAGGCCACGTTAAACCTAAATCCTCCTAGCCCTGACCCTAAAACTGACCATAAAGGCCTAGGCATTAAAGCTGAAGCCCAGGCCTTAACCAAAGGCTTTAAATTAACTCTAAACTGAGCCATGAGCCTTAAAGGCTCCAAAACTGAAACCATGAGCCCAAGACCATGAGCCCAAACCCAGGCCCTAGCAGACCCTAAACTCTGGCCCTGAGCCCTAAACCACCTGGGGCTAAACTAAACCAGGCCAGGCCCAATCCTAAACCCTAAACCCTAAATCCTAAACCCTAAAACCTAAAAACCTAAAAACCTAAACCTAAAATAAATAAAACCTAAAAAATTAAATAAATAAAAAAACTTATACTTAAAAAAATAAAATATAAAATAAAATAAAAAATAAAACTAAAACCTAAAACTAAACCTAAAAATAAAATAAAATAAAAATAGAAAATTAAACTAAAATAAATCAAATAAAAACCTAAACTAAACTAAAAAGTAAGATAAACATAAGAAAAAAACCTAAATAAAATAAAAACTAAACATAAAATAAAAATAAATAAATGTATAATAAAATAGAAGGAAATCTAAATAAAAACCTAAACCAAAAAGATAAACTTAAAAATAAAACCTAAAAAGAAATGAAAAATAAAACTTAAACCCTAAACTAAAAAAAACCTAAACCTACAATAAAAATAAAATAAACAAAATAAAATAAACTTAAAAACCTAAACTAAAATAAACTAAACTAAAATATGTAAAATCTAAACCTAAACCTAAAATAAACTAAAATAAACCTAACTTAAACCTAAACCTAAATTAAACTAAAGAAAATAAAATAAATAAAAATAAACCTAAACCTAAAGTAAAAAATAAAACCTAAAGATAAGATAAAACCTAAAGTTAAGCGTAAAAATAATAAAACCTAAAATAAAAATAAAACCTAAACCTAAAAAATAAAATAAAAATTGAACTCAATTAAAAAATAAAGTAAAATAAAATACCTAAACTAAAATAAATAAATAAAACTAAATAAAAATAAAAAACAAAGTAAACTAAAATAAATACAAAATAAACTAAATATGCTAAATAAACCTAAACCTACTCATTTACTTAATTTAAAAATAAAACCTCTAAATCCTAAACCCTAAACCCTAAACCCTAAACCTTAAACCATAAACACTAAACCCTACACCTTTAAACCACACCACTCCACACTTGAAAACCCCTAAATCTAAAAACACCCTAAACCTAAACTAAACTAAATAAATTAAAAATAAACTTAAACCATAAAACATAATAAACCTAAACTCTAAGAATGGGGAACGATCTGGGAAAATCACCATCAATAGCTAAGTCTAGATGGTGGAGGAGCGGAGGCTTGTTATCATAGTGGTGGTGGGAGAGCTAGAGGTGTTGGTGGATATGGAGGCGGTTGTCGGAGCAGTGGTGGTTATGGAGGTGGGAGGAGCGATGGAGGTTACAACTGTGGTGGTGGTGGATGGAAAGAGTGGGGGATATGATGGCGGATCTCGCTATTCGTGAGGCCTGTGTGGTTCTAATGGGAAATGGAGAACTAAAGAATGACCAATCCAATCTAATGCTTATGGAACTATGTCTTTATAGTAGAGATGGTTCTAGTTATCTAGGGTTTTTGATTTGCTCTATGCATTCTCATTTTTTATCTATGTCATCACTTGTGTCTTAGAAAACTTGGAGTGTTACTTGTTAAAAAACCAAAAACTTTAAACCCTAAACTAAATCTTGAACCCTAAACCTAAAACCTAAACCCTAAGCCCTAAATACTAAACCCTAAATCTTAAACATTAAATCATAAACCCTAAAAAACTCACCTAAACCCTAAACCCTAAAACCCTAAACCCTAAATTCTACCCTAAACCCTAAACCTACCTAAACCCTAAGCCCTTAACTCACCACAAACCCTAAACCTAAAGTAAACTTAAAACTTAAACCCTAAGCTAAATTCACACCTAAATAAATAAACCTAAAATAAAATAAAAAAACCTATAAATAAAATAAAATAAAATAAAATCAACACTAAACCTAAACCTCTAAACCTAAACCTAAACCTAAAAGATAAAATAAATAATAATAAACTAAAATAAATAAATACCTAACTAAATTAAAACCTAAATAAAATAAAACTAAAATAAAATAAATAAACCTAAAATAAAAATTAAATAAAACCTAAACCTAAAAGTAAACCAAAAATAAACTTAAAACCTAAACTAAAAAAAAACTAAACCTAAAATAAAATGAAATAAAGCGTAAACTAAAACTAAATAAAATAAACCTAAACCTAAAAATAAAGTAAACATAAACCTAACTATTAAATAAATTAAAATAAACTAAAATAAATAAAACTAAAAAAAATAAAACTAAAATAAACCAAAAATAAAACCTAAAATTTAAGTGTAAAATTAAAATTAAAACCAAACCTAAAAAAAAAATAAAACTTAAACCTAAACCTAAACCTAAGAAAACTAACATAAAATCCCTAAAATAAATTAACCTAAAATAAATAAACTAAACTAAATAAAAATAAAAATAAGCCTAAATAAAGATAAAAATAAAGTACTAAATAAAATAATAAATTAACTAAATAAACCTACCTTTTGCTTAATTTTAAAACTAAAAACTAAAAACCCTAACCCTAAACCCAAATAGTACACCCTAAAAAAACCCTAATAAACCCTACCCTAAACCAGGCCTAAACTAAACATTAATCCCTAAGCTAAAACAAACCCTGAGCCCAGGCAAACCCCTAAACTAACAAATCGTACCTAAAACTTAAACACAAACTAAATAAAAATAAAATCGATAAATAAACTGAAGCTAAAATAAAATAAAAAAAAAATAAAAAAAGTAAAAAACCTAAATAAAACCTAAACCTAAACCTAAATATAAATAATTAAAATAAAATTAAAAAAATAATTAAAACTAAAAAAAAAGAAAATAAACCTAAAAAAACCTAAGTAAAATAAAAGTAAACGTAAAATAAAAATAAAATAAACCTAAAATAAAATAAAATGAAAACTAAATAAAAACCTAAACCTAAAAAATAAACCTACAAATAAAACCTGAAAATAAATAAATAATAAATCCTAAAACCCAAACAAAAAAAAAACATAAACATAAAATAAGCAAAATAAAATAAACCAAAATCTAAACTAAAATAAATAAAACCTAAACCTAAATCTAAAATAAACTAAACTGAACCCTAAACTAAATAAAGTAAATTATACTAAAAATAAACCTAAACTTAAGCTAAAATATAAAATAAACCTAAAATAAACCTAAAATAAACCTAAACCTAAAAAAATAAAATAAAAACTTAAACCTAAACCAAAAAAAAAAAAACCTATGCACAAAATAAAATAAATATAAAACTAAACTAAAAACAAAATTAAATAAATAAAATAAAAAAATAAAAAAAATAAAATATCTAAACTAAAATAAATAATCCTAAAATAAATGAACTAAACTAAATAAAAATAAAAAATCAATCAAAATAAAAATAAATAATAAAATAACCAAACATAAATAAAAGATCAACTAAATAAACTAAATAAACTTAAACCTATCAGTTTACTTAATTTTAAAAAATACTCCTAAACCCTAAACCCTAGACCCTAAATCCAAAAACCTAAAACTACCCTAAGCTCTAAACCCTAAACTTACAACACTAAACCCTAATGCTTAAACTTGAAATGTAAACCCTAAAACCTAAAAACCCTAAACCCTAAACCCTAAATCGTAGACCTTAAACCCTAAATCCTAAAACCTTAAACCCAAAAAACCTTTAACCAACTCTCTCACCTTCCTCTCGGCTGCGCTCCCTCTCAGGCGATTTTGTGTTCCCCAATTTTAGGTTTGGATTTGATCTCCCTCGACAGGATCGCTATTTTATTGCTTATTTTTGCTTCCTCTGGTTGCTTATGTGACTCTCACTGGATCGTTCAATGGCGAGGCCTTCGCTACCAAGCTCATCGCGATAACTTACCTAGCACTACTCCTACTTGTAATAATTTGGCTTCTCATGACAATCCTTTTCTCCATTTGAATCTTAATGACAATTTGAATGGTAATCTTATATTGGATCAAAATAATGTTGATCCTTTGGTGTCAGACCAAAATTTGAATATGCATCATGGCAATGAAAATGATATTTGTACTATTAATGGTGCAAGAACCTCCCTTCTATTTCCCTACGAGTGATACCGTGCAATCCAAATTTGTCATTCTAACTCGATCAAGAAGAACAAAAATCATACTAAAACATTGATCTTGCTCTATTTTGGATACCAAAACCAATCCCTTTCGATGGAGATACTTTGGATCGATAGACCCTTCCAAACTGTTATTAAAAAAAATCTTATAAAGCCAAAATGACTAATAATAACTTCACTAGAACCACGTTCTTCTCTAACACCTCACAAATAATTATGTCCTCCTCCTCTTCCTTTTCCATTTCCTTTTTTACCTTTTTTTTTTGGCATTTTTTTTATGATTAATTTTCTAATTTGGAATATCCAGGGGTTGTGTGTCCTATCAATCATGTTAGAGCCTCCGGCTCATAACATCAAATTTCTTGTTATTATTAAGCCTTTCATTAACTCTTCCAAGATTACCCATGTTGCTAGATCACTTGGATTTCAAAATTTCCTCTTCAATCTTAATAATAAAATTTGGTGTTTTGGAATAATTCCATCACCATTTCCATCATTGATGATCTTGATCAATTGGTTAATGTCAAAATCTCATTAGGTGAGTTTTTTAGCTTTTGGTTCCTTTATCTATGCTTCTTTTAATAGGTAGGAACATCCTTTGGAATCACTTAAGAACCTTAGCCTCCTGGTTAACCTTCCCTGGTTGGTTGGGGGTGATTTCAACACTATCATTGCTTCTTCAAAAAGGAGGGGAGGATGTTCTCCTATCCTCCATTTCATGGAAGACTTCTCTAATATGATCCTAGATTGCAATCTGATTGACATTGGTTTTTCATGGTCTGATTACACGTGGCATAACTCTAGACTTTGGCAGCGTCTTGACAGGACCCTCTTTAATTCTCTTTGGATCAATCAATGGCCTCTTACCTCCGTTGAGCATTTGAGCAGAACTTTGTTTGATCATGCTCCTCTTTTGATCTCTATCAAAGCTCCCTCCTTTAACCCTTCAACTCCCTCACCTTTTAGATTCCAAAATATGTGGACCCAACATGGCGATTTCACTAATGTTGTTTTCACTAATTGGATGGCTCCTGTTCACCCAAATAATTTTTTTAAAGGCATGATTGGCTTTAACCTCAAGAGGCTTAAACAAAACCTCAATTGGTGGAACAAGCATATATTTAAAAATCTTTTTACCAATCTTAAAGTTATGGAACAAGTGGAATGTTCTCTTGAAGAGGCTATCTTAACTGATCCTAGTAAGCTTGATGAGTTGAGCATTGCCAAAGATAGCTTGATTAATTACCAAAATATGGAGGAAACATATTGGCTTCAAAAAGCCACTAACAAACATATTGCTGATGGCGATAGAAACAATAGGTATTTCCATTCTATTTATAATTAATGGAAAGCTTTAAACTTGATTAAGAAAATTAAGAACTCTAATGATGGATGGATAATCGATAATAATGAAATTAAGGAATCTGTCATACATCACTTTCAAAATTTATTAAATTCTAATCCTTCATTAGAAACCCCCTCCAACACCCATCTAATCTCTTTTATGATTAGCAATGAGGATAACCATTTGCTCACTATGCGTCCCTCGGAAGCATAGATTAGTAGTACTCTCAATAGTATGAACACTGATTCTGTTGCTGGCCTTGATGGCTATACGACTCATTTCTTTCAACATTATTGGCCTTTTATTAAATCTGATCTTGTTGATGCTATTATTGATTTCTTTGATGGCAGCTCTATTCCCAAATATTTTTTAAGTACTTATTGTCCTTATTCCCAAAACCAATCAACGAATCTGGGCAATTTTAGACCTATTAGTCTTTGCACCTTTTTCCAAAAACTCATTGCTAAATTAATTAATAATAGGAATTGCCCCATGCTACCTAAAATCATCTCCCCTAACCAAACTGCCTTCATTAAAAATAGAGCCATATCTGATAATATTCTTCTCACTCAAGAGTTGGTTCATGACATTGATGTTTCTTCCATAGGAGGTAATATCCTCTTCAAACTGGCATCTCTAAAGCCTTTGACAACCTCTCGTGGGATTTCCTCTTTCAAATCTTACATTTGTTTGGTTTCTCTGATAATTTTATCCGACTTATAAAAAGTTGTATCACTAATGTCTAGTTTTTTGTTATCATGAATGGTGAGTCCCTTGGTTTCTTTACTTCGAGCCATGGTTTGCGTCAGGTTGACCCTCTTCTCTTTCTCTTTTTATCATTGCTGTTGAATATCTTTCGAGGAGCCTCAATGATCTTATCATTAAAAACCCTAACATGTTTTTTAAAACACATGGTGGTTTCCCTGTTTCTCATCTTAGCTTTGCTGATGATTTTATAATCTTCTGCAATGCCTCTCTTCAACATGTTAAAACTATTAAGAATCTCTTAAATAATTTTGGCAAAGTTAGTGGTCTATTCATTAATGAAAGAAAATGTTGTTTTATTCCCTCAGCTAAGATTCCTACCAATAGACTAAATTAAATCTCCAGAATTACTAATTTTAAGCAAAATCAATTTCCCATTAATTATCTCAGGGGCTCCGCTTTTTAAAGGCCAGAAAAGATCTCATCTTTTTGATGACCTTATTCAGAAAATATGTAACAATTTTTCAGTTTGGGAATTTCATTTACTCTCTTTTGGTGGTAGGCTTACCTTGATTAAGAGTACTCTTAATTCCATGCCTTTATATCTCATCCAAACTATTGTGCCAACCATTTCTATCATCAACATAATTGAGCGTCTCCTAAACAAATTTTTTTGGGGCTCCAATACCTCCTCTAAAAGAATGAACTGGACCTCTTGGTTTAAAAGTTGTGGCACTTTTGACGAAGGTGGTCTTGGTTGTAAATCCATAAAAGAAGCTATCAATGCCTTTTCCTATAAACTCGTGGAATTTTAGAGTAATCATAGTCTTTAGGCTAATTTCATGACTATTAAATATTGCCAGGGTAAGCACCCCCTCATTTGTCCCTTTAAATCGAGTAATTCTCCTATGTGGAAAAGACTTTGTTCTGTCAAATGGGATGAAAAATCCTTAATTTTTTGGGGCATTAACTCTGGCACTTCTTTCTTTTGGCAAGATAACTGGAGTGGATGTGGATCCATTGATGACTTACTCTCCACCAATTCCACTGCCGCTATTAGACTAAACTCTTTCTAGCATAATAATAAGTGGAACAATAGTAAGCTTGCTGATTTTATCCCTTTTACTTTCTTGAATATGGTTACTACTATTCCTATCACTCCAAACAATCAAGACCAGATTCTCTATAAGCTCTCACATAATGGTGATTTCAACCTCAAAAATGTGTGGCTCCACATTAAAGATACTCATGATTCCTCCTATGTGTTCTCCAAACTTTGGAATAACAATATCCCTACTTCTTATTCTATTCTTACTTGGCATATTCTAAAAAATTTTATCCCTATTGATTCCTTGTTGTGGGGTAAAGGGTTCCATTTACCCTCTAAATGTCAATGTTGTTTCCATATTGAGAATGTTAATCATGTTTTTATTAATGGGGCCATTGCTTCTAAACTTTGGATTTGGTATGATGATCTTTTAACACTGTCAATTTCAATGGCTCTCTTACTTTATATCAACTTCTTGAAGTCTATTTTGAAAATACTATTAAAGGTCACATTAAAGTCATCACTGCTATCACTCTTATCTGGTTCATATGGATGGACCATAACGACGCAAAACATCGTGGGATCCCTATGAACCATGTGAGGATTATTGCTAGAACTAAAAATAAAATTCATGACTTGTTTAAAGCCAATCTTATTCATTACAGACAATTCAAAGGCTGTAAATTTGTGGCCAATAGACTGAGCTTTAACCTTCCGGACCAACCTTACTATCAAAATGATAAGATTGTCTATTGGTAAAAACCTCTTGACTATACTATTAAAATTAATACTAATGGCTCTGTCTCTCATAATGGCTCTGGTTGTGGTGGCATTTTTAGGAACTCTAAGGGTATAGTACTATGTGCTTTTTTATCCCTTATTTCTGCATTGTCCCATTTTCGAGCTTATGGTTACAAAGCTCTTGAGATTTTCCTCCAAAATGGTCGGCTCAATATTTGGATTGAGGTGGATGCTCTTCTCGATTGATCTTTTGACTTCCACCAAGATGAGGAGCACTAAATTGTACTACCTCCTCAAGCAAACTAGAGCTCTTCTTTCCCAAGAATTTTAACATCACTCATGTTTGGCATGAAGGAAATGCTTGTGCTGACTACCTTGCCAATCCGGGTGATAGATCCAATGGTATCATCTTATTCGATCAACTCACCTTACCCAAACACTTGCGTGGGCTAGTTAACTTGGACAATTCTAGGTTTCCTTATCTCAGAACTTAATCTAACCTTTTTGATGTATACTATCCATTCATCTTTTATCTGTATGCCTCTTTATTTTATGGCTTTCTGTTCCTTTTTGTGGATGCTCCACACGGATATTACTTGTTGTCTTGATCTCTGTGTCATGATTTGGTGTTTTAATAGCTTCTCCTTTATTTGGAGGCTCTCTGCTTTTGGCATTTACACTGATAAAGGGCTGTTGTTGAGCTATGTGCATACTAATACTCTGCATTGGAATTTTGTTGAGCTATGTGTCAGTTGCTATTGGTTTTATAACACCAATCCTATTTGGGATTTTAATATCAATGCTGCCTTCATTCCTAATCCTAGGGGCTTAATCATTGCTAGATGGAGATATTTATTTTGATGGGTTTAGCTACTGCCATTAATTTTTGCAACCTGCTGTTTCTCAAAGATATTACTGCTTGGAGCATCTTAGTTACCTATGTTATCTCTATGCATTGTATCAGTGTTCACTATGCTGGTTGCAATATTTATTTTGATGATTTACTATTAGGTTGTTGGATTTTAGCTAATAATGACTGTTGGCTGGCTTTTGACATGCTGCTTGTCTCCCCTATTAGATCTTGGGCTGCTGCTGATATTCTCTTTGACTCTAGCTTAGAGCTGACATTTTCCTTTTATTTCTGGGAGTTATCTTTTTTTTTTTTCTGCATGAAGAGGTTTTTTGGCATTTTTACTGATATTTATCTTCTTGGTATTATCTATAGAATTTGTACCCCATTCAGCATGCTCTCTTTAGAAACCATTTTCGATTGCGGGTCCCTTTTGGGATCTTGTTGTGGGGCTTCTTCTTTTCTTTCACCCATGGTTATTTTTTGTGTTTTCTTATAGGTATTCTTGACCTCCTTACCCCTTATGGCAGACTTATTATTGTGCAGAACTTTGATATTACTTCTTGGTTATCTTTTTATGCTTCTTTTACTTTGCCTAGGGGGATCTTTGGCATTCTGTTATTTCTTTCTGCACTGTTTATTTTTTGACCTGGATGGAGTTTCTTCAGATTGTTTCTGGTTGTCTTATTCAGTAGATCCTTTTTGTGCAGGAAGTTTCTGAGATTGGGGACTTGGTCAATCTCTTTTATTGCTCTTGTATGAAGAGAATTTGTTTTTTGCTGGCTATCTTTTCTTGCTCCCTGCAGGAATGGGTTTTCATGTTTGCCTCTCTTTTTAGTTTTTACTTTGTTTACCCTCTCATTCGCCTCCTGCGTATTTTCGATCTGAAAGGTCTTATTATTCCTTTCAAAGCTAGTCATTGGTTTTTTGGGACCTGTTTCCAAATTGTTGTCTTTGTGATTTATGGATGGTTTTTGATTCTTGATTTTCCAACTATTTGTGTTATTATCAGCTGGGCTATTTTTGATCACACATGTTGTTGCTCTTTATATCCTGGTTTTGTTTGCCATAGTCAAAATTCTTCTCTTTTATTATGGGATCCATTTTATGCACTGTCTACTCTTAATGGCTTTTCCTATGGTCAACTTGTTGATATCTCCTTTCTTAGTTGTTTGTTGATATGGACCCTTGAGGCTCTCAATCTTCTTTTCAAGATTTGTTTCCCATGCTCAGCAGGTTTGGAGTTACTTAATGGATTTTTATTCTGCTTTTGCCGAGGTTGTGGGTACTACTGTTTACTCTGGTGGGAATCACTTGAACTCATTCATTCTCTATTTTATATCTTTTTTCTTAAAGATTGCTCTTCTTAATGGGTGTAAAAACTATAATGTCTCCATTGTCAGTTTTTGGAATTTTGAGTACCTTCCTCAGCAAGTTTTCTTTATTTTTTTTCTATCTTTGCTGCTAACATCTGGGCTGCTATTGGTCTTCCCTGCTATTGGTTTCCCTCTATGCTACGATGAGAACATGCAAATCTTGAAGATCATTCTTTTGTTCTGCTTGAACTTAATCAATGGTTTATCTTTTATGCATAATTGGGTTATTGGCCAACCTCCTGGTTATTACTGTCATTATCTTTGGCAGAATTAGATTAATGTGACTGCTACTAAGCAACCTGCTACTTAACTAGTTTTCACTGAATGTCTCTTACTGGATTGGCTTGTGGTGGGGAGCAGGAGCTGTTCATTACCTATCCCTCCCTACTACTTTCTGCTCATTCCTACTATTTTCTGTAACTGTAGATAGCTAAGTTGGAGTTTTGCTGACTTTCTTGCTCCTTGCAGCTTAATTACTTTTGTCCAAGGTAAGATGTTAAGCATCAAATGGTTGCAACCTTCCTTATTGCTGTTACTTTGTTGTTTGTGAAATCCCATGTCTACTTTAATATCTCTTTGTAGGAATGGAATTGTATCATTACCTCCATTATTGGTTTTTGGTTTTTAGAGTACCTTTGTTCAGCAAGTGCTCTTTATTTTCTTTTGTCTTATTTTTTGCTAATATCGGTATTGATCTTTCTGTTGTTATTTCCCCTCTCTTGGCTATGATGAGAACATGCAGATCATGAGTACTCTTCTGCTTTACCTGGTCTTAATCACTATTTTATCTTTTATTGATAGTTGAGTTATTGCTCACACTGGTTATTACTATCATTGCTTTTGGCAGAACTAGATTACTATTTCTGCTACTAAGCAACCTATTACTGAATTTTTTCCTCTGATTATCTCTTACTAGAATGTTTTGTGGTGGGGAGCTACTCTCTACCTTATTTTTACTATCTGCTACTTTCTTTCCAGCTCATCTGACTTCTATAACTATGGTCAATTGGGCTGGGGGTTTGCTGACTTTCTGGTTTCTTGCAACTTACTTAATTCACCTGACTGGCAATGTGGTGTTGACTATTTATTGTTTGCTGCTTATGGGCTTTGCAGCCAGCCTGAAAACCATTTTACTTCTTACTTCTCTTATCTTTTTCCTAGCTTTGTTAGACTAATGCAGATCATTGTTAAGATGATCTTAACTAATTCATACTCAAACCTTATCATGCTCTATCTGAATGGGTGGACTTATAGTGAGCTTCTAATCGATATGATGAACTACTTGTATTGGTGCTAGGAATTCATTGACATGGTTTCTTATATCGGGTCTTATTTCCAGGATGGGAACCCCTTTCTCATTCTAGCTTTTGCTGACTCTTTATCTACCCTATATATGGTTTTGATTATATTTGCAGGTACTAAGGATATCAAGACTTTTATCAAATGGATGCTATGCAGGTTTGTTGCCTATGATGGCTGTGATGATTTCACTCCCTTGTGGTTTGGTAGTAGCTCTTGTGATGTAGCCCTTCTGCTGAAGCATGGATGCTCATATTTTCCTCTGCCCCAACTTGGTGTGACTGAGCCTGAGCCTTCTCTATCACAATTCTTTACTATCATTCTTAGATTATGCAGTTTTCAGTTATCATTTTGTCTGTATTACCTTAACTGCTCTAACTTTTTTCTGTCTACATTCTTGTAGGTGCTTCTCTCTTGTCCTCTTGTAGGTTTGCTCCAGAGTGTCATGCATTCTCCCATCCTGCAGAGCATTGGCCCTAATCTTCCATTGGCTTATTATGTTAATCAATTTGTATCTTTTGATTGCTTTACTATTTTCTTTTGCTTTTGGTTGTACTTAGATTGTGGATTTACTCCATAGGATGATTATAGCTCTTTGAGCAATAGTTCTGGAGTTTATCCCCTTTAAGGACCTTGTAACCCTCTTTTTGTGGCAATAAAATTCCCCTACATGGGGTTCCCAAAAAAAAACCCTAAAACCCTAAACCCTAAACCCTAAACACTAACCCTAAACCCTAAACCCTAAAACACTAAAACCTACATAATCCTACACTAACTCTAAACCCTATGAATGGGCAGAACCTTGATGGCATAAACATCATCATCAACTAGGCTCAGTCTAGATTTGGCAGTGAAGGAGAATGCATAGGTAGCGGTTATCGTGGTGGGGGGGAGATCAGGTGGTGCTGGTGGATATAAAGGCAGTGGTCAGAGTAGTGGTGGTTATGGAGGCGGGAGGAGCGATGGAGGTTACAACCATGGTGGTGGTTGAGGGAGAGATCATGGATATGATGGCAGATCCTGCTATTTGAGAGGCGGTAGCAGTTCTGATGGGAACAAGGGAAATTGAAGAATGGTTGATCTGATCTGCTGGTTATGGAATTATGTCTTTACAATATAGATGATTCTACTTATCTAAGGTTTTTGATTTGCTCTATAGGTGGACATTTTTTATCTATGTCATCACTTGTGTCTCAAAAAACTTGGGGTGCTACTTGGTTTATGAAATTGAAAAGAAGAAATGTTGAATCTAAATTTATTCTCTATTAAAAAAAACTTTAAACCCTAAACCCTAAATTAAAACTTAAACCTAAAAAACCTAAATACTAAACCCTAAACATTAAACCCTAAACCCCAAACCCAAAACCCTAAATCCTAAACTAAGCCTACACCCTAAAAGCTTAAAACCAAAATCTAAACTAAATAAAACCTAAAAATAAAATATATAAAAATACCTAAACTAAAATAAAATTAGAAAATAAAATAAAATAAAACTTAAACCTATACCTAAACCTAAAATAGAAAATGAAATAGAAAATAAAAACTAAACTAAAATAAAATAAATAAAAACCTAAACTAAATAAAAAATAAAAAACTTAAATAAAATAAAAACTAAACCTAAAATAAAATATAATAAACCTAAAATATAATAAAATAAAAACTAAATAAATACTTAAAGCTAATAAAGAAACCTAAAAATAAATAAAAACAAAACCTAAACCCTAAGCTAAACAAAACCTAAACCTAAAACAAAAATAAAATAAATAAAATAAAATAAACATAAACCTAAACTAAACTAAAATAAACTAAAATAATTAAAACCAAAACCTAAATCTAAAATAAACTAAACCTAAACCTAAACTGAATAAAATAAAATAAATAAAAAATAAACCTAAACTGAAAAATAAAAACTAAAAGTTAACTTAGATAAAAACCTAAAAGATAAACCTAAAAATAAAAAATAAAACCTAAACCAAAAAAATAAACCTAAACCTAAAAAATAAACTAAAATAAAAGACCTAAACTAAAATAAATAAACTAAACTAAATTAAAATATAAAATATAACTAAGTGAAATAAAAAAAAACTCAAAGAAATAAAAATACAAATATAATAAAATAAACTAAATAAATACTTAAAGCTAATAAAGAAACCTAAAAAAAAATAAAAACAAAACCTAAACCCTAAGCTAAACAAAACCTAAACCTAAAACCAAAATAAAATAAATAAAATAAAATAAACATAAACCTAAACTAAACTAAAATAAACTAAAATAATTAAAACCAAAACCTAAATCTAAAATAAACTAAACCTAAACCTAAACTGAATAAAATAAAATAAATAAAAAATAAACCTAAATCCTAAATCCTAAACCCTAAACCCTAAAACCTAAAACCCTTAACCCTAAACCCTAAACCTTAAATTAACCCTAAACCCTAAACTAACCCTAAACTAAACCTAAACTCTAAGAATGGGTAGAACCTTAATGGCAGGAACATCAGCATCAACTAGGCTTAGTCTAGATCTGACGGTGGAGGCGAAGTCAGAGGCTATGATTATCATAGTGGTGGTGGGGGATCTAGAGGTGCTGGTGGATATGGAAGTGGTGGAGCTGGTGGTTATAGAGGTGGGAGGAGCAACAGAGGTTACAGATGTGGTGGTGGCGGAGGAAGAGATCGGGGATATGATGGAGGATTCTGCTACTTGAGAGGTGAGGGCGGTTCTGATGGGAACTAGAGAAACAGAAGAATGACTGATCATCTCTGTTGCTCATGGAATTGTCTTTACAATAGAGACAGTTCTACATATCCAAGGTTTTTGATTTTCTCTATGGGTGCTCATTTTTATCTATGTCATCACTGGTGTCTTAGAAAACTTGGGGTGCTACTTGGTTGATGAAATTTAAAAGAAGAAATGTTAAATCTAAATTTGTTCTCTGTTAAAAAAAAAACTTTAAACCCTAAACCCTAAACTCTAAACTCTAAACTCTAAACCCTAAACCCTAAACCCTAAACACTAAACCCTAGAAACCCTAAACCCTAAACCCTAAACCCAAAACCCAAAACCCTAAACCCTAAACCCTAAACCCTAAAACCATAAACCATAAACCCCAAAACTTTCAACCCTAAACTTTAAATCCTAAACCCCAAACCTTTAACCCTAAACCCTAAACCCTAAACTAACCCTAAACCCTAAATCCTAAACTCTAAACTAAACCTAAACCCTAACCCTAAACACTAACCTTAAACCAACACCCTAAACCTTGAATAAATATGTCATTAAGAGTAGATCTAAAGAATGACATAGTTATGGTAGCTTAAAAAAATGTCTTCAAGAGACTTTCCCTTGACTATTAGAGATTTGAATACCCTAAACGCTAACCCTAAATCATATTATAGTATAATGTAGAATCATATATTTGAGCATGTAGTGTTGTGTTTTTGGATGTTATAGAATGTCTAGAAATGTTTTAGTATATTATGCTATTGTGCCCTATAGTCTATGTTAATATAAATCATAAAAATATTGATTTAATAAATCAGTTGATGAAATTTGTTAAATTTGAAGTGGGAATTAGGTTATAGTATCAAAGGTGTGCTACACCACTTGTAGTCTAAAAAGTAAGATTTTATGTTCAAAATAAATATTATATGTTGTAGCATAGTATAACATCATATATCATAATATATTGTTCTTTGCATTTTAAATTATTTTAGTATTTTACAATCATTAGGTCGAGCCGACACTATCATTATTTATAAAAATGTTGATTTAGACTTTAAAATGGTAGAATTTGGCCAAATTCATAATACATAGAGCATGGCATCATAATATATTGTTTCAATTTAAAATATGAAATTGATACGACTAAAATATATAATTTTTCTTATTTATACTAATTTTATAATTTTTTATTTTAAGCAATCCATTGTGATGTGATTTGCAATATAATATAATATGTTATAGTATTATAATATAGGATGCCATGACATAGTGTAGCATCATGCATTATAGCTTACTATTATGTATTACTACTTGTTATTTAGCATATTTTAGTTTGTTATAGTATGATGTAGCAAAGTTTGTATAGGTATAGTTCATAAAAATACTAATTTATAGGCTGAGATGATGGGATTTGGCCGAATTTAAGGTAAGCTTTAGGGAACATCATTGGGGGTGTGCTATGGTGTGTCATTTAATCAAAAGAATGGAATTTTGCATCCAAAATAAATGTTAACTTTTCAACCAAATTTTATAAATTTTTTTCTTAAAGTGATTCATTTTAAGCTGTAATGTAAGATAATATATTATATGAATGTGATGGTGTGTTACTAAATGTTATTGTACATTTTAGTATGTTTTAATTTTGTTATAATACAATGGGTCAAAACTCACGAAAATGTTAATTTGAAGGTTGAGATGGTAGAATTTGGCCAAATTCACAGCACACACTAAAAAGCAAAACCAAAATTATGTAATTTTGTACCATTTCTAATAGAAAGATAACAATTTTACATCCAAAATGAACATTATTCATATTTTGAGAAAATTTTGTCATTTTTTTCTTTTAAGTTATTCTAATGAGGTGTAATGTTAGAATATATATTATATTATAGCAAATTATAATATAACATCATATCTTATAATATAATATAATGTGATAATTCACACTATAATATGTTTAGCATGATATTGTATAGTTAGTTTGAGCTTGCACCATCACAAATCATAAAATGTTGATTACAATGTTAAGATGATGTAATTTAAATGAATGCATTATTAGGCTTTTGGTTGACGTATTAAGGGTGTGCATAAGAGAAAAATAAGATTTGATGAGAATTCCATGTCAAGGACATGGAGGGAGATCTACTAGGGGATAACACATGTATTGAACATGACATGTGAGGGGTCTATGTCAAGGGCATAGAAGAAGAAAAAATGTTGTGAATAAGGTTTGAATTTGATTTGATAATATGATTTGTGGAGAGAAGATCCACTAGGGATAAGAATCTATAATCCACCATGGATTATGATCAAATTGACTTTAATTTGTTTTAATTTAATTGATGTGGAGGGATATTTGCTAGAGATATGGGATCGAGTCTGCTGGGGATCAAGTATATAAACCTTTAACTAGGGAAGTAGGTTCAAGCTATCCACTGGGGATTGGGATTTGAGTTTGATTTCATAGATTTGTTTGGGGATGTATCCACTAAGAATAAGAGTTTGGTTAGATTTCTTTAATTTAGTCTCTACTCAGGGAGTTGGTTTAATTTGGCCTCACTAGGGAGGTTGTTTTAAACGTAATTTCTTTACTTGACTTGCTTATATATGATTTGGGGCTCCACTAGGGAGAAGGGTGTGATTTAACTCCACTGGGATAAATTAGATAAGGTTTAATTTAATCTGAGTTAATATATGGACTCGTTGTGTGTGATGAACCCACTAAGAAGGGCTATATCAGCCTTGACATACATCAGGTTTACAAATCCAAAGGGATAGTCTACCAAATATGGGTAGAACTAGCAGACCTAAGGGCTGTGGTAGGAAGAAGGTGTGCAACTACTATGCTAGAAAAGGCATAATAGACTTACATCTTCCAAAGTGAGGAACAATCACTGGGGTGACCTGTTGGATGCACAATAATTCAAACTTAACCTAGGGTGACTACTGAGTGAATGCTGTGGGGACTTATGTTAACTTAAAAGTAGTCATGATTAATTTTATCTTAATTTTATATGATTTGATATGGTTTGTTTGGTTTAGTTTGATTTCAAATTAAGGGCATATCCATTAGGGATGTGAGCTCGGTCAAATTTGATATATTTAATTTATGGACCATGTCAGTGTGCTATGGAACCACTAAGAAGGGGCTATATCAAACTTGTCCTATCTCAGATTTAAAAATCCAAAGGGATTGTCTACTGATAGTGGTGTAGCTAGCCAACCTGAGGGGTTGCCTTTTGGTGTACAATGGTTGTGCTAGGAAAAAGGCATTGTGAACTTACATCTTCAAAAGCAGTGAACAACTAATGGCATGACCTGTTGGTAGCACAACAAATCAAACTCGGCTTAGGGGTGATTACTGAGTGAATGCCACTGGGGACTTATATCAACTCAAGAGTAGTCAGGCGATTCCGATAAAGAGTTTTGTTGATAATGCCCTAAAGATAAGATGCCTACTTGGGAAAAAGTACCGCTAAGGGTGTCCTCCTAACCCACAAGTGAATATATATTTTGTATTTATGTTTGCGACCTTATTAGTATGCGAGGGATCACACTAAGAAGGGGCTATGTCATCCTTGACCTATCTCTTATTTACTGGACCATGGGAGAATCTGCACATCCATAGGATGGATTCTCCAACCACAAGGTGGTTACTAAGAAAGGGGGACTGTCCAATTCGATATTAACCTGGGTAGTGTTTAAATGGGGTTGCAAAAGACATGATCCAAATATAGTTCCCACAAGGGAGGTACTGTTAGGGGCGTTATATTGAGCCCTAGAAAAGAAAGCTTATAGGTGTATGGTGACCAACTCAATGAGAAAGTGTAGTAGACTTACATCTGCCAAGAGTGGTGTATCCTAAGGTGCAAAAACCAACCAACGTAAAGTGTATCTATCAGCATGAGTGGTGTATGCATCAGCATAGTGAGAACCCACCAACCTAAAGTGCCCGTTAGTGTGCAATAATCAATCTGGAAAGAAAGCGTGTAGGCTTATAACTTTCCAAGTGCAATTGGTCATCGAGATAGTCTATCATCGGTGGGACAGATGCTGTCTGACCTAGAGCGACTACTAAGCGAGGAGCGCCGAGGAAGGACTAGACCGAGACTTGATGCAGTCAGGAGGAAAGGAGTCACTAGGGGACTTATCCTAAAGCTCAAATATACTCAACCTAGTCAGTGCACGAAGGCTAATCCAAGAAGAAAGCGTAGCAGACTCACATCCTCTTAAACAAAGCCAACATGAGGTAGCCTACCAGCCATGCAGAAAGGCTTACCAAATAAACAAGGTGCTCATTAGTGTGTAGTGGCCAAGTAAAGAATAAAAGCATAGAAGACTTACATCCTCCAAATCAGGAAGACCATTGGGGTGACACACTAGTAGGGTAGCTTGTCAGCCCAACCTAGAGTAGAAATTGAGTGATTGTCACTAGGGGCATTGCCTCAAGTCAGAGTAGCCCAAGATAAAAGCTATGTGTTTGTTCTATATATGTGTGTGTAGTTTGTGTTTGTGTTGTGTCGATGAAGGATATGATGCTACTCTGGTTCCTTACACCTACCCTAAACACATTATGGCAGATTCATAAACAAGAATACTTTCAACATGGAAGAGATTGAATTCAAAATGGAATTTTCATTGGTGATAATTATTTTTAAACATGATTTACAATATTTCTTTAAGTATAACACATTGATTGGAAGCATTGGGCACTCTCCCTTATGATTAATAAGCTGATGAGATCCTCTTTGGTCCTTCTTTATGGTAAAAGGGTCTTCTGAAGTGGGTTCAAACTTGTCTCTCATCTTATGATGTGCAATAATCAGTCTACTTAAAACTAAAATAAGCTCTCCTACTCAAAAAGCTCTAGGACAGGCCAATTTATTGTGAGCTTGAATCATTTTAGCTTTGTACAACTCAAAGTTTTACATGTTTATAGGCATCTCTTCTAACCGTAACTTGGCGTTCTACTCTAGTATGATCTTGCTACCCACAACTATCCTTAGTGATGGGAGTTGGACTTCTAATGGTAGAGCGGCTTCAGACCCATGCACTATGAAGAAAGGAGTAGAATGAGTTGGAGTTCTATATATGGTGCGGTAGGCCCAAAAGGCTTCAACTAGCTACTTATGCCACTATCGGTTGTTGTTGTCAAGTGTCTTCTTCAGTATTTGGATATTGAGTTTTGTTGAATGCTTCTGCTAAGCCACATTCCCTAGAGTAGTTGATGGTAGAATATTTCCAGTCTATGTTATGTCTCGAGCAAAGTTTTTTTATCTCAGTGCTCTTGAATGCATTACCATTATCAGATATAATTCATCAAAGCACTCTGAACCGATATACAATATGGTTCCTGAAAAACTATAGCACATGCTGAGTTGTGACCTCTCTAAGCAGAATCACCTTGGCCCATTTGGAAATGTAGTTAGTAGTAGCTAAGATGAACTAATGACCCTTGGAAGATGGAGGATCAATCAGACCCACTATGTCGGTACCTCAGCAATCGAATGGCCATGAGGCCAATGTAGGATGTAGAATGTTGGGTGGTTGGTGTAAGATCACACCATGTATTTGATATTGGTGGCATCGCCTAGCCGTATCCATGCAATCTTTGATCATCGATGGCCAGTAGTATCCTAGTCTCTTAATCTTGGCTTCCATCTTGGGACCGTATTGGATAGCTCCACATAATCCTGAGTGTACCTCGATCACTATCTTATGGGCTTTGTTCTTGTCTAAACAACATAACCACATATGATCAGAAGATCGATGGTATAAGACACCATCCACAAGAGTGTAGGGAACTGCTCTATACTTCATCTAATGGGTTTGGGACTTCTCTTAAGGTAGTTTTCCTTTATTAAGGTAATCTATGAATGGTTGTCTCCAATCTAACTCCTTGTCCTTCTTAGCAATGACAAGAGTACTTTTTGATGAGTTCAATATCAATAAGGGATAAGACTTGTCTATTTTGGACCTTTATTGATATGGACTCATCCTCCGGACAAGCCAACTCCTTAGCAAGCTTGGCTAAAGCATACGCTATGATGTCATCCCTCGAGGAATCTTATAAATGATAACCTCTAGGATTTGGGCCAACAACTCCATGGTGTACTTATGGTAGTGATGGAGCTTAGGCTTTATAACCTTATAAGACCCAACAATTTGGTTGATAACTAGCTGAGAATCTTCGAAGATGTTGATGTTCTAGATGCTTAGAGTAATGACTAACTCCAGACTAGCAATCAGAGCATCATATTCAACTTCATTGTTGGTGCAAGGATTGGACAAATGATATGAAAATTTTATCACATTGCGATCCGGAGTTAAAAGAACTATTCCTACCCCTGCCTTTCCTGGAATAGTAGATTGTGGTTCTTCTCCTCTCTGATAAGAAGCCACACCATCAAAGTACATCTCCCAATGGTGAATGCTAGTATCCCCTAAGTTCATGATTTGTTCATCAAGGAGATCACTAAGCGAAGAGTCAGCAACAAGTGGGTGTGCTACTAAGAAATTTGTTAGTACTTGTCCTTTCATTGCATGTAGGGGTATGAATGTAGTGTGAAACTGTGAGAGGATCATGGACCATCATGCCAACCGTCTAGATAGCATAGACTGTCAAATGAGATACTATAGTGGATTGATCTTAGGGATTAATTTCACCTTATGAGGAAGCATGTAGTGTTGTAGCTTTTGGGATGCAAAGATTAAAGCTAGGCAATGCTTCTCAATGGGTGGATAATTAGCCTCAAGAAGAATTAGATGACAACTAAGGTAGTAGAGTGAATTTTCCTTCCCTTCATCATTGGCTTGGGCCAACAAAGCATCAAGGGAGTCATCAAATGCAGTAGTGTAAAGTATGAACAGCTTGGCCGGGATAGGGGCTGCTAGAACAAGTGGTGTCACCAGGTAATGTTTGATGTCTTCAAAGGCATGCCAACACTTGTCATCCCACTTGAACTTGGCATCCTTTTGACAAGTGATGAAAATGGCT
Source organism: Cymbidium sinense (assembly GCA_021442155.1). Taxonomy (NCBI): domain Eukaryota; kingdom Viridiplantae; phylum Streptophyta; class Magnoliopsida; order Asparagales; family Orchidaceae; genus Cymbidium; species Cymbidium sinense. The sequence continues at coordinate 257,015 of JAKCPB010000070.1, forward strand.
GACATTTTCCCTATAAGTTGGATATAAAACATCTTAGATATGCTAACTGCACTTGGAATGATCTAAGTTGAGTTAACATTTTAGGGGGTGGCATTTCTAATAATGCCTTGATCTTCTCTAGATCAATTTTAATTCCCTGGTGTCAGAAAAAAAACCCAAGGAATTTCCCTGAAGCTACTCCGAATGCACAGTTTAGAGGGTTCATTTTGAGGTTAAATAGTCTTAACTATTCAAAAACTACTCTCAAGTTAAAGAGATGGTCTTCCTTTTCTCTACTTTTGACCATGAGATCATCGACATAGCACTTGACTTGATGATGAATGAGTTCAACGAAGATTCGAGTCATAGCTCACTTGTATGTAGTACCGACATTTTTAAGGCTGGAAGGCATGACGTTATAGTAATATATGCAAATCGGGGTTCTAAAGTAGTATTTCTTTCATCTTCAAGGGCCATCTTTATTTGGTTATATCAAAATGAGCCATCCATAAAAGAGGAGACTGCATGAGATGAGGCAATGTCTACCATCAGCTCCAAGATTGATATTGGAAATTCATCTTTTGTACATGTCTTATTTAAATCCATAAAATCAATGTATATATGAATTTAGCAATTCTTTTTCTTAATTGGGATGACGTTGGCTAACCAGGTAAGGTATTTTTCTTCTCGAATGAAGCCAACATCGATCAATTTCTTGACTTCATAAATGGCCTGTTATTCTATGTCTAATCACATGTGTCTAGAAGCTTGCTTGATAGGGTTAGAAGTATGCTTTATTGCTAGTTTATGGATCGCTATGCCAGGAGCCAATCCAAGCATCTCTCCATAACTACATGTAAAGTAGTCCTTAAACTCAATCAATAGCCTAACTAAGTCATTGGTTTTAATTTCATTCAATAAAGAACAGATGTATGTTAGGCATGGATCTTTAGTTCCTAAGTTGATTTCCTTGAGCTCATCGATGGTTGACATAATCTCTTCTTCGAACTCTGGTGGTGCATCTTTGACTTCAAAATCATCTAGATCATCTGAAGTTTATAAGCACAGCTCTTCATATGAGTTAATGTGATTTGAAAATAATCTATTAGATTCCAAATGATTGGTGATGATTAAGTAGTAATCATAATCATTGACTAGACCCACTGTACTGAATCCTAGTACCTATCTTGATTAAGAGCTTTTGCATTTATTCTTCCATATTCTTTTGAAGTAGTTTGACCTAGACTTTGACCAAGTATGTGGGATTAACCCTTTTTGTCCTAAATTATGAACATAAGGTAAGTACCAATCAAAAGGTACTTCTATTAAATCTTTATATGAATCATCCTCAAGTTCTACATCAACTTCTTGAGTTAAGGATAATGCTTCTAGAAAGAACCTCTAAGTTTTCACACCTGTGGATAACTTAGGGGCTTCCTTAACTACCAAAACCCTCAGTTTTTTGAGATGAAAGTGGGGTTAGAGCTAAGGTTCTCAAATGATGCCCAACTGTTTCATATATAGACTTGGATACACTTATTCTTTGCTGTCTTCATTGCTATCTGTCTCAAGTGTCACCTCCAAGGGAATCTACTACTAAGAATAGCTGGCTGGTGTGCTAATGATATAAGATTCATCCTATGAACTAGATTCTAAGTCTATATGGATAGAAGGTGTACTCCTGGTAGCATGGGACATATCTTCTATTGGGTGGCCAATAAAGAGGATTTTTACCCCTAGGACAACCTCTGAACTGCCTCTTCCTCTGCCTGGTGGAGGTTAGCTCGTCCTACCCATATGTTTGAATAGAGTAACGTGGGTGGAATCTAATGTTGGGCTCCACTTCCTCCTCAAAGTCTATTTCTACTCTATTTTATTTTCTTTTTTATTTTCTCTTTTCTTTCCTTTTATTTTTTTATTTTTTATATTTTTAAACTTTGGCAAGTTCACAAGAATAGACTTGTTGATTTTGAAGGAGGTAGTAAGCCGCATCCTAATATATGCCGACCTCATGAACTATAAATGGCTTGAGATCTTCTTTGACATAGTAGAAGATCCCACCACTCATGAACTTCATACACTGATGTAGAGAGGATGGAACTATATTGTTCTCATGTATCGATGGTATCCCAAGCAAAGCTTTGAAAGATGTATCCGAGTCTATAATGTGAAACTTGGCTTCGATCTTCTAATCATCTATCTCCAAGGGCAACACTATGGAGCCTAAGGCTTATTGACCTCACTTTTGGAGTGTAGATTTAATCTTCCCATCTTAGACTTATGGACATTAAGAGTTCCCTAATCATGAGACACTTCTAATAATTAGTCTTTAATTAAGCATAATTAATCATTCTTAATGGCTAAAACTTCTAATAATCATAAAAAATCATAGAGAAATAAAATAAATGCAAATAAATGCTCTTAAAAGTATTTTAGAAGAGAATTAATTAAAAATGATCTTAACTAAATTTGAATAGTAATAAAGATTTAATTTTAAAATTAATTAGCTTAATTACTTCTTAATTACTTGAGCAATTAATCCTAAATTTTGTGGGTTAATTTAATGGGATGACCTCTGCCTCCTATGATTTTCTTGGGATTTATTGCTCACTTAATTAAGAAAATTGACTAATTAAACCTTAACTACTCTTTTAAGTTAACTAATGATTAACTAATCCCATTAACAGTAATAAATTGGTTAACTAAGTTTATTAATCATTGTTCAACAGTAAGTAAACTAAGGAATAGGGTTGGGACCCATTTCCTAAGTTCATTTCACCCAATTTTAAATGAAATTAATTAAAATTCAACTAATTAATTAAATCGCTTAATAAAATTGAAATCATAATCACATCAAACATTAATTAATTAAATCATGGGGTAGATCTTTAGGTGTTTAATAACCTAAAGGAGTTTAATGAAATTATGGTTAGTTCACATGTGTGGGAAATCCATAAGAGTAATTAATTAAGTCCCTTAATCTAATTAACTATTAATGATGAGCCAATTGCATTAGGCCCCTTTTATTTTCTATGATCATTGCAAGTTTATTTTCCATGCATATCATGTTGGCTCATAATTATTTTGTTAATTACTTTAAGGTGACATATGTAAGGGTAATTAATTCATCTAATTAAGGGTTCAACTTAATTAACCCATTAAATCAACTTAATGGGTTTAAAACAACAAGTGTTGATTTCTCTTCTCCTCTTTGTATCAAATCAAATCCAAAACTTAATTAATAAAGATACTTTGGTTTGCTTTAAATAATCTTGTTTGATTTGATTATCCTTAAGAACTAGTTTGGTTGAATGAATCACATGCATATATTTGATTGTCCTCATTCCAATCATGTTAAATTTGGTATGTCATTTGAATTCATGCATCCATCTTTTCAAAATAATGTAAAATAAAATGCATTTTCCTTTATGTAAACTTGCATGAGTTGATTTAATTTAATATATGCATGGCTATTATCACTATTAAATTCAAATGTATGTTTCAAAAGCTTATAAATGAATAACAATATGTGTTATGATGCTAGTTATAAATACATAAGAAATGCATGTGCTTGTAGCTTAAGTGTATGAATGTTGAGTTCTCTTTCCTCTATTCATGAGTTGATTTATATAAGATTGAATGGTAATGGGTATATAGTCTGGACATCCTAGGAATACTAGGCTTTAGCTAGCCCCAAGGAGGTCATTTTATTACCTCACTTCCCTGGTTTAATAATGGCATGTACCCATTTGATTTCATTTTTATATATTTCAATATTAGAATTTGGATAGAGCATTAATTCATATATATAAATGATTCAATAAAAAATATACAATCTTTGCATGGTATTCTTTCCCTCATTTATGTATACATCCATGTGTGTCCAAGAAAACCAAGTATATAGTCTTGACATCCCGGGAATATGAGGCTTTAGTTAGCCCGAAGGAGGTCATTAGATTACTTCACTTTCCAAGTTTAACAATGACATGTACTTGTCTATATCTTTGTACATGTATATGTATATGTGATTAGTGAATGAAAATTCCATTTTACATTAAAATTGCATGCATTCATAATTGACTAAGTGGTTGAATTAATTATCCATATGATTTGGAGCTTACTTCATATGTTCATGTATACGAATTTACATATGTTTGAATGCAAATGGCTATTTAGTCTGGACATCATGAAAATATGAGGCTTTAGCTAGCTCCAAAGAGGTCATTTGATTACCTCACTTCCCTGGTTTAACAATGGAACTTGCCTATTTAATTTCATTCTTATATCCTTTTTGTATAAAAAATTGGATAAAGTTTTAAATTAATATGTTTAAATAATTCAATCAAATAAAATATAAAATATGAACATACACATACATTCATCATTTAAGTGTGCTAAAATATGTTGCATGTATAGATACACTTATAATTAAATCATATGCATGTTACATGTGATGGAAAGGAATGATTTAATATATGTCATGTGGTAGTAATTGAATTAAATTAATCTTAAGGTGCCTTTCATTTTAAATAGGATTATTTAATGTGAACCTAAACTTAGGATTAATTAAATCATTTAATAAGCCATTTACTAAAGAGAAATAAATCAAATTAATATACTTTAGAAAGTGACTAAAGGTAGGGATGAAAGAGGGAAATCCTCTTTTCCTCTCTTTATAACACTTAATTGCTAAGTGTAATCAAATGAAACAAAAGAAAACACAGATTAAAATTCTCAAATCAATTAAACTACTTCTAGTGAAATCTACTTTTCATGTTAAATTGAATCCTTCTACACTTAGAAAATACAACACTAATGCCTAACAAGACTTACAACACATGCCTTAATACACACATTAGAATTAACTCACCACTTCTAGCTTAAAGTTAGGACAATGTATGATATGATGTATATTTTATTTTATGATGTATTATTTTAGATTGGATGTTAGGGTGTATACTTCATAAATTGGATGATAGGCCAATATTAGCCTAATCATATTTTTTGGGGATTATGCTTAAGAGATGCTTAAAAATAAATGTGAATGCTATATTTCAGGTTGCTTAAATCCTTAAGCATAATCCAAGTTAGGATAGAGTGGGCTTAGTTACTCATGTGTAGGGTGCTAAGTCCAAATTATAAACATAATTGCATAGGATTATATGTATGGTTAGCTAACCTCTATTTTGTTGGTGTAGTTAGATTTACTTTTCCCACATAAATGTAATTTTTGCAATAGGAATTAGGATTAGTGCTCTGAGGATTAGGATGAGCAGTAGCCAGAAGGCTTTGTCCTGGGGTGCCCTGTGATGCCTTTGAAGTAAACACCATCTAAATCAAAGAATGAAATAAATTAGAAATGAAGATATGAAGAAAGAAGACCCCCATAGCATTTAATACAATTTTATTATTCTTTCATATTCTAGGTTGTATAATGGTAGAGCTCGGCTACCAATCTTTTCACTCTTTGGGTTGTACAGTGATAGCCGACTGCACTGACCTTTTATTTTTTTATGATAGTTTATATAATTGTTTGGTGTTATGATTACATTATGCATTAGGATGACATGCTTTTCATAGTTTCTTAAATGATTGGTTCTTTAATGTGTGGCTTGGATAACATTAAGCTTTTAGGATAAAAATAACTTTTCTACCCAACTAATCACTCATAATTAAATTTTAAACAACTCATAATCTCATCATAAAGCCTAAGACATAAAAAAGATAATTAAAAGATTTAACAACCCCTTAACTGTATGGTTGTATGTTTCATCATGCATGCATATTATTTGTCTCTTAAACATGAAGGATCTCCATCCATGCATGATAAATGAATGCTTGACCTATGAGGGAATCCCTTGTAATGGAGAACACCTTGTTCTAGCTAATTTGACCCATAACCTATTTCATCATGCATTTAAGCATATGAAATCCTAAAGCCTCTATCAAAATAATGTGTCTAAAATGAAATAAAATTCTAATATAAACCCTACTTTATTCATCCATGTAAATTGGGGGAAAAATCTCCAGTACATTTAAAGACCCATCATGCCTTTGAAGTCCTTATTACGTGATTATGTCCATTGTAGGCTGATGCCCCTATCTTTCGATATAGTACATCATACCTCAATCTTATACCCGATCACCTCAAAAAGTAATCCCAATATGATCTGCATGGTGACCCCCCCAATCCAAAAATAAACACCACAAGGCCCCCTCACCTTGTTCATTGAATCCTCTCAACATATCCTTTCTTTTTGGAGTTTGGAGATGTTGATCCTCAAGTAAGCAAGGGTTCTTAGACTCATAATGTTAACTAATAGACCCAGGTCATCTAGAATTCTAGATAGCCTGTTTCTTCCAACATCTACTGTAACGTAAAGAGGCAGTCGTGTCGGTCGTCCCTAGGAGTAAGTCTTCATCATTGAATGTAACTAAATAAAAACCTAAACTTAAATAATAAACCTAAAAATAAATAAAAAATAAACCTAAACCCTAAAATAAAAAAAAGAATTAAGCCTAAAATAAAAATAAAATAAACCTAAACCTACACTAAAATAAAATAAACTAAAAAAAACTAAACCTAAACCTAAACTTAATCTTAAACTAAATAAAATAAAATAAACTAAAAATAAACCTAAACCTAAACTAGAAAGTAAAACCTAAAAATAAACCTAAAATCAAAACTTAAAACCTAAACCTAAAAAAATAAAATAAAACCTAAATCTAAACCTAAAAATAAAAAATAAAACCTAAAAATAAAATAAAAAAAATAAACTAAAATAAATAAACTAAATATCTTAAACCAAAAATAAACTAAAATAAAAAAATAAATAATAAATAACTAAACTAAATAAAATAAAAATAAACCTAAAACAAAATAAAAAAAATAAATTAAAATAAATAATAAATAAACTAAATAAAAAATATAAAAAAATATATTCGAGTTTACATATGAGTTTACTTAATTTTAAAAAAATAATAATAAATAAATAACAAAACCCTAACCCTAAACCGTAAACCCTAAAACTAACCCTAAATGTTTAACTATAAACCCTAAACCCTAAAACCCTAAAACCTATACCGTAAACCCTAAACCCTAAACACTAAACCCTAAACCCTAAACTCTAAACCCTAATCCCTAAACCTTGAAAACCTAAAAACCTAAACCTAAACTAAATAAAACCTAAATATAAAATAAATAAATATACTAAATAAATTAAAATAATAAAATAAAATCAAAACTAAACTAAAAAAAAAAATAAAATAAAATAAACTAAAATAAATTAATAAAACCTAAACTAAACTAAAAATACAATAAACCTAAAATAGAAAACCTAAATAAAATAAAACTAAACATAAAATAAAAAAAAAATAAACTAAAATAAACCTAAACCTAAAAAAAAACTAAAAAATAGAACTAAAAAATAAATATAAAATAAAACCTTAACACTAAATAAAAAAACCTAAACCTAAAATAAAAATAAAATGAACAAAATAAAATAAACATAAAACATAAACTAAAATAAACTAAACTAAAATAAATAAAAGCTAAACCTAAAATAGACTAAACCTAAACCATGAACTAAATAAAACAAAATAAACTAAAAATAAATTTAAACCTGAACTAAAAAAATAAAACCTAAAAATAAACCCAAAATAAAAGCCTAAAACCTAAACCTAAAAAAATAAAACTAAAAACTAAACTTAAACATAAAAAAACTAAACTTAAAAAATAAAATAAAAATAAAACTCAACTAAAAAATAAACCTAAACCTAAAAAGAATCTAAAATAAAAAACCAAAACTAAAATAATTAAAAAAAATAAAAAAACTAAACTAAATAAAAATAAAAATTAAACATGAATAATAATAAAAAATAAATTAAACAAAAATAAATAATAAATAAACTAAATGAACTAAATTAACAAAAGAAGAAATGTTGAATATGAATTTTTTCTTTATTAAAGAAAAAAACAAAATTTAAAACCCTAAACCCTAAACTTCAAACCTAAACCTTAAACCCTAAACCCTAAACCCTAAACCTAAAACCATAAAACCCAAAACCCAAAATCCTAAACCTTAAACCCAAAACCCTAAACCTTAAACCCAAAAAAAAACCCTAAACCCTAAACTTACACAAAGAAAATAAATGGGAAGAAATATAAATAATAAAATAAAATAAAATAAAATAAAAACATAAACTAAAAACTACACCTAATCCTAAACTTAAAAATGAAAATAAAATATAAAATAAAAACTAAACTAAAATAAAATAAATAAAAACATAAACTAAAAAATAAAAAACTTAAATAAAATAAAAACTTAACATAAAATAATAATAAAATAAACCTAAAATAAAGTTAATTAAGAACTAAATAAAAAACTAAAACAATAAATCTAAAATAAATAATAAATAAAACCTAAACCTTAAAAACAAACGAACCTAAATTAAAATAAAATAAACCTAAACTAAAATAAAATAAATAAAACCTCGACCTCAACCTAAACCTAAACTAAGCGTGAAACTAAACCTAAACTAATTAAAATAAAATAAAAAAAAATAAATCTAAACTAAAAACAAAATCTAAAATAAACCAAAAAAACTTAAAACCTAACACTAAAAAAAGCAAAACAAAACTAAAAAAAATCAAAATCAAACTACAAATAAAATTAAAAGAAAACTACACTAAAGAATAAACTTAAACCTAAACCTAAGCCTAAAAAATAAACTAAAATAAAAAAACATAGACTAAAATAAATAAACCTAAAATAAATAAATTAAACTAAATAAAAATAAAAAAAGTAAACCTAAATAAAAAAATAAATTAAATAAACCTAACCAACTAGTTTACTTAATTTAAAAATAAATAATTAATAATAAATAATAAATAAAACCCTAACCCTAAACCATAAACTCTAAAACTAACCTTAAACCCTAAACCCAACCCACAAACTGACCATACTGAGCCCACACCCTGGCTACTGGGCCTAAACCCTAAACCTACCCTGGGCCCTAAACAGGCACTAAGGCCCCAAACCCACTAGTCCAAACTCAAACCCCAGGCCACTGGGCCCTAAACTCTAAACCCTGGGCCAAGCCCTGGGCCCTTCAAGGCCCTAAACCTCAAAACCTAAACCTAAAGTAAATAAACCTAAACTAAATGGCTTTAAAATTTTAAAATAATAACCTAAACCTAAAAAAGAAACTAAAATAAAATAAATAAAACCTAAACTAAAATAAAGTAAACATAAATAAAACTAAATAAAATTAAACTAAAGTAAGATTAAAAAATATAAACCTAAAATAAAATAAAATAAAAACTAAAAAATTTAAACCTAAAAATAAACCTAAAATAAATTTAAAAAACCTTAACCTAAACTAAAAAAATCCTAAACCTAAAATAAACAAAATAAAATAAACCTAAACTATAAAAACTTAAAGTATAAAAAAATTAAACCTAGATCCTAACCTAAAATAAATTAAACCTAAACCCTAAACTATATAAAATAAAATAAACAAAAAAAATCCTAAACTTAATCTAAAAAATAAAACCTAAAATAAAACCTAAAAATAAAATAAAACCTAAACCTAAAAATAAAATAAAACCTAAACAAAAAAAATATAAAATAAAACTAAACTAAAAATAAACCTAAACCTAAACTAAAAAGAAAATAAACTAAAATAAAACACTAAATAAAACTAAAATAAATAAACTAAATTAAATAAAAAATAAACCTAAATAAATTAAAATAAATAAAAAATAAACTAAATAAACCTAAACCTACTAGTTTATTTATTCTAGAAATAATAATAATATGCATTAAATCCTAAACCCTAAATCCTAAACCTAAACCCTAAACCTAACCCTGACCCTAAAACACCCCCAAAAACCCTCTAAAGCAGACTAAAACACTAAACCCTAAACCCTAAACCCTAAACCCTAAACCCTAAACCTTAAACCCTAAACCAAACCTTAACCCTAAACCCTAAACCTTAAACCTAAACCTAAAGTAACTAAATAAACTAAAAAAATAAACCTAAACCCAAAAAGCTAATAATCCTAAACTTAAACCTAAACCTTAAGAATGGGCAGAACCTTAATGGCGGAACATCACCCTCAACCAAGCTTAGTTTAGATCTAGCGGTGGAGGTTAAGGTAGAGGTGGAGATTATCACAATGGTAGTGGGAGATTTGTAGGTTCTGGTGGACATAAAGGTGGTGGTCAGAGCAATGGTGGTTATGGATGCGGGAGGAGAAACGGAGGTTACAACTATGGTGGTGGCAGGGAGAGATCGGGGATATGATGGTGGATCCTGCTACTTGAGGGGTTGGGTTGGTTCTGATGGAAAATAGAAATTGAAGAATGATCAATTCGATCTGCTGCTTATGGAACAATGTCATTACAGTAGAGATGATTCTAGTTATCTAGGGTTTTTGATTAGCTCTATTTGTGCATATTTTTTATCTTTGTCGTCACTTGCATCTTAGAAAACTTTGTGTGTTACTTGGTTGATAAAATCAAAAAGAAGAAATGTTGAATCTGAATTTGTTCTCTATTAAAAAAAACCCAAGAACTAAAAATTTTAAACTAAAACTTGAACCCTAAACATAAACCCTAAACCCAAAACCCTAAACCTAAAACCCTAAACCTTAAACCATAAATGTTAAAACCCTAAACCCTAAACCCTAAAACATAAATCCTAAACCCTAAATCCTAAACTACCATAAACTAACCATATACCTTTAACTGACCTCCTCCCTAAACCATGACTAAACCCACAAACCCACTCTAAACCCTAACCTAACCCCTTAACCCTAAACCTAAACCACTTTGTACCACACCCACAACCCTAAACCAAATCTGACCTAAACTCCCACCTAAACCCTACCCCACCCATCCTGATAATCCCCTACCCTAGCCACCTTGCCCTACCCCTAAACCCTAACCCTAAATGATAAACTTTAAACCCTAAACCCTAAACCCAAAACCTAACCCTAAAGTAATTAAATATATTAAAACCTAAACCTAAATACTAAAATATAATAAAACTAAACCTAAACCAAAACCCTAAGAATGGGCAAAACCTTGATGGCAGGAACATCAACATCAACCAAGCTCAGCCTAGATCTAATGATGGAGGTGAAGGCAGAGGCTTATCGCAGTGGTGGCAGGGAATTTAGAGGTACTGGTAGATATGGAGGTGGTGGTCAAAATAGTGGTGGTTATGGAGGCGGAGGAGCAATGGAGGTTACAGCCATGGTGGTGGTGGAGGGAGAGATCAGGGATATCATGTAGGATCTCGCTACTTGAGAGGCCAGGGTGGTTCTAATGGGAACTAAGAAGAATCATCGATCTACTGCTTATGGAACTGTGCCTTTTAAGTAGAGACAATTCTAGTTATCTAGAGTTTTTGATTTTCTCTATGCTCATTTTTTATCCATTTTTTATCTATGTTGTCGCTTGTGTCTTTGAAAACTAGGTGTGTTACTTGGTTGATGAAATCAAATAGACCAAATGTTGAATCTGAATTTGTAATTTGTTAAAACAAAAAACCAAAAATCCTAAACTCTAAACTTAACCTAAACCCTAAACCTAAACCCTAAAACCACCTAAACTAAACTAAATCTTAAACCACTAAATCCTAAACCCTACTCTAAATCCTAAAACCTAACTCCACTAAACCTCCCTCTCAAAACACCCACCACCCTAAACCTCCCTACTAACTCAACCTCCACCACTGGGCCCTAACTAAAACTCTAAACTACCCTCCTACCACTAAAACTTAACCCCCCTCTCCACTCCATCCTAAACTGAGCCCTAAAAAATAAACCCTACCCTGTGCCCTAAACCCTGGGCCCTAACCACTCTAAACCTGGGCCACCCAAACCCTGACCCACCCTGACCCTAAACCACCCAGGGACTCTCCCTACCCTAAAACTAGACCATAAACCCTAAACCTAAACTCCTAAACCCAAAATAACCTAAATATAGGAAAACTTTAAATATACTAAATCACAACCATGACCCTAAATGCTACTACCATGATAACCCCTAAACCATATACCCTAACCCTAAATTGTAAACCCTAAACACAAACCCTAAACCTAATCCTAAAGTAACTAAATAAATTAAAAAGTAAACCTAATCCCTTAAACTTAATACTAAACCTAAACTTAAACCATAAGAATGGGCAGAACTTTGATGGTAGAAACATCACCATTAACTAGGCTCAATATAGATCTCACGATAGAGGCAAGGGTGGAGGTGGCAGTTATCATAGTGGTGGTGGGGGATCTAGAGGTATTGGTAGATATGGAGGTGGTGGTCAGAACATTGCTGGTTATGGAGGCAAGAGGAGCAATGGATGTTACAGTCGTGGTGGTGGCGGAGGGAGAGATTGAGGATATGATGGTGGATCCCGCCTACTCGAGAGAGGGGGTGATTTTGAAATTGGAAATGATGAGCGGCGATTTGATATTGCTTATAGAACTCTGCCTTTACAGTATAGATTATTCTATTTATCTAGGGTTTCTAATTTGCTCTATGCGTGCTCATTTTTTAGCCATTTTTGATATATGTCGTTGCTTTTATCTTAGAAAACTTGGTGTGTTACTTGGTTGATGAAATAAAAAAGAAGAAATGTTGAATCTAAAATTGTTCTCCGTTAAAAATTAGAAAAATAAAAAACCATAAACCATAAACTAAAACTAGAACCTTAAACCTAAAACCTAAACCCTAAACCCTAAACCTAAACCCCAAACCCTAAACCATAAACCATAAACTATAAATCCTAAACCCTAAACCCTAAACCTTAAACCCTAAACTTAAAAATAAACCCTAAAGCCTAAACCCTAAAAAGATTAAAACCTAAACCTAAACTAAATAAAAACTAAAAATAAAATAAATAAAAAACCTTAACCAAAATAAATAAAATGTAAACATAAACTAAAATATAAACCTAAACTTAAACCTAAACCTAAACTTAACAATAAAATAAAATAAGAAAATAAAAACTAAAATAAACTAAATAAAAACCTAAACTAAACTAAAATAAAAAATAAATAAAACAAAACCTAAAATAAAAATAAAATAAAACATAAAATAAATAAAAAATAAAACTTAAACCCTAAATTAAAAAATAAAATAAAATAAATTAAACATAAAAAAACTAAAATAAATAAACCTAAACCTAAATTAAATAAAATAAAATAAACTAAAATAAACCTAAACTAAAATAAAACCTAAAATAAATCTATAATAAATAAAAACCTAAAGAAAATAAATAAATAATAAAATAAAAATAAAATAAACCTAAACCAAAATAAAATTAAAATAAACTCAACTAAAAATAAAATAGCTAAACATAATGCTAAACCTAAAAAATAAACTAAAATAAAACCTAAAATAAATAAACTAAACTAATAAAAAAGATAAATAAACTAAAATAAATAATCTAAATAAACTAAATAAACCTAAACCTGCGTTTGCTTGATTTTTTAAAAAAACATCCCTAGATCCTAAACCCTAGGCCCTAAACCAGCAAAAAAGCTCTAGGCCCTAGCATACCCTAAACCCTAGCTGACCTAGGCCCTAACCTGACAACTAAATCGACCTTAGTCCTTGACTGACTGGACCCTAGGCCTAACCTGGCCACTAAACTGAGCCTAGGCCCACCCAAAACCTGAGCCCTAAACCTACCAAGCCAGGCCCTAAACTCTAAACCTAAACCCTAAACCCAAAACTACCCTAGGATAATTACCTAAACCCTAAACCCTAAACCCTAAACCCTTAAACCCAACCCTAAAACAAAACTAAACCCTTTTTGGTTAGGCCAGCATCTTCTCTCTCCTCTTTTGGGTTTCTGGCATTCATTTCACATTTAGAGGCACATCTCCTTTGTTACTTTTCCTATGCAATTTTCAGCTGGTTTTCCATTTCAATGGCTTAGCTTTGCTTTCAGCTTCTTCTACCATGTGTTGTTATTGATCATGGCTACATTCTTTGCTTCCCCGTGGGGAAATCCTGAGATTTTGGCTACTCCCATGAAAGTTTCTTAGTCCTTGCAGTTCTCTAGGTTAAACCTTTCACCGGCTTTAAAATCCTTCAAGGATGTTCTTGCTGATAAGGCCAATTACATTGGTGAGTCTCTCAAACTTATCTCTACCTTCTTTCGGGGTGTACCCATGATAATGTGTTCTTATTCGGTTGTGGAAAGGCTTGTGAAACTCTTTGAATTCACATTGGTGGGTAAATTCTCTTTGCGTCATCCTACTTTGGAGAATATTCATTCATTTTTTCAAAGCTTGAAGCTCTCTTGTATTTTTTACGATTGATCCATTCTCGTCATGTCTTGATTCAGCTTTTGAATGATTTAGATTATTTGCAGGTTTTCTCTCAATGCTTGTATTTTCTTTTCAATTATCACATGTGATTGTTGAAATGGATGCCTTATTTTGATATTAAGTAGGAATCTCTGATTATTCCAGTTTGGATCTCTCTTCCTAATTTAGGTGTTCATTTCATTAATTATGAGTTTCTTTTATTTTTATTGGTCATCCTTTTCAAGTTGATCAATTGACTGCTTCTAACACCAGGCCATCTATTGCTCAGATTCTAGTCGAGTTGGATATAACTAAAAAATTTTGAAGGAGATTTGGCTAGGATCAGAGAAATATTGATATTTGCAAAAAGTGGATTTTGAGAATTTTCCTATTTTTTGTTCCCATTACAAAATTCGTGGTCATGGTGTTTTGGATTGCTTTGTGGTTCATTCTCGCCTTAAGAAATCCAAAATCATACATAATAACTCAAATCTCATTATTAAGGTGCCCTCGGTTAAACCACAGAAAGTTGTTTCAATGGATAACTCTTTACCTAAAATCGAGGGTCATTGCCTTGATCCTCCCACTGCTCATTTCGACAATGCTGCAGCTCTTAAGCCTGATCAGCCTTTGGATGTCACTCATGTTAATAAGGAGGAAATACCTTATGATGAGCCTATCCATTTAAATCACATTGATATTTGTAATAATATGGACAATAATATTTTTTCGAAACTTTTGGATGATGATTCTATCTCAAATGATTTCATTCCTACTTCTTTGCCACCTTTAATTGAACAGAATGTGATCCTTCATGAGGTCTTGATTGGTGAGCAAACTAAGGATAAAGTTTCTAATACTTACGTGGGCACTTGTGCTTTCAATAGTTCTAATCCTTCTTTTGCTTCTTCAGTTAATGTTGAACTAATTTCTAATCCAATTTTGCAACATAATAATGATTTGGAAAAATGTGAAGTGGCCCATAATGATGGTTTTAAATTTGAACCTTATTCCAAGCATATCACAGAACAATCCCAATCTGATGGCGATGTTATGGATATGACTGATAAATTTCAAATGGTTTTTAGAGAGAAAAATAAAACTCTTAAAACTCAATTTCCTAACTTTGCCAGAGTTACTAGATATGGCTCTTCTCCCAAAAAAAATGGTTTCTTTCTTAATTTGGAATGTGAGAGGGATCAGTACCCTCTTTGTTAGAGATAGAATTAGAAATTTAGTTTGTTCTCATAACATTTCTATTTTGGCTACCTTGTAACCTTTTATTCTTCCATCTAACATTCTTTCTATTACTAGAATGATTAGTTTTGGTAATTTTTTTGCTAATTTGAGCAATAAAATTTGGATTTTTTGGAATAGTCCCTTTGTTATGCAAGTTTTGGATGATTTATCCCATGTTGTGAATGTTAAGATTACTTATGATAATTGGTGTTGTTCTGGATTTTCTGCTTATGCTTCTTATAATAGAAATGGTGGATGACTTCTTTGGGAAGATCTTATTAGTTTCTCTTCTTCTATTTATGCTCCTTGGTTTCTAGGTGGGGATTTTAACACTATCTCTTCTTCCTCTGAGCGGGTTGGTGGTAATGATCCGAACTTATTTTCAATGGAGAATTTTAATAACATGATCCTCGATTATCATCTTACTAAAGTTGTCATCTTATTGATTTTAATAATTATATACTCTGGCAAAGGTTAGATTGGGTTCTTTTTAACCATTTGTGGATTAACCTTCTTCATAGTACTTCTGTGGACCACTTAAGCAGAACCCTTTCAGACCATTCTCCCTTGCTTATCACTGTGAATTAAACCCTCCTCTCCTATCCCTTTTTAGTTTCAAAATATGTGGCTCATTGATGATAGATTTTTGGATGTTGTTGCTAGTAACTGGGGTGAACCTCTACATCCCGATGATTCAATTTTTGGGATGAGGAGATTGTGGTTCAAATTAAAAAGACTTAAACAATGCCTTAATTGTTGGAATAAACATTATTTCAAGAACCATTTTGTTAATATCAAAGAAATGGAGAATGAGGTTATAGTTTTGGAAGACACTGTTGTTAATGACCCTTCTAAAATTCATTTGTTGGCTTAAGCTAAAAATAGGTTAACATGTTATCAAGAAATGGAGGAGACCTATTTGGAGTAAAAAGCTTCTATGAAATAGATCTCTGATGGTGATTGTAATATTAAACATTTTCATGCCATGGTTAAAAAGAAAAAGGCTCTAAATCACATTCATAAAATTAAAACTAATGATGGTGTTTGGTTTTAGGATAAAAAGGAGCTTACTGATTCTGTTGTTTGTTTTTATAAAGAGCTTCTTAATAAAAATGTTGCTTATGATGAGATTTCTTCACTTGAAGTTGTCCCTAATCTCATTTCTACTGATGATAACAAGTTGCTTTCTTCCTTACCTTCTGAGTTTGAAATTGCTGACACTTTGCAAAGTATGAATACAGACTCTATGGCTGGCCCTAATGGCTTTACTACCCTAATTTTCCAAAAATATTGGATTATCATTAAAAAGGACTTGGTTAAAGCTATTCTTGATTTCTTTAAGAGTAGTACTCTCCTCAAATATTTTTCTAGCACCTCCATTGTTTTAATTCCTAAAAAACACAATCTTGAAATTTTGAGTGATTTTAGGCCAATTAACATTTGCTATTTTTTAATAAACTTATTTCTATGATTTTGGCTAAAAGGTTGAGTATCTTGCTTCCTAAAATTTTCTCCCCCAATCAATCTAGATTTGTTAAAGAGAGATCCATTTCAGATAATGTTCTTTTAGCCCAAGAGATGATCCATGATTTGAATGCTAGAGTTCATAGTGGAAATCTGCTATTTAAGCTTGACATTTCCAAAAGCTTATGATAATATTGGTTGGGTTTTCCTATACAAAATCTTGGTTTTATTTGGATTCTCTAATCAATTTATTGCTTCAATTAAGAATGGGATTGAGAATTATTGGTTTTCTTTGCTCCTTAATGGTGAAGTTCATGGTTTCTTCTCTTCTTCTCATGGGCTAAGGGGACCCTCTCTCCGCCTTTTCATTATTGTTGCGGAATATCTTTCAAGTTGTATTGAGTAGATGTTTAGTAAAATGAGCATCTATAGAACTAGTGGTGGGTTTCCCATTTCTCACCTCAGTTTTGTTGATGATTTCACTATATTCTGCAATGGCTCTACTCTTTATATTAAAAATTTGTGTAATTTCTTACCTCTTTTTGGTAGGAAGAGTGGCTTGAATATTAATCCTAATAAAAGTAGTTTTATTACTAGCTCTTCTATTTCCTCACCTAAGATCAATGTTATCAAGAATATTATGGGTTTTTCGCATCAAATTCTCCCTATCAAGTATTTGGGGACTCTTTTATATAGAAGAACGAAAAATCATCTTTATTTGATGAAGTCATTGAGAAACTAAATAAGAAAACCTCCTCTTGGGAGTTTCATTTACTTTTCTTTGGTGCTAGACTTATCCTAATCAAAAGTACCCTTTAATCTCTTCCTCTATATCTATTGTCTACTATTGTTCCTATCCGTTCTATTATTAAAGTATCAATAAAATTTTTAAGAAATTTTTTTGGGGATCTACCTCTTCTTCTAAAAGATTACATTGGGCTAGTTGGCACAACTGTTGTGGTCCTAATAAAGAAGGTGGCTTGGGTTGCAAAACATTAGAGGATTCTATTAACTATTTTTCCTGTAGAATGTGGTGAAATTTTAGAAATAGCCATAATTACTGGTCTATGTTTATGCATGATAAATAGTGTTAGGGAAAACATCCCCTCATTTGTGCTTTCAAATCTGGGGATTCTCCTGTGTGGAGAAGACTTTGTAGTATCAAATGAAATGCTGAGAACCTAATTTCTTGGGGTGCCAATTCTAGTTCCTCTTTCTTTTGGCAAAACAATTGGCTGAGGCAAGGCTCTATTGATTCCTTGCTCAATACTCATTCCACTATGATGCTTAAGATTAATCAGTTGATTACTCAAAATAACTGGGATGTGGCTCAATTAAATATCATTATCCCTAATGTGATAGTTGAAAAAATCCTAAAAATTTGTCCTTTCCCTAATGAACCCGGCCGAATTCTCTTTAAAATTTCTTCTTTCGAAGATTTTATTTTTAAGGATGTTTGGCACTTCATCAGATTTAAATATCAAGAGTCCTAGGTTTTTACTAAAATCTAGAATATTTATGTCCCTACTTCATTTTTGGTATTAACTTGCGCATTCTGAAGCATTATATCCCTGTGGATCTACACTTTAAAAAAAAGGCTTCCATCTCCCCTCTAAGTGCTACTATTGCTATCACATTGAAACTGTGGATCTTGTTTTTGTGAATGGACCTATTGCTGCTAAAGTGTAGAATTGGTATGATAATATTTTTAATACTTTCCATTTTAATGGTTAATTTTCTATTATGCAACTTCTTGAAGCTTGTTTCTCTCATAATTCTAAGGGTCATGTTAAAATTATTTTAGCTACTACTATTCTTTGGTATATTTGGATGGAGAGATCTGATGCTAAGCATCATAATATACCTATGAACTTTCATCGTATTATTGCTAGAGCCAAATATAAAATTATGTCTCTTTTCAAAGCTAATCTTCTTACTTACTCTAGTTTTAAAAGGTGCAAGTCTATGGCCTTCAATTTTGGTATTAACCTTCTCTTGTAATGCTTCTCCTATCCAGAAAATTATAACCTAAACACTAAACTTTAAACCTATGATCGTAAAACTACAACCTCAAACCTAAGCTAAAGACCCTAAACCTTAAACCTTAAACCCTAAACCATAAATAATAAACCCTAAACTAACCCTAAACTTAGAAACCAAAACCCTAAACCCTAAACCCTAACCCTAACACTAAACCCTAAACCCTAAACCCTAAACCCTAAAACCCTAAACCCTAAACCCTAAACCCTAAACCCTAAACACTAAACCCTAAAACTTAAACCCTAAACCCTAAACCTAAACCCTAAACTAACCCTAAACCCTAAGCTAACCTTAAACCCCACACCCTAAATCGTAAACCCTAAACCCTAAACCCTCTAAACCCTAAAGCCTAAACCCTAAACCCCAAACCCTAAACCATAACCCTAAACCCTAAACCCTAAAACCCTAAACCATAAACCCTAAACACTAAACCCTATACCCTAATGCCTAAACCCCAAAACATAAAAACCTAAACCTAAACTAAATAAAATTGAATAATAAAATAAGTACAAAAGCCTAAACCTAAATAAAATAAAATATAATATAACAAAATAAAAACTTAAACCAAAAATAAAATAAAATAAAATAAAAATAAACGTAAGAATAAGAAACCTAAATAAAATAAAAATTGAACCTAAAATAATAATAAAATAAACCTACAATAAAATAAAATAAAACCAAAAAAAAAACCTTAACCTAAAAAATAAACCTAAAAATAAAAAAATGAAACCTAAACCCTAAACCTAAAATAAAAATAAAATAAACAAAATATAATAAACCTAAACCTAAACTAAAATAAATACAACCTAAACCTAAACCTAAGACTAAACTAAATAAAATATAATAAATAAAAAGAAAACCTAAACTTAAACTAAAAAAAACATAAAAATAAACCTAAAATAAAAATCTAAAACCTAAACCCAAAAAAATAAAATAAAAACATAAACCTAAACCTAAAAATAACAACTAAAACCTAAACCAAAAAAAAAAAAAAATTAAAACTCAACTAAAAATTAAACCTAAACCTAAAATAAATTAAAATAAAAAACCTAAACTAAAATATATAAACATAAAATAAGTAAACTAAACTAAACAGAAAAAATAAACCTAAATAAAAATAAAAAATAAATTAAACTAAAATAAATAAAAAATAAACTAAATAAACTAAACAAACCTAAACCTGCCTGTTTACTTAATAAAATTTTTTAAAAAAAACCCTAAAATTAAAACCTTGAACCCAAAAGCCAAAATCCTAAACCTTAAACCCTAAACCGAAACCATAAAATTAACCCTAAACCCTATACCCTCAACCTATTACCCTAAACCCTAAACCCTAAACCCTAAACTGTAAACCAGACCTAAACCCTAAAACCTAAATCCTTAATCACTAAACCTTAAACCCTAAACCCAAAACACTAACCGTAACCCTAAACTGTAAATCCTAAACCCCAAAACCCTAAACCCTAAACTAACACTAAACCCTAAACTAATCCTAAGCCCTAAGCTAACTCTAAACCCTAAACCCAATACCCTCAAAACCCTAAACACTAAAGCCTAAACGTAATCCCTAAACTGTAAACCTTAAACCCTAAAGCCCTAAAAACTAAAACCCTAAACCTTAAACCCTAAACCTTAAAGACCTAAAAACCTAAACCTAACCTAAATAAACCTAATAATAAAATAAATAAAAAAACCTAAACATAAATGAAAAAATAAAATAAAATAAAATAATAACCTAAACATTAACCTAAAATTAAAATAAAATAAAAAATAAAAATAAACTAAAATAAAATAAATAAAAACCTAAATTAAACTAATAAAATAAAATATTTCAAAGAATAAAAAACCTAAACAAAATAAAAACTAAATGTAAAATAAGAATAAAATAAACCTAAGATAAAAGAAAATAAAAACTAAATGAAAACATATCCTAAAAAATAAAACTAAAAATAAAACCTAAAAATAAATAAAAAATAAAACCAAAACCCTAAACTAAAAGAAAACCTAAACCTAAAATAAAAATAAAATAACAAAATAAAATAAGCCTATACCTAAACTAAAATAAACTAAACAAAAATGAATAAAACCTAAACATAAACCTAAAATAAACAAAACCTAGACCTAAACCTAAACTTAATAAAATATAATAAATTAAAAATAAACCTAAAGCTAAATTAAAAAATAAAAGCCAAAAATAAACCTAAAATAAAAACCTAAAACCTAAACTTAAAAAATAAAACAAAAACCTAAACCTAAACCTAAAAATAAAAAAGAAAACCTAAACCATAAAAATAAAATAAAAATAAACTCAACTAAAAAATAAACCTAAACCTAAAGAATAAACTAAAAAAACCTAAACCTAATTAAATAAACCTAAAATAAGTAAATTAAACTAAATAAAAATATAAAATAAAACAAAATAAAATAAAAAATAAAATAAACTCAAATAAATAAAAAATAAATTAAATAAAACTAAACCTATGAGTTTACTTTTTTAAAAAAAACTAAACCCTAAACCGTAAACCCTAAACCCTAAATTTTATACCCTAAACCCTAAACCCTAAAACAAACCCTAAACCCTAAACCTACAACCCTAAACCCTAAGCCATAAACACTAAACTAACCTTAAACTCTAAACCCTATAATAACCCTAAACCTTAAACCCTAAACCCTAAACCCTAAAGCCTAACCCTAACCCTAAACCCTAAATACTAAATCATAAACACTAAACCCCAAAAACCCTAAACCTAAACCTAAACCTAAATGACCCTAATAAACTAAAACTAAACCCTAAACTTAAACCCTAAACCTAAAACTGACATAAAATACCTAAACTAAAACCTAAACTAACACCTAAACCTAAAACCTAAAACTAAACCCTAAACTTAAACTAAAACCTAAACAAACCAACCCTAAACTTAAACCCATAAACTAAACCTAAAGCTAAACCTAAACCCTCTAAGATCAACCCTAAACTAAAACTATAAATCTAAACCCTAAACCCTAAACCTAAACTAAACCCTAAACCTAAACTAAACCTAAACTTAAACCTAAACTTAAAACCCAACCTAAAAGCCTAAAACCTAAAACTAAAACTAAACCTAAGAACCTCTATAAACTAAAACTATAAACCCTTAACCCCTAAAATCGTAAACCCCTAAACCCTAAACCCTAAAACCCTAAAACCTAAAACCTAAACCCTAAACCATAAACCCTAAACCCTAAACCCTAAACCATAAAAACTTAAACCCTAAACCCTAAACACATAAGCTAAACCTAAATCCTAAACCCTAAAACTCTAAACCCCTAAACTAAACCTAAACCATAAACCCTAAACCTAAACAAAAAAAAATCTAAACCCTAAATCTAAAAAATTTAAACCCTAAACCTAAAAATAAACCTAAACCCTAAACCCTAAAAAAATGAAACCCTAAAGCTAAACCTAAACCCTAAACCTAAACCCTAAACAAAAACCCTAAACTTTAAAAACCCTAAACCCTAAACCTAAACCCTAAAACCTAAACTAAAAAATTAAAAACCTAAACCTAAAAAATAAACCTAAAACCTAAACTATAAACCCTATACCTTAAACCCTAAACCCTAAAAATCTAAACCTAAACCTACACCTAAAACCCTAAATCCTAAAACCTAAAAACCCTCACTCCCATGATGTTCCTTGGCGATTTCATTTTCCCCTTCATCAGCACATCTATGTCATGCATTTTTTGTGGATCCTTCTTCAATCTTGACTAATTTCTAGAGTTTCTCAATCTCTGGCTTATCACGAGATGTGTCTCTTATGATTATGGCTATGGTGACATCAAACCCATGACTTATTTCTCCCATTTCGAATGATCTGGCTATGGAATCCATTTTGTGGGGATTCATGAACCTAATGTCATTCATGCTATTAAATCCTTTAAGGATGCACTTTCTAGTAAGAGCTCTACCACTTATGACTCGATGAATCTGATTTCTACTTCTTTTTGAGGTATGCCTATGATCATGTGTTCGGATCTTGATGTCAAAAAGCTTGCAAAATGTTTCATATTTACTTTAATTGGAAAAATTTTGTGCCAGCCGAATTTGGATAAGATCCGATATTTTTTTCATAACCTTAAACTTTTGGGCACTTTCTCTTTTAGTTTGATCGATCCAAGACATATTCTAATTCAACTTATGAACAATTTGGATTATTCAAGGGTTTTCTCACGTCAATCTTATTTTGTCTTTAATTGACAAATGCACTTGTTGAAGTGGTATCTCATTTTTGATATAAAGGAGGAATCACCTATCGTTCCTGTGTGGTTAGCTCTTCCAAATATGAGAATCCCTTATGTTACCCACCTGGTTTTATTTGTTGTTAGGGCTTTTTTCGGTCGGTTGCTCCAAATCGATCAGGCGACTGCTGTGAGATCTCGTCCCTCTGTTTCTCGTATATTGGTTAAACTTGACATATCTAAAAATCATCCTAAGGATGTCTAGATCGGATCTAAAAATTTTGGTCAATTATAAAAGGTCAAATATGAAAATTTTCTAGTTTTTTGTTCCCATTGCAAGATACATGGTCATGATAATTTAGAGTGTTTTGTTCTTCACCCGCATCTCAAAAAGAAAGTTTTGAATGATCCTAACTCTAAATTAGCCACTGATAAAGTTAATAAAGCTATTTTTATGCCTAAAAATTACTTAAATGTTAATATTAGGTCAGATTCTTTGGAATCTTTTGATGTTCCAAAAATTGTTATTTTTGTTTCTCATTCTGACCATGACAAATGTACTAATGATGTTGAAAAAGTTGATTTCTCCAACAACCTTTCTTTACATGAGAATATGCCTATTATGACTAACTCCAAATTCAATGAGGCGGAAAAAAATGATGATTCATTCTCTAATGAGTAGCTTCTTTGCTGGCATTAATTGATGAGAATGAGGTTTTAAATGATGATTTGAATGACAACTTGAATGTGGCTAAAATTCTTTAGCAAGACACTAATTCTAATATTGGTAATTGTGCATTGAATGGTATAATTTCTTCTCCTTCTCCAAATTCCAAAATTGATCTTCATTCTAAGCCCACCTTTCAAGAAAATGTTGATTTGGAACAGGAGGAAGTTTTGATTAGAGATGTTCTTATTGATCCTTTTATTAATAATATTCCTAATCAATCTCTTTCTAATGGTGACACTTTGGATAAAAATAGAAAATTCCAAACTATTTTTAAAAGGAAAACTAAGAACCCTAAGTTGCAACCTCCTAATCCTGCCACCCTCTTCACATAAATAATGTGTTTTTTCAATTTTTGGCTTATGAGAGGATTTTTTTTCTTTCCCTTTCTCTTTATTATTATAGTTTAATACAATTTTTTTATTTTTAATTCTCTTGGAATCTTAGAGGGATTGGTACCTTCACTGTTCATAATTGTATTTAAAATCTCTACATAATTAATAATATCTCTTTACTTATTGTTATTGAACCTCCTATACATGCTGATAAAATCAATCATGATGCTAGAATGCTTGGTTTCAATAAATTTTTCTTTCTAACATTAGTAATAAAATTTGGTGCTTTTGGAACAGCTTCTTAAATGTTTTAATTTTAGAACATCTTCAACAAGTTGTCAATACTCAAATTTCTTTTGGTGATTCTTGTGTGCTTGACTCTTTTGTTTGTTCTTCTTGCAATAGAGTTGGCCTGAACATTCTTTGGGAGAATTTAAGAAGTTTTGCTCTTTCTGTTAACAAACCTTGGTTAGTTGGGGGTGATTTCAATATTATTCTATATTCATCTGAAAGAAGGGGTGGTTGTTCTCCTAATATTCATTCTATGGAAGAATTTTCAAATATGACTCTTGATTGTAATCTTATTGACATTGGTTTTAACGGCTCTAATTATACTTGGTAAAACTCTAAGCTCTAGTAATGACTTGATAGAATTCTATTCAACTCTCATTGGATTCGTCAATGGCCTCTTGCCTCTGTCAGGCCATTTGATTAGAATTTTATCTGATCATGCACCTCTTTTGGTTTCTCTTAAAGATAACTCTAAAAAATTAAACACCTCACCCTCTTTCAAATTTCAAAATATGTGGATTCAGCATTTGGATTTTCTTAAAGTTATGGACAATAATTGGAATGCTCCTTTACACCCTGATATTTTTATTAGGTGTATGCATAAATTATGGTTTAAGCTTAAACGGATCAAACAAAATCTAGTTTAGTGGAGCAAACATTATTTTAAAAATCTTTTGCTAATATAAAAAACATGAAACTTTTGGTTTGTGATCTTGAAAATGTTGTTTTATCTGATTCTTCGAAGCTTTTAGGTTTTTCATGTTGTCAAATAGTTGAATAATGAAAATAGATGGTGAGTGCCTGATCGAATTGATCAGGTCTTGTAGGAACAAGGTTAAAATCTCTCGGTCTGTTAGGATGCCTCAGCTACATACATCACTGCACTTCTACTTGACACCTATCGTAATGATAAATGGCTCATCTCATCATGACCTTATCTTGGATTCTCAATACTTTTGTCGCTCTATCCCCGCAGGGGTAGAGAACTCACCATTATCTCAGCTGTGCTACCAGAGGCTCTGGGGAAGTCGGAATAGGAAAGCACTCATCTTGGGGTGGGCTTACTACTTAGATGCTTTCAGCAGTTATCTGCTCTGCACTTGGCTACCCAGCGTTTACCATAGGCATGATAACTGGTACACCAGAGGTGAGTCCTTCCCGGTCCTCTCATACTAGAGAAAGGCCCTCTCAATCCTCTAAAGCCCGCACCGGATGTGGACCAAATTGTCTCATAAAGTTCTAAACCCAGCTCACATACCGC
Organism: Cymbidium sinense; assembly: GCA_021442155.1. Taxonomy (NCBI): domain Eukaryota; kingdom Viridiplantae; phylum Streptophyta; class Magnoliopsida; order Asparagales; family Orchidaceae; genus Cymbidium; species Cymbidium sinense. The sequence goes on from JAKCPB010000070.1 coordinate 282,897, forward strand.
TTTAATGGGAGAACAGCCGAACCCTTGGAACATACTACAGCCCTAGGTGGCAAAGAGTCGACATCGAGGTGCCAAACCTTCTCGTCGATGTAAAATCTTGGGGAAGATCAGCCTATTATCCCTAGAGTAACTTTTATCCATTGAGCGATGACCCTTCCACTCAGCACCGTCGAATCACTAAGGCCGACTTTCATCCCTGCTCGATTGGTGGGTCTTGCGGTCAAGCTCCCTTATGCCCTTGCACTCGAGGGACAATCTCCAACCGGCCCGAGGAAACCTTTGCACATCTCCATTACCTTTTGGGAGGCCTACGCCCCATAGAAACTGTCTACATGAGACTGTCCCATGGTCGGTATGTTCTAACACAAGGTTAGAATTCTAGCTCTTCTAGAGTGGTATCTCACTGATGGCTTGAGCATCACTAAAAATAAACCTAAAGCTAAATTAAAAAATAAAAGCCAAAAATAAACCAAAAATAAAAACCTAAAACCTAAACCTAAAGAAATAAAATAAAAACCTAAACCTAAACCTAAAAATAAAAAAGAAAACCTAAACCTAAAAATTAAAATAAAAATTAAAACTCAACTAAAAATAAACCTAAACCTAAAATAAACTAAAAAAACCTAAACTAAAATAAATAAACCCAAAATAAATAAACTAAACTAAATAAAAAATAAAAATAAACCAAAATAAAAATAAAAAATAAAAAATAAAATAAACTCAGATAAATAAAAAATAAACTAAATTAAACTAAACCTACCAGTTTACTTAATTTTTTTTTAAAAAATGAAACCCTAAACCGTGAAACCCCATAACTTACAACCTAACCTAAACCTAAACCCTAAAACCCTAAACCTAAGATAAACATTAATTAACCCTAAACCCTAAACCTACACACCTAAACTAAACCCTAAACCCTAAACTGACTAACCTAACCCAACCTAAACCTGCTAAACCCTAAACCTAAACCAAAACCTAAACCTAACTTAAACCTAAACCCTAAAAATAAAACTCTAAATAAACTTAAACCTAAACCCTAAACATAATAAATTAGACTTTAAAACTTAAAACTTAAACCTAACACCTAAACTCAAACCCTAAACCTAAACCTAAACCTAAACTAAAACTAAAACCTAAAATCCAACCTAAACTAAACCCTAAACCTAAATCTTAAATCCTAAACCCTAAACCCTAAATCTAAAATTAAACCCCTAAAACTATAAATTATAAACCCTAAACTTAAACCTATAACTAAACAAACTTAAACCTAAACCTAAACCCTAAACCTAAACCTAAACCTAAACCTAAACCTAAACCAAATTAAACCTAAACCCTCAAACCAAAAAACCCTAAATCATAAAAACTTAAAAAACCCTAAACCTAAACTAAACTAAACTAAACTAAAACCATAAAACCTAAATAAACCCTAAACCTAAAACCTAAACCTAAAAAAACCCTAAACCTAAATAAACTTAAAAACCCTAAAATAATAAAAACCTAAAACCTAAAACTAAATCTAAAGGCCCTAAACTTAAACTAAACCTTAAAATCATAAACCAAAACCTAAACCAAAACCTCCACCTAAATCTAAACCTAAACCTACTAAACCCTAAACTATAAACCTTAAACCCTAAAATCTAAACCCTAAACACCTAAACTAAGCTAAACCTAAATCCTAAACCCTAAAACCCTAAACTCCTAAACTAAACATAAACCCTAAACCCTAAACCTAAAAATAAACCTAAACCCTAAACCCTAAAAAAAAATTAATCACTAAAACTAAACCTAAACCCTAAATGTAAACCTAAACTCTAAACCAAATCTAAACCTAAACCCTAAAATCTAAACTTAAAAGATAAAAATCTAAACCTAAGAAATAAACCTAAAACTTAAACCCTAAACTAAAACCCTAAACCCTAAACCCTAGAAATATAAACCTAAACCTACACCTAAAACCCTAAACACTAAAACTTAAAAACCCTAGCTCCCTTGAGGTTCTTTGGCGATTTCATTTTCCCCTTCATTAGCACGTCTCTGTCTTGCATTTTTGGTGGATCCTTCTTCAATCTCGATCAATTTCTAGAGTTTTCTCAATGTCTGGTTGGTCACAAGATGTGTCTCTTATGATTATGGCTACGGTGAGATGGAACCCACGGCTTATTTCTCCCATTTCGGTTGATCCAGCTAGGGCATTGATTTTGGTGATTCCTAAACCTAATGTCATTCATGCTACTAAATCCTTTAAGGATGAAATTTCTAGTCAGAGCTCTACCACTTATGACTCGGTGAATCTGAATTGTACTTTTTTTCAAGGTATGCCTATGATCATGTGTTCAGATCTTGATGTCAAAAAGCATGCAAAACCTTTCGTATTTACTATGATTGGAAAAATTTGTTTGTGCCAGCCGAATTTGGATAAGATCCAATATTTTTTTATAACCTTAAACTTTTGGGAGCTTTCTCTATTGGTTTGATCGATCCAAGACATAATCTAATTCAACTTATGAATAATTTGGATTATTCAAGGGTTTTCTCATGTCAATCTTATTTTGTCTTTAATTGCCAAATGCACTTGTTGAAGTGGTATCCCCTTTTTGATATAAAGGAGGAATCACCTATTGTTCCTGTGTGATTAGCTCTTCCAAATATGAAAATCCATTATGTTACCCACCAGGTTTTATTTGTTGTTAGGGCTCTTTTGGTTACCGCTCAAATCGATGCATTTGAGATCACATCCCTCTATTGCTCATATATTGGTTGAACTTGACATATCTACAAAACATCCTAAGGATGTCTAGATTGGATCTGAAAATTTTGGTTATTTATAAAAGGTCAATTTTGAAAATTTTCTAGTTTTTTGTTCCCATTACAAGATACAGGGTCATGATAATTCAGAGTGTTTTGTTCTTCACCCGCATCTCAAAAAAATTTTTTGAATGATCCTAACTCTAAATTAGCCACTAATAAAGTTAATAAAGCTATTTTGTGCCTAAAATTAACTAAAATATTAATATTAGGTCAGATTCTTTGGAATCTTTTGATGTTCCAACAATTGCTATTTGATTTCTCATTCTGACCATGACAAAGGTACTAATAATGTTGAAAAAGATGATTTCTCCAACTACCTTTCTTTACATGAGAATATGCCTATTATGGCTAACTCCAAATTCAAAGAGGCTGAAAAAACTGATGATTCATTTTCTAATGAGTGTATTACTTTCTTTGCTGGCATTAATTGAAGAGAATGAGGTTTTAAATGATGATTTGAATGATAACTTGAGTGTGGCTAAAATTCTTGAGCAAAACACTAATTCTGATATTGGTAATTATGTGTTGAATGGTATAATTTCTTCACCTTCTCCAAATTCCAAGATTGATCTTCATTCTAAGCCCACCTTTCAAGAAAATGTTGATTTGGAATAGGAGGAAGTTCTGATTATAGTTGTTCTAGCTGATCTTTATCCTATTAATAATATTCCTAATCATTCTCTTTCTAATGGTGACACTTTGGATAAAAATAGAAAATTCCAAACTATTTTTAAAAAGAAAACTAAGAACTCTGAGATTCAACCTCCTAATCTTTCCAAATCTTCTAGATCTAGTCCCTCTTCACATAAATAATGTGTTTTTTTTCAATTTTTGGCTTAGGGGAGGATTTCTTTTCTTTCCCTCTCACTTTATTATTATCATTTAATCTCTTTTTACATTTTTTTTATTTTTAGTTCTCTTATTTGGAATGTTAGAGGGGATTGGTACCCTCACTATTCATAATCATATTTAAAATCTCTACATAATTAACAATATCTCTTTACTTATTGTTATTGAACTCCCTATACATGCTGATAAAATCAATCATGTTGCCAGAATGCTTGGTTTCAGTAATTTTTTCTCTAACATTAGTAATAAAATTTGGTGCTTTCAGAACAGCTTCTTAAATGTTTTAATTTTAGATGATCTTCAACAAGTTGTCAATGCTCAAATTTCTTTTGGTGGTTCTTGTGTGCTTGGCTCTTTTGTTTGTGCTTCTTGTAACAGAGTTGGCCTGAACATTCTTTGGGAGAATTTAAGAAGTTTAGCTCTTTTTGTTAACAAACCTTGTGTTGGTGGTGATTTCAACACTATTTTGTATTCATCTGAAAGAAGGGGTGGTTGTTCTCATAATATTCATTCTATGGAAGAATTTTCAAAAGACTCTTGATTGTAATCTTATTGACATTAGTTTTAAAGGCTCTAATTATACTTGGTAAAACACTAAGCTCTGGCAATGACTTGATAGAATTCTTTTCAACTCTCATTGGATTAATCAATAGCCTCTTACCTCTGCTGACCATTTGAGTAGAACTTTCTCTGATCATGCCCCTCTTTTAGTTTATGTTAAAGATAACTCTAAAAAATTAAACACCTTGCCCTCTTTCAGATTTCAAAATATGTGGATTCAACATTTGGATTTTCTTAAAGTTATGGCCAATAATTGTATTGCTCCTTTACACCCTGATATTTTTATTAGGGGTATGCATAGATTATGGTTTAAGCTTATAAGGCTCAAACAAAATGTAGTTTGGTGGAACAAACATTATTTTAAAAATCTTTTTGCTAATATAAAAAACATGGAACTTTTGGTTTGATCTTGAAAATGTCATTTTGTTTGATTCTTTTATGCTTAAGGATTTGAATGAAGCAAAAGATTATCTTGTTAATTATCAAAATCAAAGAGACTTATTGGCAGCAAAGAGCTGCTAGTAAACATCTTGCTGATGGGGACATGAATACTAGGTATTTCATGCTTTATTTAATAAAAATAGAGCTTTAAATTCTATCAAAAAATTAAAGGTAATAATGGAGATTGGATCACTAATATTAATGTTATTAGATTCTATTATTAATCACTTTAGAAATATGCTTAATAAAATCCAATCATATGAAGCTATTTCTAATTTGCATTGGATCCCCTCTATCATTACCAATGATGACAATCATTGGCTTACTAGGTTACCTATTGAAGATGAGTTTGGTAAAGTTCTCAATAGCATGAACATTGATTTCGTTGTTGGCCCGGAGGGTCATACTACTCAAAATTTTCAAAATTCTTATTCTATTATTAAGCATGACTTAATCGATGCTATTGTTGATTTTTTTAGTGGTAATCTTCTTCGTAAATATTTTCTAGCATTTCCATTGTTCTAATACCTAAAAATGATAATCTGGATTCTTTGAGGGATTTTAAACCTATTAGTCTTTACACTTTCTTTAATAAATTGATTTCTAAAATTCTTGCTAAAAGACATAGTCCTTTACTCCAAAAAATTATCTCTCTCAACCTAAATAAAATAAATAAAAAGTAAACTAAAAAAACCTAAACTTATCGGTTTACTTAATTTTTTTTTAAAACCTAAACCTCAAATCCTAAACCCTAAACCCTAAATCCTAAACCCTAAACCCTAAACTCTAAACCTACAACCCTAAACCATAAAGCCTAAAACCCCTACACTCTACCCCTAAATGCTAACCCTAAACACTAAAAGCATAAACCCTAAAACCTTTATCACTAAACACTAAACACTAAACTTTAAACCCTAAACCCTAACCCTAAACCCTAAACCCTAAACCCCAAACCTTAAACCTAAACCTAAAGTAACTAAATAAATTAGAAAATAAACCTAATAAAACCTAAACCTAAACCCCGAGAATGGGTAGACCCTTGATGGCAGGAACATCACCGCAAACCAGGCTCAGTCTAGATCTGGCGGTGGAGGCGAAGGTGGAGATGATTATCTCTGTGGTAGTGGGGGATTTGGAGGTGCTAGTGCGTATGGAGGTGGTGGTCGGAGCAGTGGTAGTTATGGATGTGGGAGGAGCGATAGAGGTTATAACCATGGTGGTGGTAGAGAGAGAGATCAGGGATATGATGGTGGATCCCCCTACTTGAGAGGCCGAGGTGGTTCTGATGGGAACTGAAGAGATTAAAGAATGACCGATCTAATCTACACCTTATGGAATTGTGTCTTTACAGTAGAGACAAATCTAGTTATCTAAGGTTTTTGATTTGCTCAATGTGTGCTCATTTTTTATCTATGTCATCGCTTGTAAAACATGGTGTGTTACTTGGTTGATGAAATCAAAAAGAAGAAATGTTGAATCTGAATTTGTTCTCTATTAAAAATAAAAAAAACCTAAAAATCCTAAACCCCAAACTAAAACTTGAACCCTAAACCTAAAACCTAAACCCTACACCCTAAAACCTAAACCCTAATCCCTAAAACCTAAAACTCTAAACCATAAACCCTAAACCCTAAAACCTAAAACCCTAAACCCTAAACCCTAAAGCCTAAGTCCTAAACCCTAAAATATAAACACTAAACCCTAAACCAAAAGAAAAAATCCTAAACCCTAAATCCTAAACCCCAAAAATGAAACCCTAAACCCTAAACCCTAAACGCTAAAAAGCTAAAAACCTAAACCAAAATTAAAAATTAAAAATAAAATAAATTAAAAAATCCTAAATGAAAATAAAATAAAAAAATAAAATAAAATAAAAACATTAACTAAAACCTAAACCTAATCCTGAACTTAAACTAAAACATAAAGAGAAAATAAAATAAAAAATAAAAACTAAACTAAAATAAAATAAATCAAAACCTAAACTAAACTAAAAATTAAAAAATTTAAATAAAATAAAAACTAAAACTAAAAAAAATAAAAAACCTAAATAAAATAAAAACTAAAACTAAAATAAAAATAAAATAAACCTAAAATAAAAATAAAATAAAATAAAAACTAAATAAACACCTAAACCTCAATAATAAACCTGAAAATAAATAAAAAATAAAACTTAAACCCTAAACTTAAAAAAAAACAAACCTAAACTAAACTAAAATAAATAAAACCTAAACCTAATCCTAAACTAAATAAAATAAAATAACCGAATAGTTAACCTAAACCTAAACTAAAAAATAAAACCTAAAAATAAACCTAAAATAAAAACATAAAACCTAAACCTAAAGAAAAATAAAACCTAAATGTAAACCTAAAAATAAAAAATAAAACTAAACCTAAAAAATAAAATAAAAATAAGACTAAATTGAAAAATAAACTTAAACAAAAAAAATAAACTAAAATAGAAAACATAAACTAAAATAAATAAACATAAAATAAATGAACTAAACTAAATAAAAATAAAAATAAACCTAAATATAAATAAAAGATAAAATAAACTAAAATAAATAAAAAATAAACTAAATAAAGCTAAACCTACTAGTTTACTTAATTTTAAAAATAAAAATAAAAAAAAAATCCTAACCCTAAATCCTAAACCCTAAAACTAACCCTCAAATCGAAACTCTAAATCCTAAACCTATAACCCTAGACCATAAACCCTAAACCCTAAAACCCTAAAGCCTAAACCTTAAACCCTTAACCCTAATCCCTAAACCTTACAACCCTAAACCCTAAACCCTAAACCCAAAAAAATCCTAAACCCTAAACTGAGCCTAAACCTAAACCCTAAAACCCTAAAACCCTAAACCCTAAACCCTATGGCCAAACCCATCCCTCCCCCCCCCCCTAAGTGCTCTAATTCGCAATTTTGAATCCCTCTCATGATCTGAGAGATTTCTATGGCCTTGGTTTTGACCGAATTCAAAGGTTTGAATGGCATCTACCCATTTGCATAATGCTTCATCATTGACCATGGCTACGGTGAGTTTTATTCCTTGGGCTCTACCTCAAATTATGGATGCTTCGGCTAGGGCATCTGACACTTTAAGGCTTAGCAGCCCTGATGTTGCTTCTTCTACTAAATCTTTTAAGGAAGAGCTCTCTGGTAAGACTTCTCCCTCTATTAATTTGGTTAATTTCATTTTTACATCTTTTAAAGGTTTGCCGATTGAAATGTTCTCTAATGTGGATGTTGAAAAGTTGGCAAAACCATTTGAATTTTTTCTTGTGAATAAATTTGCTTTGCATCGTCTGAATTTGGATAAGATCCACTCTTTTTTCTATAATCACAAGCTTCTGGGTGCTTTCTCGATTGGTCTTATTGACCCTTGGCATATTCTGATTCAACTTTCTAATGATCTAGATTATTCACATGTTTTTTTGCATCGTTCTTATTTCTTTATTAATTGTCAAATGCATTTTCCCCTTTTTGACATTAAGGAGGATCTCCCATTATCTCTATGTCGTTATCTCTTCCTAATATACACATTCATTTTGTTACCCATCATGTGCTTTTTGCTGTCAGGGTTTTATTTGGCTGGCTTTTGCAACTCGACCAAGCAACAGCTAATCGATCTTTCCCTTCTCAGGCTCGGATCCTCCTAGAATTAGACATAACTGAAAAATACCCTAAGGAAGTTTCGATTGGCTCTGAAAAATATGGGTATTCTAAAAAGGTTGAATTGGAGAACCTTCTAGTTTTTATTCCCATCAGAAATTCATCATGACAATTCATAATGTTTTATTCTTCATCCCCACTTAAAAAAAATGAAATCCTCCTAAATAGAATGTTGTTCCTACCCATAAGATGATACCTACTTATGTTCAAAAATTAGCCTTAGATCCTAAGAATGGTATGAAGGCTATTATTGAGGTTGATTCCTTGGATATTGGGGTTAATACTGTTGAACAAGTTTTGGCCCCTACTATTGATACAGATTCGACTGGTTTTCAAAATGGGAAGGGTGATTTACCTCTTTTTCCTTCTTTCAATTTGGGTTTTCTAATGTGGAGAATAATAAATTTTCAAAGTTATTGGAAGATGATTCTGTTTTCCCTAATTCTATTCTTGCATCTATGCTAGCTTTGATCGATGAAAATGATGATTTTGATGAGGATTTAAATGATGTTGAGCATGAAGAAAAAAATTTTATCCGAATTTAACTACTTGTGCTTTAAATGGTTCTAAATCATCACTATCTCTCATTTCTAATCTTGATATTCATGTTAATCCTTCTTTTCAACTTAATATGGATTTGGAAGAGGATGAACTCTCCTCCAAACACTTGGAGAATTCTCCTAAATTTGTGACCAATGTTACTAAATCTTTGGATGAAAACTCTAAGGGAAAACAAAATGGTTTTCAAAGTTATCATGCTAATAAGAAAAAAAGGTGTTAAAAATTACCCTCCCAAATTTTCCAAAAACTCTATATCTGTTGTGGCCTCTCAGTCCTCTCTTAATTAACCTTTGCTTAACCCCTTTTTATTTTACTTATATAAATTTTTGTGTTTGAAACATTAGAGGGATCGGTACCCTCTCTATTCATAATTGTATTAAAAATCTTTGTTGCATTCATAATATTTATTTCCTTATTATTCCGGAGCCTCTTAATCATGCTAATAAAATTAACCATGTTGCTAGAATGATCGGCTTCAATAAATTGTTATCTAATATTAGTAATAAGATTAGGTGTTTTTAGAATAATTTTGTTGAGGTTTCTATTATTGATGATCCCTAACCACTAAATCCTAAACCCTAAACCCTAAACCTAACACTAAACCTAACCCTAAACCTAAACCTAAACCTAACAAAAAAAAACTTAAACTAACCTAAACCTAAACTAAACACCTAAAACTAAAACTAACCTAAACCTAAACCCAAACTTAAACCTAAACCCTAACCTAACTTTAAACCTAAACTCTAAACTAAACACCAAACTCTAATCTAACCTAATCCTATCCCTAAACCCTTATCCCCTAATTATAATTAACTCCTAACTCTAATCTAACTTTAATCCTAACCTCTTAAACTAATCTTAACCTTTAATCTCACCTGAAAATCTGAATCTAAACTTAAATCTAAACTCACTTAATCTGACTAAACCCTAACCCTTAACTTTATTCAATTTAAATCTGGCTAAATATTTAACCCTAACTTAACCTTTAACTAATCTAATATAAACTAAATTTAACCTGACCTAACAACCTTTAACTTAAACACTAAACTAATATACTAACCTTTACCCTGACCTTAACCTAACTCCACCTAACCTAAATGACTGACCCAATCTAACTTTAATCTAAACCCTAAATATAACTCCTGACCCCTAACCCTAACCGAATCTAACTGAACTTAATCTAAACTTAAACCTGAAACCTTTAATTTAATTATAATCTTAACTCTAAATCCTGACCTTAATCTATAATCTAATCTTTAATCAATCTAAACCTAATCGAATTTGAATCTTTATAATTGAATCTGAAATTTACCTTAACCTTAATCTTTAATCCGAATCTGACCCTGAATCTTTAACTGACCCTAATGCGAGAATACTTTAATCAACTTAAATTTCTGACTTTAAATCCTGAATCTGACCTTAAACTATCCTGACCTAAATCCTTTAAATCTTACTAATCTGAACTTAAATCCTAATCACCTTTAATCTTAAACTATGAATCTTTAACTTTACCTAATCCTTTAAATCTTTAAACTCTGCCTAAATAAACCTTAATCTTAATCTCTAATTTGACCCATAATTAAATTAAATCTAAATCCTAGTCTAAACTTAATCCAATTTAACCTAACCTTAACCTAAACTGACCCCTAACCTAATCAGGCTAATTTTAACCTAAACCCCACCCCAACCCCATACCTAACCCAAACCCTAACTCTTAACCCTAATGCCTAACCCTAACCCTAACCCCTAATCCTAACCCTAACCCTAACCCAAACCCAAACCCTAACCCTAACCCTAACTTTATCCTTTTCCTAGATATTTTTCTAGTACTTTTATTATTCTCATACCTAAGAAAGATAATATGTACTAATGGAGTGATTTTAGACCTATTAGTCTTTGCACCTTCTTCATCAAGCTGAGTTCCAAAATTTCTTACTAACAAATTTAGTCCTTTACTTAAAGAATTAACACTCTCAACCAAACTAGTTTTGTTAGAGGTAGATACAATTTAGACAAAATTTTACTTTCCCAAGAAATAATTCATGATTATGATGCTAAGACTAGATGTGGCAACATTCTTTTCAATTTAGATATTACCAAAGCCTTTGATAACATCTCTTGGGTTTTCTATTCTTATTAAAACTTTAATATATAATGCCTGGTTTTCGATTTTGCTTAATGCAAAAGCCTTGGGTTTCTTTCCCTCTTCCCATGGCTTACGTCAAGGGGATCCTTTATATTTTATTTATTATTAATGTTGAGTACATATGTAGGAGCATCAATGATTTATTCTTAAACAATCTTAATATGTATTACAAAACTGTTGGTGGTCTTTCTATTTTCCATTTAAATTTTGCAGATGATGTCATTATTTTTTGCAATGCTTCTATTCATCACATCAAGCATCTCAAGCCTTGTTTAACTAAATTTGGTAGAGAAAGTGTCCTTTCTATCAATGATAATAAAAGCTATTTTATCACTTCCTCCAATATTTCCAATAATAAAATCAATCAAATCCTGCATATCACTAATTTAAAACAACAACACTTACCTCTTAAGTACTTTGGTGATCCACTCTTTAAAGGCCCGAAATGTTCCCATCTCTTTGATGAGCAAATTCAAAAAAAATTAAATAAAATTTCTATTTGGGAATTCCATTTCCTTTTCTTTGGTGGTAGGCTCACTAATCTTAAAAGCACTCTCAACTGTTTTTTTTATTTGATTCAAACTTTTATCCCCACTAATGCTGCACTTATTAGAACTGATCATTTGCTTAACAAATTTTTTTGGGGCTATAATATATCTACCAAAAGAATGCATTAGGCATCTTGGCATGAATGTTGTGGTCCTGTGGGAGAAGGTGCTCTTGGTTGCAAGCTTATTCGTGAAGCTATCAATGCCTTCTCTCATAAGCTCTCATAAAATTTTAGAAAGAATGATTGCCTTTGAGCTAATTTTATGATGTAAACATATTGCCAAGGTAAACAACTCCTTAACGGTGAGTACAAATTTGATGACTCTCCGGTTTGGAAAAGGCTCTGCTCCATTAAATGGGTTGCCGAATCATTAATATCTTGGGGTATTCAGTCGGGTTCTTCCTTCTTTTGGCAAGACAATTAGATTGGCAACGACTCTATTGACACCCATTTATCTACTTACTATACTACCGCTAACAAAACCAATTCCTTTTGGCTTAATAATAATTGGAATGAAAGAAAACTTGAGAATTATATCCCTATTTTTATTTTTGACAACTTTAGAAATATCCCCATTACTTCTAACAAACCTGACCAAATTCTTTTTAAGCTTTCTTATAAAGGTGACTTTGTACCTAAAGAGGTTTGGAATTTTATTAGAGATAAACAAAACCCCTCTAATGTTTCTATTAAACTTTTGAACAATATCATTTCCATTTCTTATTTAGTTTTAGCTTGGAGGATTTTGAATAAATTTATTCTGTGGACTTTTGCTCGAGTATAGGGTTTTACCTTCAAAGTTCTATTGTTGCTTCCATATTGAAAATGTAAATCATGTTTTGTCAATTTTGTTATTGCTTCTAAATTACAATTTTGGTATGATGATTTATTTAATACCAACTATTTTCATGGTTCTATTTCTTTATATCAACTTCTTGAAGTTTGTTTCAAAAATATAGTGAAAGATCAAAGTTTTAATTGCTATTACCCTTGTCTGGTTCATCTGGATGGATAAAATGATGGTAAATATCATGGTATTCCTTTGAACCATAAAAGGACTCTGGCTAGAACTAAAGAAAAAAATTATGCACTTGTTAATGCCAATCTTATTAGTAATATTTATTTTAAAGGTTATAAATTATGGCTAAAAAAATTGGGTACCATTCTGCCTGAGTTTGACTATAAAAGTGCTAGGATTATCGATTGGATCAAACCTTAAGGCAATTTTATTAATGTGAATACTGATGGTTCTGTTGCTTCAATTAAATATGGCTGTGGTGGTATTCTTAGGGATTCTAAAGGTACTATCATTTGTGCTTTTTCCTATCCTCTCAAAGTCTGTTCTATTATATTTACTGAGCTTATTGTTGTTAATAAAGCTATTGAAATTTGTTTGAAAAAAGGTTTCCTCAACATCTGGATTGAAGTTGATGCTCTATTGCTTCTTGACATGCTTAATTCCAATAGAAATGGGAATGTTGAATTATTTTATCTTCTTAATCATTCTAAAAATCTTTTTTCTCAAGTTTGTTTAAAAATTTCCCACATCTTTTGTGAAGGTAAGGTTTGTGCTGATTACTTGGCTAACTTTGGTGCCAACTTAACCGAGTTCACTTTATTTGACAACCAAACTTTGCCTAAACTATTAAAAGGTATGGTTAATATGGATAATATTGGATTGCCTTATCTCATATTATAAATTGTTGGCTTGGTTTTTGGTGTTGGTTTTTGATGATCTTTTGCTTTTGGTTGCCCCTTATTCAACCCTCTTTGGGTTGTGGTTATCAACTTATTTTCTCTCTTTAGCCTAAGGTCGATTATGTTTTTGATCTCTTACGTTTGGATTGGCCTGGTTTTTGCTACCTGGTGGTTATTGTAAGTGCAGCCTAGGTTGTTTTGGCTTTTTCATCTTGGTGGCTTCTGTCTATCTGGTTGGGTGTTTACCATAATTTTTCCTTAGCTATATTTTATATCCTCCTTTTGGGTTGTGGCTATGGCTATTGTAGGTTTTTCTTTATGTATGGGTTTTGCCTCTTTCCTGGGCTGTTGTGGTGGTTGACAGAGAGGCTTTGTTGGCTAATTGGGTTGGTGGTTGATAGGGTGCCTATAAAAATTAACAAAAATAAAAAACCTCAAATAAAATAAAAAAATCAAAAATAAATAAACTAACCTAAAAAATAAAAATTAACCTAAATAAAAATAAAAAATAAAGTAAACTAAAATAAATAAAAAACTAAATATAATAAATAAACCTACCGATTTACTTAATTTTAAAGAAAAACTTAAACCACAAATCCTAAACCCTAAACCCTAAACCCTAAACCCTAAACCCTGAACCCTAAAACCTAAAACCCTAAACCCTAAAATAATCTTAAACCTTAAAAACCCTAAACACTAAAGCCTAAACCATAAACCATAAACCCTAAACCAAAACCCCAAAGCCTAAACCCTAAAGCCTAAAAACCCTAAACCATAAACCCTAATGTAACCTTAAATCCTAAACCTAAAATACTAAAAACCCTAAACCCTAAAGCCTAAACATTAAATCCTAAACCTTAAACCCTAAACCTTAACCCTAAACCCTAAACCTTAAAACACTTAAACACTAAACCCTAAAACCCTAAACCCTAAACCTTAAACCCTAAACCATAAACCCTAAACCCTAAAAACCTAAAAACCTAAACATAAATGAAATAAAACCTAAAAATAAAATAAATAAATAAACTTAAACCTAAATAAAATAAAAAATAAAATAAAAGAAAAACCTAAACTAAAACTTAAACCAAAACCTAAACCTAAAAATAAAATAAAATAGAAAACAAAAATAAACTAAAATAAAATAAATAAAAACCTAAACTAAACTAAAAAATAAAATAGACCTAAGAATAAAAAATGTAAATAAAATAAAAACAAAACATCAAATAAAAATAAAATAAACTTAAAGTAAAATAAAATAAAAGCTAAATAAAAACCTAAAGCTAAAAAATGAACCTAAAAATAAATAAAAAATACAACCTAAACCCTAAACCAAAAAAACCTAAACTAAAAAAAAACCTAAACCTAAAATAAAAATAAAATAAAATAAATAAAATAAACCTAAACCTAAACTAAAATAAAGTAAACTAAAATAAATAAAACTTAAACCTCAACGTAAAATAAACTAAACCTAAACCTAAACCTAAACTAAATAAAATAAATTAAACTAAAAATAAACTTAAACCTAAACTAAATAAAATAAATTAAACTAAAAATAAACCTAAACCTAAACTTAAAAATAAGACCTAAAAATAAACCTAAAATAAAAACATAAAACCTAAAGTTAAAAAAATAAAATAAAAATCTAATTCTAATCTTAAAAATAAAAAATAAAACCTAAACCTAAAAAATAAAAGAAAAATAATACTCAACTAAAAAACCTAAACTTAAACCTAACCCAAAAAAAAAACTAAAAAAAACTAAACTAAAATAAATAAACCTAAAATAATTGAACTAAAGAAATTTAAAATAAAAATAAACCTAAACAAAGTAAAAGTTAAAGTAAACTAAAATAAATAAAAAGTAAACTAAATATACTAAATTAACCTAAACCTAAGGATTTGCTGATTTTTTAAAAAAATCTTAAATCCTAAACCCTAAACCCTAAACCCTTGCCCTAAACCCTAAAAGCATAAACTTTAAAAGCCTAAACCCTAAACCTTAAACCCTAAATCTTAAATCCTAACCCTAAACCCTAAACCCTAAACCCTAAACCCCAAACCATAAACTTAAACCTAAAGTAATTAAATATATTAAAAAATAAACCTAAACCCTATAACTTAATAAACCTAAACCTAAACCTTAAGAATGGGTTGAACCTTGATGATAGGAACATCACAGTCAACTATGCTCAATCTAGATCTGGCGATGTAGGCGAAGGTGAAGGCGGCGATTATCATAGTAGTGGTGGGGGATCTAGAGGTGCTGGTGGATATGGAGCTGGTGGTTAGAGCAGTGGTGGTTATAGAGGTGGGAGGAGCAGTGGTTGAGGATCTGGGGGTGCTGTTCGATATGAATTCCCATTTTGATCTATGTCGTCACTTGTGTTTGAAAAAATTTGGTGTCTTACTTGGTTGATGAAATCAAAAAAGAAGAAATGTTGAATCTTAATTTCTTCTCTATTAAAAAACCAAAAACCCTAAACCCTAAACTAAAACTTGAACCCCAAACCTAAAACCTAATTCCTAAACCCTAAACCTTAAGCCTTAAAAACCCTAAACCCAAAACCCTATACCCAAAACCTAAAACCCTAAACCCTAAACCTTCAACCCTAAACCCTAAAACCTAAAACCTAAACCTTAAACCCTAAACCCTAAACCCTAAATTTTAAACCCTAAATCCTAAACCTTAAATGCTAAACCTAAAACCCTAAACCTTAAACTAACCCTAAACCCTAAACAAACCCTAAACCCTAAACCCTAAACCTTGAACCCGAAATAGATAAAAACCTAAACCTAAACTAAATAAAACCTAAAAAATAATTAAAAAAACCTAAACTAAAATAAAATAATAAAATAAAAACATAAACTAAGACCTAAACCTTAATAAATAAAAAATAAAAAATAAAAAGTAAATTAAAATAAAATAAATAAAAACATAAACTAAACTAAAAAATAAAACCTATTAAAATAAAAACTAAACCTAAACTAAAAAAAATAAACCTAAAATAAAATAAAATAAAACTAAATAAAAACCTAAACCTAAAATCTAAACCAAAAAAAAAAACCTAAAAATAAATAAAAAATAAAATCAAAACCCTAAACTAAAAAAAAACTTATACATAAAATAAAAATAAAATAAACCTAAACCTAAACTATAATAAACTTATCTAAAATAAATCAATCCCAAACCTAAACCTAAAATAAACTAAACCTAAACTTAAACCCATACTAAATAAATTAAAATAAACTAAAAATAAACCTAAACCTAAAATAAAAAATAAAACATAAAAATAAACCAAAAATAAAAACTTAAAACTAAAAAAAATTAAATAAAAACCTAAACTTAGACCTAAAAATTAAAATTAAAACATAAGCCTAAAAAATAATATAAAGATGAAACTAAACTAGCAAAATGAAACCGTAACCTTAACCTAAACTTAAAAAATAAATTAACATAAA
This sequence comes from Cymbidium sinense, assembly GCA_021442155.1. NCBI lineage: Eukaryota > Viridiplantae > Streptophyta > Magnoliopsida > Asparagales > Orchidaceae > Cymbidium > Cymbidium sinense. Next base: position 299,642 of record JAKCPB010000070.1, read on the forward strand.
AAACCTAAACTAAAATAAATAAACTAAACTAAATAAAAATAAAAATAAACTTAAATAAAAATAAAAACAAAATGAACAAAAATTAATAAAAAATAAACTAAATAAACTAAATAAACCTAAACCTACCAATTTACTTAATTAAAAAAATTTAAAAATTTAAAAAATATTAAAATAAAAAAAACCACAGCCCTATACCCTAAACCCTAAAACTAACCCTAAACCCTAAACCTAAAACCCCAAACCCTAACCCTAGACCATAAACCCTAAACCCTAAACCTTAAACCCTCAAAACCTAAAAACCTAAACCTAAACTAAATAAAACCTAAAAATGAAATGAATAAAGAAAACCTAAACCTAAATTAAATTAAAAAGTAAAATAAAATAAAAACCTAAACTAAAACCTAGACCTAAACCTAAACCTAAACTTAAAAGTAAAATAAAAAATAAAAAATAAATTAAAATAAATTAAATAAACACCTAAACTAAACTAAAGAAAAGTAAACCTAAAAATAAAAAATCTAAATAAAATAAAAACAAAATGAAAAATAAAAATAACATAAACCTAAAATAAAATAAAATAAAAACTAATTAAAAACCTAAACCAAAAATAAGCCTAAAAATAAATAAAAAATTAAAACCTAAACCATAACTAAAGGTAAATCCAAACCTAAATAAACAAAATTAGATAAACCTAAACCTAGACTAAAATAAACTAAACTAAAATAAATAAAACCTAAACCTAAACTTAAAATATACAAAAGCTAAACCCTAAACTAAATAAAATAAAATAAAATAAAATAAAAATAAGCCTAAACTTAAACTAAAAAATAAAACCTAAAAATAAACTTAAAAAAAAACCTAAAACCTAAACATAAAAAATAAAATAAAAATGTAAACCTAAACCTAAAAATAAAAAATAAAACCTAAACCTAAAAAATAAAACAAAAATAAAACTAAATTAAAACTAAATTAAAAAAATAAACTTAAACCTAAAACTAAAGAAAAATAAACTAAAATAAAAAACCTAAACTAAAATAAATAAACTAAACTAAATTAAAAAATAAACATAAATAAAAATTAAAATTAAAATAAATTTAAATAAATAAATATTAAACTAAAAATACTAAATAAACCTAAACATACCGGTTTGCTTTAATTTTTTTAAAAAAAACTCCTAAACACTAAACCCTAAACCCTAAACCCTAAATCCTGAACCCTAAACCCTAAACCCTAAACCAACAACCCTAAACCCTAAACCCTATATAAAAAAATAAAAAATAAATAAAAACCTAACCTAAACCTTAATACCTAAAACTAACCCTAAACCCCAAACCTTAAACCCTGATCCCAAAACCCTAAACCCTAAACCCTAAACCCAAAACCATAAACCCTAAACCCTAATCCATAAACCTTAAACCCTAAACCCTAAAACCTACAACCCTAAACCTTAAACCCTTAACCCCAAACCTTAAACCCTAAAGCCTTCACCTTAAACCTTAAAAACCTAAAAATGTAAACCTAAACTAAATAAAACCTAAAAATAAAATAAACAAAAAACCCTAAACCTAAATAAAATAAAATAAATAAAATAAAATAAAAACCTAAACCTGAATTAAAACCTAAACCTAAACCTAAAAATAAAAATTTAAAACTAAACTAAAATAAAATAAATAAAAACCTAAACTAAGCTAAAATATAAAATAAACTTAAAAATAAAAAACCTAAATAAAATAAAATCCAAATGTAATATAAAAATAAAATAAAATAAAAACTAAATAAAAACCTAAACCTAAAAAAGAAACCTAAAATAAAACATAAAAATAAATAAAAAATAAAACCTAAATCCAAAAATAAAAATAATAAAACCTAAAATAAATAAAATAAAATAAACCAAAACCTAAACTTAAATATAAGACTCATCTTATGAACTAGATTCTAAGTCTATATGGATAGCAGGTGTACTCCTAGCAACTGGGACATATCTTCTATTGGGTGGCCAATAAGGAGGTTTTCCACCCCTAGGACTACCTCTGAACTGCTTCTTCCTCTACTTGGTTGAGGTCAGGTCATCCTACCCATATGTTCGAATGGAGTAACGAACTGTGGGTTGAATCTAATGTCAAGCTCCACTTACTCCTCCAAGTTTATCTCCTCTCCATTTTATTTTCTTTTTCATTTTCTCTTGCTTTCTTTCTTTTTTTTCTTTTCTTTTTATTATTCTTTTATTTTTAATCATTAGCCAAGTTCGTGAGAATATACTTGTTGATTTTAAGAGAGGTAGTAAGCCGCATCCTCATATATGCTGACCTCATGAACTGTAAATGGCTTAAGATCTTCTTTGACATAGTAGATGATCCCACCTTTCATGAACTTCATACAATGATGTAGAGAGGATGGAACTATGTTGTTCTCATGTATGCATGGTCTCCCAAGTAAAGTGTTGAAAGATGTATCTAAGTCTATAATGCAAAAATTGGCTTCGATCTTCTAATCATCTATCTCCAAGGGCAACATTATGGAACCAAAGGCCGGTTGACCTCACTTTTGGAGTGCAGATTCAATCTTCCCATCTTAGACTTAGGAGTGTTCTAGACACTAAGACTTTCCTAATCCCCCTTCCTAAGCCATATGACCTATCCCATGGATTTACCCATATTTTAATCAAAATCAATCCAAAATCAATTGATTTTCTTATAATCAATTTGTATCTTCAATCATCTTCCTAAATATAAATCAAATCTACATTCAAAATCAAACTAAATCAAATTCAAATTAAATCAAAACCCTTCCTAAGCTAAATAACCTATCTCATGGACTTAGCAAAATATTAATCCAAATCAAGTCAAACTCAATTGATTTTCTCATTTAAATCAATCATATTTTCAATAAACTTCTCAAATTTAAATGAAATATACATTTAATCATCAAAACAAAATCAAACAAAATCAAACAAAATCAAAATTCAAACCTAAGAAACATGACCCAACTCGACAGACTTAGCCAAAGTCCTTCATTCCAAAACCCAAATTCAATTGATTTTCTCATGAATCAATTATACCTTTAGTCATATTCACAAATATAAATGAAATCTACAATCATCAGGCCAAACCAAAATTAACCCAGGTCAAACCAACTTAACCCTTTTGACTCAAAATGTTCAAATGAACTGAAACTCGTTTAAACCCAATCCAATTAAAATTGAATTTATATATCAATCCCAAATTCATATATAAACTCAGCTAAATCTAACTCAACCCAAAATCAAGCCAACTAAACCCAATTGGTCCATTTGACCCAAAGTCACCAATTTGACCTATTTGAGCCAAGTTCTAATCCTACCAAAATTGGATTGAACCAAGCCCATCAAAACCTAATTGGGTCAAACCAAGTCAACTTGGTCATTTGACCAAGTCAACCCCTTAACCAATATGAACCCAAACTAGCCAAATTGTAACCTAAGCCAAATCCCTTGAAACTAATGATTCATACCAAATCAAAATTAATATTTGAATATGACTTCACCTTCAATTGAGTCAAACCAAACCAATTGGCCCTCTTGACCCAAGTTGACCCAAGTTGACCCAAATTAACCTAAAAGATCAAATTGGGTCAAATAAAAATATAAACCAAATTGATTGCAACCAATGGCTCAAGTTCATTCCAAATTGATTAATGAACTTGAACAAAGCCATGATTGGATCCAATTGAATAGAATTGACCTACTTAGCCCAAATTGACCTAAAGGTTCAAGTTTGTCTAAATCAAAACCAAATCCAAATTAATTGAAACTAAAGCCTACAATCATTTTTAATTGGTCAACTAAACCAAAACCAACACCCAACCCAAGCCAATATGGCCAATTTTGTCAAATTGGTCAACTTAACCCATTTGACCCAAATGAAATCAAATGAGCCAAAATCAAATCTAAGCCAAACTAAACCAAACCAATTGAACCAAATCATCTCAAATGATCGTATGAGCTTGACCCAACCCTTGGTTTGACCTAATTTGACTAGTTGGTCAACTTGATCCAACCTAACCCAATTAGCCTAAATAAGTCAAATTGAGCCAAAACTAATCAAATTGGCTCTAATTAACTTGAAAGTTGGGCTAAGCCACTTTTGGCTCATTTCAAATCTACCCAAATCAAATCCAATGCCAAATGATATTTGACCCTTATGTCAAAGGCATCACATTAGACAAATCACCCATGTAAGTGGTCATTTCCATTCTTTGGCCACTTGGTACTCTCCCAATGGTCCACCTAGGCACCTAGGACATTGCCCAACCTAACCCAATGGGTGGTTGGGTCAGCCATGACCAATGGGAGATGAAATCACCTCTCCCTCCCCATTGGAGCATTGAAACCCATAGGACACCCATGATTCCTCCTTGGAAGCCACCTCCACACCTTCAACCAACCAAGCAGAGCCAACTCACCTCCTCCCTAATGCTGCTAAAGTTAAACCTGATCCTACCATCCAATCAAGATGAATGGGGGTATACGCTATCCTTGCTACCCATGAAGAACCGCTAGAGCTAATCCTTAAGCTCCCAAGCTCGTTCTTCAATAAAAAAAGCCATTCTCATCCATCCCGAAATAGGACACTCCCATTTTTTACCTAACTTCCCCATTTCTCTATCAAACTCAAATTAACTTTACACGCACCTTCCCTAGGCCTCATCAAGCAAGAACGAATCATCTCCCAAGCTTCCCAAGCACCAGAGGTTGGACTTCGATCAAAGTAGAGCTCAAAATCATCAGTTAATGGCCTTCCGAGTGAACATTGAGGAATTGATCTGATTATTACTTAACAGGGCTTTATATCCACTAGATGAAGCTTCCTTAATCGTTCAAGCTACTGGTCCTAAGCTCCGGTGAGGTATGATTTTAAAATCGATCCTTAGGCAAAAATGGGTTGGAGCTTTTTGAAGAAAACTTGCATGTCGTGTGATCTTAACTGTTGGATCACCTTCAATCAATGTCATGAAGGTGTGGGATCTTTTTGGATTTGATCTGAGGTATAGTAAGCTCAGATCAAGTGAGGAATGGCAGATGACTCCATTCTCCTTCACTCTAATGACGTTAGATCACACATCATTCATTCTTTGAGATCAGAATGGATGGTCGTGATTAAATCTGCTAGATCGATCTGATTTAATCCTATTAAGCTGTAGGATTAATCGAAGTCATCTGATCTTAGATCGGATGGCGGACAAGAAAGTGCATCCGCCGTCACCATGTAGGCACTAAGTCAGATATGTTTTAAGTAGCCACTCCCATGACGCTATGTGGAAAGAATGTTGTGTTAGAATACCATGTGACACCAATAGGATTAGGCTTTAATCAAGCTTAATGAATCATTTTTAATGGCTGAAATTTCTATAAATCATAAAATGTGATAGAGAAATCCAAAAATTGCAAATAAATACTCATTTTAAAGGTATTTCAGAGGAGAATCAACTAAAAATTATCTTCAATAATTTTGAATGGTAATTAAGGTTTAATTAATGCTTAATTACAACATTAATTAGCTTAATTACTCTTAATTACTTGAGTAATTAATCCCAAATTTTATTGGTTAATTTAATGGGATGACCTCTGCCACCAATTAGTTTCTTGGGATTTATTTCTCACTTAAGTAGGAAAATGGACTAATTAAACTTAACTACTCTTTTAAGTTAATTAATGATTAATTAATCCCATGAATAGTAATAAATTGGTTAATTATGTTTATTAATCATTGTTGAACAGTAAGTGAACTAAGGAATAGAGTTGGGACCCCATTACCTAAGTTCATTTTATTCTTTTCTAAAATGAAATTAATTAAGATTTAACTAATTAATTAAACTAGTTAATCAAATTGAAATCATAATCACATCAGACCTTAATTAATTAAATCATGGGGTAGATCTTTAGGTGTTTAATAACCTAAATAAGTTTAATGAAATTATGGTTAATCCACATGTATGTGAAAACCATAAGAGTAATTAATTAAGTCCCTTAATCTAATTAACTATTAATCATGAGCTAATTGCATTAGGCCCCTTTTATTTCCTAGGATCATTGCAGGTTTATTTCCATGCATATCATGTTGGCTCATAATTATTTAGTTAATTACTTTAAGGTGACATAGGTAAGGGAAATTAATTCATCTAATTAAGGGTTCAACTTAATTACATTTCTTTAAATTAAATCAAATCACTAATGTGGGAATGGGTTTAAAGTAGAAAGTGATGATTTCTCTTCTCTTCTTTAAATCAAATCAAATCCAAAACTTAATTAATAAAGAAGCTTTGGTTTACTTTAAATAATCTTATTTGATTTGATTGTCCTTAAGAATAAGTTTGGTTGAATGAATCACATGCTTCTATTTATTCTTTCAAATCATGTTTATTTTGGTATGTCATTTGAATTCATGCATCTATCTTTTCAAAATCAAGTAAAATAAAATGAATTTTCATTTCTATAAGCTTGCACGTGTTGATTTAATTTAATATATGCATGGCTATTATCACTATTAAATCTAAATTTATTTTTCAAAAGCTAATAAATGAATAATAATGTGTTATGATGCTAGTTATACATACATAAGAAATGCATGTGCTTATACCTTAAGTGTATGAATGTTGAGTTCTATTTCCTCTATTCATGCATTTAATTATATAAGATTGAATGGTAATGGGTATATAGTTTGGACATCCTAGGAATATGAAGCTTTAGCTAGCCCCAAGGAGGTCATTTAATTACCTCACTCGGTTTGACAACAAAGATGTACCCCATTTGATTTCATTCTTATGTATTTCAACTATAGAATTTGGATTGAGCTTTAATTCATATAGATAAATGATTCAATAAAAAATAATATACAATCTTTGAATGGTTTTCTTTCCCTCATTTATGTATACATCCATACGTGTCCAAGAAAAGCAAGTATATAGTCTGGACATCCCAAGAATATGAGGCTTTAGTTAGCCCCAAGGAGGTCATTTGATTACCGCACTTCCTTGGGTTAATAATAACACATACTTTCCTATATCTTTGTACATGTATATGTATATGTGATTAGTGAATCAAAATCCCATTTTACATTAAAATTGCATTCATTCATAATTGACTGAGTGGTTGAATTAATTGGCCATATGATTTGGAAATTACTTCTTATGTTCAGGTATACAAATTTACATATATTTTGATGCAAATGGGTTTATAGTCTGGACATCCCAAGAATACGAGGCTTTAGCTAGCTCCAAAGAGGTCATTTGATTACCTCACTTGGTTTAATAATGGCACATGCCTATTTAATTTCATTCTTATGTCCTTTTTGTATAAGAATTTGGATAAAGTTTTAAATTAATATGTTTAAATAATTCAAACAAATAAAATATAAATTCTAAACATACACATACATTCATCATTTAAGTGTGCTAAAATATGTTGCATGTATAGATATACTTAAGATTAAATCATATGCTTGTTACATGTGATGGAAAGGAATGATTTAATATATGTCATGTGGTAGTAATTCAATTAAATTAATCTTAAGATGCCATTCATTTTGAATAAGATTATTTAAAGTGAACCTAAACATATAAATAATTAAATCATTTAATAAGCCATTCACTAAAGAGAACTAAATTAAATTAATATACTTTAGAAAGTGACTTAAGGTAGGGATGAAAGGGGGCAATCCTCTTTTCCTCTCTTTATAACACTTAGGTGCTAAGTGTAATCAAATGAAGCAAAGGAAAATGCCATTTAAATTTCTCAAATCAATTAAACTACTTCAAGTGAAATCAACCTTTCAAGTTAAATTGAATCCTTCTACACTTAGAAAATACAACACTAATGCCTAACAAGACTTACCACACAAGCCTTAATACACACATTAGAATTAAGTCACCACTTCTAGCTCTAAGCGAGGATGGTGTATGATGTGATATATGATTTTTTTATGATGCATTATTTTAGATTGGATGATAGGGTGTATGCTTTGTATACTGGATGATAGGCCAATATTAGCCTAATCATGTTTTCTACATGGGATTATGCTTAAGGGATGCTTAAAAATAAATGTTAATGCTCTTTTTGCAGGTTGCTTCCTTAAGCAAAATCAAAGTTAGGACAGGTGGGCTTAGTTACCCATATGTAGGGTACTAAGTCCAAATTATAAATAAATTTTCTTGGGATTATATGTATATTACATCTATTTTACAGGTGTAGTTAGATTTACTTTTCCCATAGAAATATAATTTTTGTGATAGGAATTAGGATTAGTGTCATGGGGGATTAGGATGAGAAGTGGCCAAAAGGCTTTATCCTAGGGTGCCTTATGATTCCTTTGAAGCAAGCACCATCCAAATGAAAGAAGGAACCAAATCATAAATGAAGATATGAAGAAAGAAGACCCCCATAGCATTTAATACAATTATAAATTTTTTTATTTCATATTCTAGGTTGTATAAGGGTAGAGCTTAACTACCCATCTTTTCTCTCTTTGGGTTGTACGAAGGTGCCCGATCGCACTGACCTTTTATTCTTTTATGATAGTTTATATAATTGTTTGATGTTATGTTTACATTATGTATTAGGATGACATGCTTTTCATAGTTTCTTAAATGATTGATGCTTTAATGTGTATCTTGGATACGATTAGGCTCTTAGGATAAAAATAGCTTTTCTACCTAACTAATCACTCATATCTAAATTTTAAACCGCTCATAACCTCATCATAAAGCCTAACACATAAATAATATAATTCAAAGATTTAGCAACCCCTTTGTTGTATGGTTGTATGTTTCACATCATGCATGCATATTTTTTCTCTCTTGAACATGAAGGATCTCCATCCTTGCATGATAAGGGAATGCTTAACCTGTGAGGGCATCCCTTGAGGTGGAGAATGCATTCTTCTAGTTGATTTGACATATAACCTATTTCATCATGCATTTAAGCATAAGAAATCCTAAAGCCTCTATCAAAATGATGTTTCTAAAATGAAATAAAATTTGAAAATATTTTGCATCTAAAGATTAAGTCATATGCTCATACCACTCATGCTCTAGTCTCTTAGGGAGTGTGTTTAGGACTTTAGTTTCTTTCTAATTAAATAACTACCCTAGCTATCTTACAATTCATAAGATTGGAATACATGGTCTTAAAATCATAGGAGGAGTTAGCAGGAGGCCACTCTAGGTTATAAGTCCATAAGTCTGGCAATTTATTCTCGCCAGGGGATAAACCCTTATGTCCATTTGTCGCTTAGATTTAGGTTGTGTTTTAGCTCGTACTAAAGCTCCCTAGATTTAGGATCTGAGGTAGCTATTTCCATTGGGCTATGAGCATAAATCCTCACCTCTTAGGCATTCCCACAACCTTATTTTGGTGGATTATAAGCCCTAGTAATCTAATTAAATTTCAATTCAAAATATATAAATATCCTCAACTTCAAAATTATAAAGACCAACCATAGGATAGGTTGGAATGTTTATTAGGCTTCCTAGTATCATAAACATTTCCTACTTATTTCATTTGGATTCCAAAAATAAGTCTTCTCCTTGAACTTTCCCAATTGATTTTCCAAATACAACCAATCTTTTGATAGTCTAGCCTTTAAATCTTTGGAGATGATAATTGTCTACATTAATCAAGAGTATTCTTAGGAAATTTCATTTCCTAAGATGTAATTAACTATAGAGGCTTGCCTCCATAGGGAACTTAAGAACATAGTTTAATATAAACCCTACTTTATTCATCCATGTAAAGAAGGGGAGAAATCTCTAGTACATTCGAAGACCCATAAAGCCTAAGGAGTCCTTATTACGTGATTAGGTAGGGGTGTGCACTTCTTGATTAAAATTGAAAATCAGAACGATCCAACCTAAATTTTTGAATTCGAATCGATTTTATAAATTTTTTTTGGATTTTGATTTTGGATTTGGTAAAATTCAGTTTTCAGTTTTTTGTATTATCTTAAACTGATTAAACCGATTAAACCAAAAATAGCAAAAAATTGATTTGTTTTCATTTTGTTTAGAAAATTCCTCTTTAAAAAGTATTTTCAATGATAAATTTGTATATTATTAGTTTCATTTGTTAAAGAGTTATTTATTTTGTATGAAATGATTTGATATAATGATGTAATTCTTTGATTAATAATTATTATAGTAACTATATTTTTAATTTTCAATTTTTTCTAAACTGTAACGAAAATCTGAAAAAATTTTGGTTTGGATCGGTTCGGTTTGTGTTATTGATAAAACAGATCAATTTTTTCAGATTTTGGATTTAAAACTGAACGGTTTAACAAATTTCAAAATCGATCCATCCAAATCGACCGATTGCACACCCCTATGATTAGGTCTAATTTTGGGTGATGTCTCTATCTTTCGAGATAGTATGTCATACCTCAATCTTGTACCCAAGCACCTCAAAAAGTATCCCCTTATGAACTCCATGGTGTCCCCCCCTACATCCAAAATAAAGACCACAAGACCCTCTCGCCTTGTTCATTGAATCCTCTTAACATCATCCTTTCTTTTTAGAGTCTAGAGATGTCGATCCTTAGTAGGCAAAGATCCTAGACTCATAATGTTGACTGATACACCCAAAAAACCAAAACTCTGGATAACTTGTATTTGCAAACATTCACTCTAATTTAAAGGGGCGGTTGTGCTCGGTCATCCCTAGGAGTAAGTCAACATCGCTGAATGTAACTCCTAAGATGTCCTTCACGTGACATGCCTCTTCTTTAGTAGCGGTCAGCTGAGCTAAGCATATATCTAGATCAAGTAAGGCCTTGATTAGAGATTCCCTCATCTCTTTGGATAAGACAAGGGCGTCGTATATGCTTAGCTTAGCTGGAAACATTCTAAGGTAAGCTAGGACATTGTAATCAACTCTGCATTGGTCCCCATAAGCATATCCATGGGTGGAGCATCCTATGGAGGGGCTATTTGCTCACTCGAACTAATGACTTGCTTACCATTATCCTGAGGTGCTACCCAGGAGGTAGAACTTTGCCACTGTGTAGGTTGACTACAATGACTTCTTAGAATGATGAACTTGTGGAAAGTTCTACCATCTCATCGGGCAAACCTACAGCTTCTCCTATGAGATCCTCAGAGTGAGTTAACTCCAAGTCAATCTCAAGAGGTGAACCTAATTGATTTAGAGAAGGATAGTCTTACTCTGAATCAAAAAGGAAAGGATCAAAACTACTAAAGGTATTATTTTTATTTAGATTCAGAGAGCTTTCAATAGGAATAAAATCAAGAGCATCAGAAGTAGACAATATATAAGTAGAATTAACTTTCTTCATTAATTTCTTTTTGGGTGGAGGTACATGATATAAATCAAGTAAGCAGAGTGAGGGATTTAGTGTCATTATTTGCAGGTACAATGCTAATCCTGGTAGAAGAGGTGCTAGTAGAAGAGGTGGTAGCTACAACGGTGGAGGGAGTACTAGACTCGGACAATGGCTATGCTACTGGATTATCCCTAGCAAGTATGGTGAGCTGTTGCTACTGGTGGGCTATCACCATCCCTGAGTTGTCCTTCATAAGAAAACCTTCCTTGGTGTTGGAGGTTTAAGCTACTTTAGGCACCTGCAAGGAAAGCTTCTTGATCTTAAAAATTATCTTCTTAGAGGTTTGGGATAGGGAGATATCCTAACCTTCTATGGTCTTAAGAGGATCGCAAATATCCTCAATAATTACTCTAACAGAACTAGATGATTGTTCTAATAAGTATTCCTTAGGGATAACTATGGCTCTCAACTTGTAGCTGCGCTCAAGCTAGTCCTTAAAAGTGAAACAATCCTCTAATACATGGTCAAACATGCAGTGGTAGGAGCAATAGCTAGGGTCATCATTCTTGCCCACTTCCTCCAGCCTCTTAGGCTCTGGTAACTGAATATCAGGTTTCATTAAAATATTATTAAATATTTTCCTAACTACCTCCCTCTTAAATTTATATGGCTTAATCAATCTATAAACAAGAGTAGCTGCAAAGTAGTTACCTCATGATGGATATGAATACCGCTGCTGGGTAGGCTACTGAGGTGGTGGAAATGGTCATTGTGGTGGCCAGTAAGATGGCCAAGGTGGTGGAAGAGGAGGTGGCAAAGGAGGCTACTGAGCTCCTAGTTTCTCAAATTGATCTCTGGCTAACTGCTTCCTTTTGTTTATTGGCATAACTATCCCTAGCTTCTTCTCAAACACCTTCTGCGGCTTGGGCCTAGATGTTTGGTTGGGAAAGGGCAACTATATATAGGCTAGCCACCTTGTTGATTAATTTCTCGAATGTTTTGATGGTTAAGCCCTTAAGCATGAAGGTGACAGGGCCATGAATATTCGTGAGAAGAATCTCAATGTCATGCTCTTTGGATGACTATGGTTCGCATTTCATGAACAGGTTGTGTCACCTGAGAATGTAATCAATAAGGGACTCGTTGAGTTTCTATTTCTCTAAAATGAGGTCTCCTACAATGACCCTCTACTGAGCTCCATCAAACCTATTGATGAAGAGGTGCTAACTCAAAGAATAGCCTTCATCGAACTTGGACGCTCAAATACCAATCAAATGCAACACCGATGACTAACTAAAAGGCGTAAGAGGAGTAATGCGTTGCCGCAAGTGTTGCAACATCCGGCTCTAATGTGTGCAATCTATTATCGTGGGTTCCCACTACATCAAAGATCTTGAAGGATGGCAGAACAAAACCCTAAATAAAATAAAAATAAACAAAAACAAAACCTAAAAAAATAAACCTAAACCTTAAACTAAAAAAACCCTAAACCTAAAACAAACAAAATAAAATAAACATAAACCTAAACTAAAATAAACTAAACTAAACTAAATAAAACCTAAACCTAAATCTAAAATAAACTAAACCTAAACCCTAAACTAAATGAAATAAAATAAACTAAAAATAAATCTAAACCTAAACTAAAAAAAAACCTAAAAATAAACCTAAAATAAAAACCTAAAACCTAAACTTAAAAAATAAAATAAAAATAAAACTAAACAAAAAACTAAACATAAACCTAAACCTAAACCTAAAAAATAAACTAAAATCAAAAAACCTAAACTAAAATAAATAAAACTAAAATAAAAAAACCTAAACTAAAATGAATAAAACTAAAATAAATAAACTAAACTAAATAAAAATAATAAATCAATCTAAAAGAAAAAAAATAAAATAAACTAAATAAACCTAAATAACACTTAAAATTAAAAAAACTAAAATAAATAAAACCTAAATGTGTTGTTTTACTTAATTTTTTGAAAAAATAAACCATAAACTCTAAACCATAAATCCTAAACCCTAAACCCTAAACCATCATACTAACCCTAAACTATAAACCCTAAACTTTCAACCCTAAACCTACAACCCTAAACCCTAAACCCTAAACCCTAAAACCTAAAAAACCCTCAACCCTAAAAAACCTTAAACCTTAAACCCTAAACCTTAAACTAACCATAAACTCTAAACCCTAAACTCAAGCCCTAAACCCTAAAACCATAAACCCAAAACCAAAAACTAACCCTAAACCCTGAACCTTAAACCCTACATCATAAACCCAAAATCCTAAATCCTAAACTAACCCCCTAAACCCTAAACCCTAAAAACTCTAAACCCTAAACCCTAAACCGTAAAACCTAAACCCTAACCCTAAACCCTAAGCTCTAAAACCATAAACCCTAAAACACTAAACCCTAAACCCTAAACCCTAAACTATAAAAACTTAAAATCCTAAACCTAAGTAAATAAAACCTAAAAATAAAATAAATAATAAAACCTAAACTTAAATAAAATAAAATAATAAAATAAAACTAAAACCTAAACCTTAAACTAAAAATAAAATAGAAGTAAAAATTAAAAATAAACTAAAAGAAATAAAATAAAAATGTAAACTAAACCAAAAAAGTAATATAAACCTAAGAATAAGAATACAAAATAAAATAAAAACTAAACATAAAATAAAAATATAATAAAATAAAAACTGAATAAAAATCTAAACCTAAAAATTAAACCGAAAATAAAACCTAAAAATAAATAAAAAATAATAAGCGAACCCTAAAATAAAAATAAAAACAAAACCTAAAATAAAAAAATAAAATAAACATAAACCTAAACTAAAATAAACTAAACTAAAATAAATAAAACCTAAACCTAAACCTAAACCCTAAATAAAATAAAATTAAATAAAATAAAAAGAAAGCTCAACATAAACTAAAAAATAAAAGCTAAAAATAAAAATATAATAAAAACCTAAAACCTAAACCTAAAAAATAAAATAAAAACCTAAACCTAAACCTAAAAATAAAAAATAAAATAAAAATAAAACTACACTAAAAAATAAACACAAACCAAAACTACACAAAAAATAAACTAAAATGAAAAACCTAAACTGAAATAAATAAACATAAAATAAATAAACTAATCGAAATAAAAATAAAAATATGCCTAAATTAATATAAAAAATTAAATAAACTAAAATAAAAAAATAAACTAAATAGACATAAACCTACCAATTTACTTAAATTAAAAATAAATAAAAAATAAAGATAAATAAATATATCGTAACCCTAAACCCTAAACTCTAAAACTAACCCTAATCCCTAAACTCTAAACCCTAAACCTACAACCCTAAACCCTAAAACACTAAACCCTAAACCCTAAACTCTAAACCCTAAACCCTAAAACCCTACCCTAAACGTTAAACCCTAAACCCTAAAACCTACAACCTTAAACCCTATACTCTAAACCCCAAATCCTAAACCCAAAACCCAAAACCCTAAACCCTAAACCCAAAACCGTTAGCCCTAAACACTAGAAACATAAAAAAGCTAAACCTAAACTAAATAAAACCTAAAAATTATATAAATAAACAAAAACCTAAACCTAAATAAAATAAAATAAAATGAAATAAAAACCTAAACTAAAACCTAAACATAAAAAATAAAATAAAATAAAAAAAATAAAACTAAACTAAAATAAAATAAGTAAAAACTTAAACTAAACTAAATAAATAAAAAAACCTATATAAAATAAAAACTAAATGTAAAATAAAAAATAAAATTAACTTAAAATAAAATAAAATAAAAACTAACCTAAACCTAAAAAATAAGCCTATAAATAAATAAAAAATAAAACATAAACCCAAAATGAAAAAGAAACCTAAACCTAAAATAAACAATCTAAAATAAACTAAACTAAAATAAATAAAAGCTAAACCTCAAACTAAACTAAATAAAATAAAATAAACATAACCCTAAACTAAAAAATAAAACCTAAAAATAAACCTAAATAAAAACCTAAAACCTAAACAAAAATAAAATAAAATACAAATCTAAACCTAAACCTAAAAATAAAAAATAAAACCTAAACCTAAAAAATTAAATAAAAATAAAACAAAACTAAAAAATAAACATAAACCTAAACCTAAACCTAAAAAATAAACAAAAATAAAAAACCTAAACTAAAATAAATATACCTAAAATAGATGAACTAAACTAAATAAAAATAAAAAATAAACATAAATAAAAGTTAAAATAAACTAAAGTAAATAAAGTAAACTAAAATAAATAAAAAATAAACTAAATAAACAAACCTAAACCTATCGGTTTACTCAAATTTTTTTTAAGAAAACCCAAAACCAAAAAAAAAATTAAACCCTAAACCTAAACACTAAACCCTAAAACTAATCCTAAACCCTAAACCTACAACCCTAAACCCTAAACCTTAAACCCTAAACCCTAAAACCTTAAACCCTAAACCCAAAACTCCAACCCTAAACCCTAAACCCTAAACCCCAAAAACCTAAACTAAATAAAATATTAAAATAAGAAATAAAAAAACCTAAACCTAATTAAATTAAAAAAAATGAAAACCTAAACTAAAATCAAAACCTAAACCTAAAAATAAAATAAATAAACTAATAAAAATAAAATGAAATAATAAATAATAACCTAAACTAAACTAAAAAATAAGATAAACTTAAGAATAAAAAATGTAAATAAAATAAAACTAAATTTAAAATAAAAATAAAATAAACCTAAAATGAGCCTAAAATAAAACTAAATAAAAAACTAAATTAAAACAAAAACCTAAAAAATAAACCTACAAATAAAACCTAAAAATAAATAAAAAATAAAACTTAAACCATAAACTAAAAAAAAGCATAAACCTACACTAAAATCTACTAAATTAAAATAAATAAAACCTAGACCTAAACCTAAACCTAAACTAAATAAAATAAAATAAACTAAAAATAAACCTAGACCTAAACTTAAAAATAAAAACTAAAAATAAACCTAAAATAAAAATCCAAAACCTAAACCTAAACATAAAAATAAAAAGTAAAACCTAAACCAAAAAATAAAATAAAAATAAAACTTAACTAAAAAATAAACCTAAACCTAAACCTAAACCTAAAAAATAAACTAAAATAAAAAACTTAAATTAAAATAAATAAACTAAACTAAAAAAATAAATAATAAACATAAATAAAAATTAAAAATAAATTAAATTAAAATAAATAAAAAATAAATTGAATTAACTAAATAAACTTAAACATGCCAATATACTTAATTTTAAAAAAAACCTTAACCCTAAGCTAACCCTAAACCCTAAAAATAAACTTAAAATAACGTAAACTTATCAATTTACTTAAATGAAAAATAAACCTAAACTAATACCTCAACCCTAAAAGTAAAACCTAAACTGCAAATCCTAAACTTTAAAAATAAAAAAATAAAAACAATAAACTAAAATAAATAAATAAAAACCCCAAACCCTAAAAACCCTTAACCCTAAAGCCTAAACCTAAACCTTAAACCCTAAACCCTAAACCCTAACCCTAAACCCAAAACTCTAAAACCATAAACCATAAACCCTAAACCCTAAAAACCTAAACCTAGAGATAAAATAAAAATAAAACTCAACTAAAATATAAACCTAAAACTAAACCTAAAAATAAAAAATAAACTAAAATAAAAAACCTAAATAAAATAAATAAACCTAAAATAAATAAACTAAACTAAATAAAAATGAATAATAAACCTAAACAAAGATTAATAAACCTAAATCTATCAGTTTACTTAATTAAAAGATAAACCATAAATCATAAACTTCAAACCATAAACCCTAAACCCTAAAACTAAATGTAACCCTAAACCTGAGTATTCCTCGATCACAATCATACGGGTTTCGTGCTTGTCTAAACAACATAGCCACATATGATTGAAAGACTGCTGGTATAAGACACCATCCATAAGAGCATAGGAAAATGCTCTCTACTTCATCTGATGGGCTTGAGATGTCTCTTGAGGTAGTATATCTTTATTTAGGTAATCCATGAATGATTTTCTTCAATCTAACTCCTCATCCTTCATGGAAATGGCAACCTCCCCTTTAAGAGAGTACTTTTTGATGAGCTCAATATCAATTAGGGATAAGACTTGTCTATTTTGAACATTTATTGATATAGACTCATCCTTTGGACATGCTAACTCCTTGGCAAGCTTGGCTAAAGCATATGCTACTGCATTCTCTCCTTGAGGAATCTTATAAATTATAACCTCTATGATTTGGGACAATAACTCCATGGTGTACTTATGGTAGTGATGGAGCTAGGGCTTTATAACCTTATAGGACCTGTGGATTTTTGATAACCAGCCAAGAATCCTCGAAGATGTTGATGTTCTAGATGCTTAGAGTAATGACTAACTCCGACTATTAGAGCCTCATATTCGGCTTTGTTATTGACACAAAGATTGGATAGATGATATGAGATTCTCATCACATCGCATCTCAGAGTTAAGAAAACTATTTCTACCCCTCCCTTTCCTACAATATTAGATTGTGGTTATTCTCCTCTTTGAGGCTGCACCATCAAAGTACATCTCCCAACAATAAATGCTAGTATCCCTTATGTTCATGATTCATTCATCGGGGAAATAATCACTAAGCAGAGAAGTGGAAGTGGTGTCTAAGAAATCCACCAAGCACTTGTCCTTTCACCGCACGTAGGTACCAAGATAATGTCAAACTATGAGAGGATCTTGATTCATGCCAACCGCCCGCATAGATCAATCGTCATGAGATACTGTAGTGTATTGATCTTAGATATTAAGTTCACCTTATCAGAAAGCATGTAGTGTCATAGCTTTTGCGATGTGAAGATTAAAGCTAGGCAATGCTTCTCAATGGGTGGATAATTAGCCTCAGCAGGGATTAGATGATGGCTAAGGTAGTATAGTGCATTTTCCTTCCCTTCGCCATTGGCTTGGGCCAACAAAGCACCAAGGGAGTCATCTAACACAGTAGTGTAAAGTATGAGCAGCTTGCTTGGAATAAGGGCTACTAAAACCAACAACATTATATTAGGGTATTTTCCTTCCTAGATGAAACCAAAGATCGATCAATTTCTTGACTCCATAAATGACCTGTTGTTCTATGTCTTATCATGCATCTAGGAGCTTGCTTGATAGGGTTAGCAGTAGGCTCTATTACAAGTTTATGGACTGCTACGTCAGGAGCCAATCCAGGCATCTCTTCATAACTCCCTGCAAAGTAGTCCTTAAACTCAATCAATATCCTAACTAAGTCATTAGTTTCAATTTCATTCAACAAAGAACTAACATGTCGTGAATCTTCTTCAATTCCTAAGTTGATTTCCTTGAGCTCGTCCATGGTTGACTTGATCTCTTCTTCAAACTCTGGCGATGCATCTTTGACCTCAAAATCATATGGATCATCTAAAGTTTCTAAGCACAGCTCCTCATATGAGTTAATGTGATTTGAAAAAAACCTAGTAGATTCCAAATGATTGGTGATTACAAAAGAGTAATCGTCATCATTGATTGGACCCACTATACCAAATCCTAATCTGATTGAGAGCTTTTGCATTTGTTCTTCCACATTCTTCAGTAGTTTGACTCGTTTCTTGACCAAGTATGTGGGATTAACCCTTTCTTTGCTAAATTATGAACACAAGGCAAGTACCAATCAAATGGTAATTCTGTTAAATCTTTATATGAATCATCCTCAAGTTCTACATCAACTTCTTAACTTGAGGATGATGCTCCCAAAAAGAACCACTGAGTGTTCACAATTGTGGATGACTTTGGGGCATCCTTAACTACCAAACCCTCAGCTTTTTGAGAGGAAAGTGGGGTTAAAGCTAAGGTTCCTAACTTATGCCTAATTGTTTCACATATAGACTTGGATACACTTATGCTTGGCTTTGGAGATCTTCATCCCTATCTAGCTTAAGTTCCACCTCCAAAAGAATCTTCTACTGTGAAGAGCTAGCTAGTGTGCTAATCATATAAGACTCATCCTATGAGCTAGATTATAAGTCTATATAGATAGTGTGTACTCATGGTACTGGGACATATCTTTTATTCGGGCCAATAAGAAGGTTTTCCACCCCTAGAGACTCGAACCTGGCCTCTTCCTTTACCTAGTGGAGGTCATGTCATCCTACCCATATGTTCAAATGGAGTAATGAACTATGCGTGGAATCTAATGTCAGGCTCTACTTCCTCTTCCAAGTCTATTTTTGCTCCCTTCTATTTTCCTTTTCATTTTCTCTTTTCTTTTCTTTTTTCTTTTTATCTTTATTTTTTTTTCTTGTTCTTTTTCTTATTATTTTAAACTTTGGCCAAGTTCACAAGAATAGACTTGTTGATTTTGAGGGAGGTAGTAAGGCACATCCTGATATATGCCAACCTTGTGAACTATAAATGGCTTGAGATCTCCTTTGGCATAGTAGACGATCCCACCTCTCACAAACTTCATACACTTATGTAGAGAGGATGTAACTATGTTATTCTCATGTATCCATGTATTCGAGTCTATAATTTGAAACTTGGCTTCGATCATCTAATCATCTATCTCCAAGGGCAACACTATGGAGCCTAAGGCCTATTGACCTCGCTTTTGGAGTGCGGATTCAATCTTCCCATCTTAGACTTAGGAGTCTTCAAGACATTAAGACTTCCCTAGTCATAAGACACTTCTGACAATTTGGTAACACTTAACCTATGCCTAAAGACTTAGAAGGGTTAACCATAGAATCAGGTTATGCCTTAGGGATTAGGATAATCTACCTACCCTACAACCCAAATCCAATCCATGTTCACCTTCTCAAACCAAACCTCAAGTTCAATAAAACATCAAAATCCAAATCCAAACCCAAATTCCAAAACCAAATGATTGAAGCTCATGATCAAATCCAAACATAAAACCCTTCCTAAGCCATATGACCTATACCATGGACTTAGCCAAATCTTAATCCACATCAATCCAAAATCAATTGATTTTCTCATAATAAATTTATATCTTCAATCATCTTCCTACATATGAATCAAATCTACATTCAAATTATCAAAACTAAATCAAACTAAATCAAACTAAATCAAATTAAATTAAACCCTTTCTAAGCCATATGACCTATCCCATTGAGTTAGCCAAATCTTAATGCAAATCAAGTCAAAACTCAATTAATTTTCTCACAAATCAATCATATTTTCAATCATATTCACAAATTTAAATGAATTATACATTTAAATCATCAAAACTAAATCAAGCCAAATCAAAATCTAAACTTAAGCCACATGACTCAACTCCATGGACTTAGCTAAATTTCTTCATTCCAAAACTCAAATTCAATTGATTTTATCATGAATCAATCATACCTTCAATCATATTCACAAATATAAATGAAATGTACAATCATCAAGACAAACCAAAATCAACCCAAGTCAAACCCAACTTAACCCTTTTGATTTGAAATGTTCAAATGAACCACAACCCATTTGAACCCAAGCCAATTGCAATTAAATTTATATATCAATCCCAAATCCATATATAAACTCAACTAAGTCAAACTCAACCCAAAATTAAGCCAACTAAACCCAATTGGTCCACTTGACTCAAAGTGGCCAATTTGACCTATTTGAGCCAAGTTCTAATCCTACCCAAATTGGATTGAACAAAGCCCATCAAAACCTCCCATCATGATTGTTGATCACCCTAGGTTGATCAATTATAACAAATTGGGTCAAACCAAGTTAACTTGGTCATTTGACCAAGTCAATCCCTTTACCCATATGAATCCAAACTAGCCAAATTGCAACCTTAGCCAAATCCCTTGAAACTAATGATTCATACCAAATCAGAATCAATATTTGAATATAGCTTGACCTTCTATTGAGTCAAACTAAACCCAATTGGCCCTCTTGACCCAAGTTAACCCAAATTGAACTAAAAGACCAAATTGGATCAAATCAAAATATAAACCAAATTGATTGCAACCAATGACTCAAGTTCATTCCAAATTGATTATTGAACTTGACCAAAGTGATGATTGGACCCAATTGAACCCAATGACCTACTTAGCCCAAATTGACCTAAAGGATCAAGTTAGCCTAAATTAAAACCAAATCCAAATTAATTAAAACCAAAGCCTACAATCATCTTCAATTGGTCAACTAAACCTAAACCAAGAGCTAACCCCATCCAATTTGGTTAATTTGTTCCAATTGGTCAACTTAACCCATTTTCCCTAAATGAATTCAAATGACCTAAAATAAAATCTAAGCCAAACTAAACCTAACCAATTGAACCAAAACATCCCAAATGATCATATGAACTTGACCAAACCCTTGGTTTGACCTAATTTGACCAATTCATCAACTTAACCCAACCTAACCCAATTTGACCTAAATGAGTCAAATTGAGCCAAACCTAACCAAATCAACTCCAATTGACTTACAATTTCGGCTAACCCATTTTTGGCTCATTTCAAATCTGCCTAAATCAAATCTAATGCCAAATGATCATTATACTCTTAGGTTAAGGGCATCACATGAGACAAATCACCAATGTAAGTTGTCATTTCCATTCCTTGGCCACTTGGTACTATCGCAATGGTCCACCTAGGCACCTAGGACACGAACCTAACCCAATGGGCGGTTGGGTTGGCCATGACCCATGGGAGGTGAAATCACCTCACCCTTCCCATTGGAGTATTTGAAACCCATAGGACACCCATGATTATTCCTTGGCAGCCACATCCACACCTTCAACAAACCAAGCCAAGCCAACTCACCTCCTCCCTGCCACCCACGACTCACTGAGATGGTCAGACTGCCACTATAAGCAAAACACTATCCCACCATCCTATCAAGATGAAGGGGGGTATACTCCCCCTCATTTCCACTTAAACACACACAAAAATCATTCCTTAGAGCCCTAGCTACCCAAGAGGAACCTATAGAGCCATTCCCTAAGTTCCCAATCTCGTTCCTCTATCAAAAAATGTCATTTCTATCTATCCCAAACAAGACATTCCCATATCTGACCAAACTGCCCCATTTCTCCATCAAACTCAAATTAACTTTGAACATACCTTCTCTATGTCTCTTTGAGCAACAATGAATCATCTCACAAGCTTTTCAAACACTAGAGGTGTGACTTCAATCAAAGCCAAGGTCTAAATCATCGATTCATGGCCTTCCAAAGAATGTCAAGGAATTGATTCAATTGCTGCTCAATAGAGCTTCATCTCCACTAGATGAAGCTTCCTCAATTGTTCAAGCCACTAGTCTTGATCTCCGATAAGGTATGCTTCCAAAACTGATCCTAAGGCAAAAATGCGTTGGAGCTTTTTGAAGAAAAGTTGCATCTCATGTGATTTTGATCGTTGGATCCCCTTTGATAGATGTCGTGATGATGTGGGATCCTTTTGGAGTTGATCTAAGCCCGGGTAAGCTAAGATCAAGTGAGCAGTGGTGGACAGACTCCATTTTCCCTCACTCGCATAATGTTAGATCACATATCGTCCGTTCTACATGATTGAAATAGACGGTCGTGATTAGATCTGCTAAATCGATCTATTTTAATCCTATTAAGTAGTGGGATTAATCATAGTCGTTCAATCTTAAATCAGACAGTGAATGAGAAAGAACGTCCGCTATCACGTAAGGCCGATGATAAGTTTTAGTAGCCAATCCTTCATTTCCATGTGGAAAGCATGCTGCATCGGCACACCACATGGAGCCAGCATGATTAGGCTTAATTAATCATTTTTAATGGCTAAAACTTCTAAAAATCATAAAAAAATCATAGAGAAACTAAAAAAATGCAAATAAATACTTATTTTAAAGGTATTTTGGAGGAGAATTAATTAAAAATGATCTTAACTAATTTTTAACATTAATTAAGGTTTAATTACAAAATTAATTAACTTTATTACTCTTTAATTACTTGAGCAATTAATCCTAAATTTTGTGGGTTAATTTAGTGGAATGACCTCTACCTCCCATGATTTTCTTTGGATTTATTGCTCACTTAATTAAGAAGATTGACTAATTAAACCTTAACTACTCTTTTAAGTTAATTAATGATTAATTAATCCCATGAACAAAAATAAATTAGCTAATTAAGTTTATTAATCATTATTCAAGATTAAGTGAACTAAGGGATAAGGTTGGGACCCCTTTCCCTAAGTTCATTTGACCCTTTTTTAATATGAAATTAATTAAGATTTAACTAATTAATTAAATCACTTAATCAAATCAAAACCATAATCACATTAGACCTTAATTAATTAAATCATGGGGTAGATCTTTAAGAGTTTAATAACCTAAAAGAGTTTTGAAATTATGGTTAGTCCACATGAGTGGGAAAACCTTAAGAGTAATTAATTAAGTCCCTTAATCTAATTAACAGTTACTCTTGAGCCAATTGGATTAGGCCCTTTTCATTTCCTAGGATCATTGGATTTCTTTCCATGCATATCATGTTGGCTCATAATTATTTAGTTAATTACTTGGTGACATAGGTAATTAATTCATCTAAGGGTTCAAGTTAATTAACCCATAAAATCAATTTAATTACATTTCCTTAAATTAAATTAAATCAAATCACTAATATGGGAATGGGTTTAAAACAGTAAGTGATTATTTCTCTTCTCCTCTTTAAATCAAGTAAAATCCAAAACTTAATTAATAAAGAAGCTTTTGTTTACCTTAAATAATCTTATTTTATTTGATTGTCCTTAAGAACTAGATTGGTTGAATAAATCACATGCTTATATTTGACTATTCTCCTTCCAATCATGTTAAATTTTGTATGTCATTTCAATTCATGCATCCATCTTTTCAAAATCAAGTAAAATAAAATGGATTTACTTTATGTAATCATGCATGTGTTGATTTAATTTAATATATGCATGACTATTACCACTATTAAATCCATATGTATTTTTCAAAAGCTTATAAATGAATAATAATATGAGTTATGATGCTAGTTATAAATACATAAGAAATGCATGTGCGTATAGCTTAAGTGTATGAATTTTAGTTTCTTTTTCCTCTATTCATGTGTTGATTTATATAAGATTGAATGGTAATGGGTATATATTTTGGACATCCCAGGAACACGAGGATTTAGCTAGCCCCAAGGAGGTCATTTGATTACCTCACTTTCCTGGTTTAACAACAGCACGTACCCATTTGATTTCATTATTATGTATTTCAACAATAGAATTTGGATTGAGCTTTAATTCATTTATATAAATGATTCAATAAAAAATATACAATCTTTGAATGGTTTTCTTTCCCTTATTTATGTATACATCCATGCGTGTCCAAGAAAAGAAAGTATATAGTCTGGACGTCCCAAGATTACGAGGCTTTAGTTAGCCCCAAGGAGGTCATTTGATTACCGCACTTCCACAGTTTAACAATGACACATACTTTCCTATATCTTTGTACATGTATATGCGTATGTGATTAGTGAATCAAAATCTCATTTTACATTCAAATTGCATGCATACGAATTAATAAAACTAATAATTGGCCATATGATTTGGAAATTACTTCCTATATCCATGTATACGAATTTACATATATTTTAATGCAAATGGGTATATAGTCTGGACATCCCAATAATACGAGGCTTTAGCTAGCTCCAAAGAGGTCATTTGATTACCTCACTTCCCTGGTTTAACAATGACACATGCCTATTTAATTTCATTCTTATGTCCTTTTTGTATAAGAATTTGGATAAAGTTTTAAATTAATATGTTTAAATAATTCAAACAAATAAACTATAAATTCTAAACATACACATACATTCATCATTTAAGTGTGCTAAAATATGTTGCAAGTATAGATATACTTAAGATTAAATCATATGCATGTTACATGTGATGGAAAGGAATGATTTAATATATGTCATGTGGTAGTAATTCAATTAAATTAATCTTATGATGCCTTTCATTTTGAATAGTATTATTTAAAGTGAACCTAAACATGGGATTAACTAAATCATTTAATAAGCCATTCACTAAAGAGAACTAAATCAAATTAATATACTTTAGAAAGTGACTTAAGGTAGGGATGAAAGACAATCCTCTTTTCCTCTCTTATAACACTTAGGTGCTAAGTGTAATCAAATGAAGCAAACGAAAATGCAATTTAAAATTCTCAAATCCATTAAACTACTTCAAGTGAAATCAACCTTTCATGTTAAATTGAATCCTTCTACACATAGAAAATACAACACTAATGCCTAACAAGAGTTACCACATAAGCCTTAATACACACATTAGAATTAAGTCACCACTTATAGCTCTAAGTGAGGATGGTGTATGATGTGATACATGATTTTTTTATGATGCATTATTTTAGATTGGATGTTAAGGTGTATGCTTTGTAGACTGGATGATAGGCCAATATTAGCCTAATCATGTTTTCTACAAGGGATTATGCTTAAGGGATGCTTAAAAATAAATGTGAATGCTCTTTTTGCAAGTTGCTTTAATCCTTAAGCAAAATCAAAGTTAGGATAGGTGGGCTTAGTTACCCATATATAGGGTACTAAGTCCAAATTATAAATACAATTGCTTGGGATTATATGTATATTTAGCAAACATCTATTTTGGGTGTAGTTAGATTTACTTTTCCCATAGAAATGTAATTTTGTGATAGGAATTAGGATTAATGTCATAGGGATTAGGATAAGCAGTGGCCAGAAGGCTTTGTCCTAGGGTACTTTATGATTCCTTTGAAGCAAGCACCATCCAAATGAAAGAGCAATCCAAATCATAAATGAAGATATGAAGAAAGAAGACCCCCATAGCATTTAATACAATTATAATTATTTTTTCATATTCCAGGTTGTATAAGGGTAGAGCTCGACTACCCATCTTTTCTCTCTTTGGGTTGTACGAAAGTGCTCGACCGCTCCAACCTTTTATTCTTTTATGACAGTTTATATAATTGTTTCATGTTATGTTTACAATGTGTATTAGGACTACATGCTTTTCATAGTTTCTTAAATGATTGATGCTTTAATGTGTGGCTTGGATACAATTAGGCTCTTAGGATAAAAATAGCTTTCTACCCAACTAATCACTCATAACTAAATTTTAAACTGCTCATAACCTCATCATAAAGCCTAAGACATAAAAAAATATAATTCAAAGATTTAGCAACCCCTTTGTTGTATGGTCGTATGTTTCACATCATACATGCATATTCTTTCTCTCTTGAACATGAAGGATCTTCATCCTTGCACAATTAGGGAATTCTTGACCTATGAGGGCATCCCTTGAGGTGGAGAATGCCTTCTTCTAGCTGATTTGACATATAACCTATTTCATCATGCATTTAAGCATAAGAAATCCTAAAGCCTCTGTCAAAATGATGTTTCTAAAATGAAATAAAATTTAAAAATATTTTCCATATATCGATTAAGTCATATGCTCATACCATTTATGCTCTAGTCTCTTAGGGAGTGTGTTTAGGACTTTAGTATCTTTCTAATTAAATAACTACCCTAGCTATCTTGCAATTCATATGACTGGAATACATGGTCTTAAAATCATAGGAGGAGTTAGCAGAGGCCACTCTAGGCGGTTATAAGTCTATAAGTTTGGAATTCTCTCTAGTGGAGGTAAACCCTTATGTCCATCTATCGCTTAGATTTAGGTCATGTTTTAGCTCTTTCGATTTAGGATCTGAGGTAGCAATTTCCTTTGGGCTATGAGCATAAATCCTCACATCTTAGGCATTCCCACAACCTTATTTTGGTGGATTATAAGCCCTAGTAATCTAATTAAATTTCAACTCAAAATATATAAATATCCTCAACTTCAAAATTATAAACCCCAACTATAGGATAGGTTGGAATGTTTATTTGGCTTCCTAGTATCATAAGCATTTCCTACTTATTTCATTTGGATTCCAAAAATATCTTCTCCTTGAAATTTCCCAATTGATTTTCCAAATACAACCAAACTTTTGATAGTCTAACCTTTAAATCTTTAGAGATGATAATGGTCTACTTTAATCGAGAGTATTCTTAGGAAATTTCATTTCCTAAGATTACATGTAATTAACTATAGAGGCTTGCCTCCATAAGGAACTTAAGAACCTAGTTTAATATAAACCCTACTTTATTCATACATGTAAAGTAGGGGAGAAATCTCTAGTACATTCGAAGACCCATCAAGCCTAAGGAGTCCATATTACATGATTAGGTAGGGGGTGCATTTTTTGATTAAAACTAAAAATCCAAACCGATCCAAACCAAATTTTTGAATTTGGATTGATTTTATAAATTTTTTTGGATTTCAATTTTGGATTTGGTAAAATTTGGTTTTAGGTTTTTGGTTTTCGATTTTGTGTATCTCAATCATTAAACCATTAAACCTAAAATAGCTAAAAAATAGATTTTTTTCATATTTTTTAGAAAAGTCCTCTAAAAAATGTAATTTTAATGAAAAATTTGTATATTATTAGTTTCATTTGTTAAAGAGTTATTTTATTTTGTATGAAATAATTTGATAAAATGATGTAATTCTTTCATTAATAATTATTATAGTAATTATATTTTCAATTTTTAGTTTCTTTTAAACCAAATGAAAATAAAAAAATTTTGGTTTGATCGAGTTTGTGTTATTGATTAAATGGATCAATTTTTTTGGATTATGGATTGAAAATCAATTGGTTTAACAAATTTCAAAACCGACCGCCCAAATCAATCACAGACACCCTATGATTTGTCTAATTTAAGGTGATGTCTCTATCTTTCGAGTACATCATACCTCAATCTTGTACCCCATCACAAAAAAGTATACCCTTATGAGCTCCATGGTGGCTTCCAAAATAAAGACCACAAGACCCTCTCGCCTTGTCAATGAATCTTAACAACTTCCTATCTTCTTAGAGATTGAGATGTCGATCCTTAAGGGATCTTAGACTCATAATGTTGATCATACACTTGGGTCAACCAAAACTCTGGATAACCTATATTTGCAAACATCAACTCTAATGTAAAGTTGCTTGGTCATCCCTGAGTAAGTCTACATCATTGAATGTAACTCCTAAGATGTCCTTCGTGACATGCCCTCTTTAGTAGCTCCGAAGCATATTTTAGATCAAGTAAGGCCTCAATTAGAGATTCCATCATATCTTT
The DNA here is from genome assembly GCA_021442155.1 of Cymbidium sinense. Lineage (NCBI taxonomy): Eukaryota > Viridiplantae > Streptophyta > Magnoliopsida > Asparagales > Orchidaceae > Cymbidium > Cymbidium sinense. The sequence continues at coordinate 328,144 of JAKCPB010000070.1, forward strand.
GGATAAGACAAGGCCGTCGTATATGCTTAACTTTGCTGGAAACTTTCTAAGGTGAGCTAGGACATTGTAATTAACTCTACGTTGGTCCCCATAAGCATATCCATGGGTGGAGCATCCTATGGAGGGGCTATCACACCTAACTAATGACTTGCTTACCATTATCTGAGGTGCCCTAGAGGTAGAACTTTTCCAGTGGTTGACTACAATGACTTCTTGGAATGATGAGCTTGTGGAAAGTTCTACCTTCTCATCTGCATACCTATAGCTTCACCTAAGAGATCCTCGAGTCGCTAACTCCAAGTCAATCTCAAGAGATGAACCCAAATTGATTTAGAGAAGGATAGTCAATTAATTAAAGGAAAGGATCAAAATTACTAAAGCTATTATTTTTATTTAGACTCGGAGAGCTTTCAATAGGAATAAAATCAACGATCAAAAGTAGACAAAGTAGAATTAGCTTTCCTCATTAATTTTTTTTGGGTGGAGGTACATGATAGAAATCAAGAAAGTAGAGTGAGGGATTTAGTGCCTTTATTTGCAGATACAATGCTCTTGCTGGTAGAAAAGGAGCTAGTAGAAGAGGTGGTAGCTGCAATGGTGGAGGGAGTACTAGACTGACGGGTGGCTATGCATTGGACTATCCCCAGGGTATGAGTTGTTACTGGTGGGCTATCACCATCCAAGTTGTCCTTCATAAGCAAACCTTCCTTGGAGTTGTAGGTTTGAGCTACTTTAGGCACCTACAAGGAAAGCTTCTTGATCTTAGAAATGATATTCTTAGAGGTTTGGGATAGGGAGATATCCTAACCTTCTTTGGTCTTAAGAGGATCGCAAGTATCCCCAATAATTACTCTAACAGAACTGGATGGTTGTTCTAATAAGTATTCCTTAGGGATAACTATGGCTCTCAACTTGTAGCTGCACTCAAGCTAGTCCTTAAAAGTAATACAATCTCCTAAGACATGGTCTATCATGCGGGGGTAGGAGCAATAGCTATAATCATTCTGCCACTTCCTCCACCTCTAGTTAAAATGTTAGGTTTCTTTAAGATATTAAAGATTTTCCAACTACCTCCCTCTTGAATTAATATGGCTTAATCAATCTATCGACAAAGTAAACGAAGTTACCTCACCATGGATATGAATAGGGTAGCTATTGAGGTGGTGGAAATGGTCATTGTGGTGGCCGGTATGATGGCCAAGGTGGTGGAAGAGGAGGTGGCATAGGAGGCTACTGAGCTCGTACTCTCTTAAATTGATCTCTGGCTAGCTGCTTCCCTCTGTTCACTGGCACAACTATCCCTAGCTTCTTCTCAAACACCTTCTACGGCTTGGGCCTAGATGATTGGTTGGGAAAGGGCAACTATATGTAGGCTAGCCTTGTTGATTAATTTCTCGAATGTTTTGATGGTAAAGCCCTTAAACATGAAGGCGACGGGGCCATGAATATTCTTGAGAAGAATCTCAATGCCATGCTCTTCGAGACTATAGCATTTCATGCACAAGTTGTGTCACGAGAATGTAATCAAGGACTCATTGAGTTTTGTTTTTCTATAATGAGGTCTCCTACAATGACCCTCTGCTAAGCTCCATCAAACCTATTGATGAAGAGGTTCTCCAACCCAGCAAAAGTCTTCATCGAAAAGGCTATATACCAATCAAATGCAACACCGACATCCTAACTAAGAGGAGTACAAAAGTTAAAATTTGTGTAACAATAGTTTCACTAATCTAAAGATCTAAACAAACTAAATAAAATAAAACTAAAAAATAAACCTAAAAATAAACCTAAACCTTAAACTAAAATAAACCTAAACCAAAATAAATAAAATAAACATAAACCTAAACTAAATAAACCTAAACCTAAACCTAAAATAAACTAAACTAAACCTAAACTAAACTAAATAAACTAAAATAAACCTAAACCTAAACTAAAAACCTAAAATAAACCTAAAATCTAAAACCTAAACCTCTAAAATAAAACCTTAATATAAAAAAATAAAAAAATTTAAACCTAAACTTAAAAAATAAAATAAAAATAAAACTAAACAAAAAAGTTAACATAAACCTAAACCTAAACCTAAAAAATAAACTAAAATAAAAAAACCTAAACTAAAATGAAAATCCTAAATTAAAATGAATAAAACTAAAATAAAAAACTAAACTAAATAAAAATAATAAATCAATCTAAAAGAAAAAAATAAAATAAACTAAAATAAATAAAAAAATAAACTAAACAAACTATATAAACCTAAATAACACTTAAAATTAAAATAAACAAAAATAAATGAAAAATAAATTAAATAAATCTAAACTTAATTTTTTTAGAAACCTAAACTCTAAACCATAAATCCTAAACCCTAATCCTAAACAAACCATCAAACTAACCTAAACTAAACCCTAAACTTTCAACCCTAAACCTAAATCTAAACCCTAAACTAAAACCTAAAACACTAAACCCTAAAAAAGCTTAAACCTTAAACACTAAACACTAAACTAACCATAAACTCTAAACCCTAAACCCGAAGCCCTAAACCCTAAAACCCTAAACCCAAAACCCAAAACTAACCCTAAACCCTAAAAACCTTAAACCCTACATCATAAACCCAAAACACTATATCCTAAACTAACCCCCTAAACCCTAAACTCTAAACCTTAAACCCTAAAACCTAAACCCTAACCCTAAACCCTAAACCCTAAAACCATAAACCCTAAAACACTAAACCTTAAACCCTAAACCATAAAAACCTAAAAACCTAAACCTAACTAAATAAAACCAAAAAAAAAAAACAATAATAAAACCTAAACCTAAATAAAATAAAATAATAAAATAAAACTAAAACCTAAACTAAAACCTAAACCTAAAACTAAAAATAAAATAAAAGTAAAAATTAAAAATAAACTAAAGAAATAAAATAAAAGCGTAAACTAAACCAAAAAGTAATATAAACTTAAGGATAAGAAACCTAAATAAAATAAAAACTAAACATAAAATAAAAATATAATAAACCTAAAATAAAATAAAAACTAAATAAAAACCTAAACTTAAAAATTAAACCTAAAAAAATAACCTAAAAATAAATAAATAATAATAACCATACCCTAAAATAAAAATAAAAACTAAACCTAAATTAAAAAATAAACATAATAAAATAAACCTAAACCTAAACTAAAATAAACTAAACTAAAATAAATAAAACCTAAACCTAAACCTATGATAAACTAAACCTAAACCCTAAATAAAACTAAATTAAATAAACTAAAAATAAACCTCAACATAAACTAAAAATAAAAGCTAAAAATAAAAATATAATAAAAACCTAAAAAATAAACCTAAAAAATAAAATAAAAAACCTAAACCTAAACCTAAGAATAAAAAAAATAAAATTAAACCTAAAAAAAATAAAATAAAAATTAAACTACACTAGAAAATAAACACAAACCAAAACCTAAACAAAAAAAAACTAAAATAAAAAACCTGTACTGAAATAAATAAACATAAAATAAATAAACTAAATAAATAAAATAAAAAATATGCTTAAATAAAATAAAAAAAATAAAATAAACTAAAATAAAAATAAACTAAATAAACCTAAACCTACTAGTTTACCTAATTTAAAAATAAATAAAAAATAATGATAAATAAATAATTGTAACCCTAAATCCCAAACTCTAAAATTAACCCTAAACCTTAAACTCTAAACCCTAAACCTACAACCCTAAACCCTAAAACACTAAACTCTAAACCCTAAACCCTAAACCCTAAACCCTAAAACCCTACTAAACTCTAAACCCTAAACCCTAAAACCTACAACCTTAAACCCTAAACCCTAAACCCCAAATGCTAAACCCAAAACCCAAAATCGTAAACCCTAAACACTAAAAACATAAAAACCTAAACCTAAAATGATATAAATAAATAAAACTTAAACCTAAATAAAATAAAATAAAAACCTAAACTAAAACCTAAACAAAAAAAAATAAAAAAAATAAAAAACTAAACTAAAATATAATAAGTAAAAACTTAAACTAAACTAAATAAATAAAAAAACCTAAATAAAAAAAAACTAAATGTAAAATAAAAAATAAAATTAACTTAAAATATAATAAAATTATAACTAATTAATAACATAAACCTAAAAATAAATTAAAAACAAAACCTAAACCCTAAACTAAAAAGAAACCTAAACCTAAAATAAATAAGCTAAAATAAACTAAACTAAAATAAAGAAAAGCTAAACCTTAACCTAAACTAATTAAAATAAAATAAACCTAACCCTAAACTAAAAAAATAAAACCAAAAAAATAAACCTAAAATAAACCTAAACCTAAAGAAAATAAAATAAAATAAAAAAGCTAAACCTAAACCTAAAAATTAAAAAATAAAACCTAAACCTAAAAAATTAAGTAAAATAAACTAAACTAAAAAATAAATAAACTAAACCTAAACCTAAAAAAAACTAAAATAAAAAAAAACCTAAACTAAAATAAATATAAAAAATAGATAAACTAAGCTAAATAAAAAAATAAACATAAATAAAAAAACTAAAATAAACTAAAGTAAATAAAATAAACTAAAATAAATAAAAAAATAAACTAAATAAAAAAAATAAACCTATTTACATTATTTATTATTTAAAAAAACCCAAACCCAAAACCAAAAAATGCTAATACCTAATTTAAAAAACCCTAAACCCTAAACCCTAAAAACAAACATAAAATAATGTAAACTTATCGGTTTACTTAAATTAAAAATAAACATCCACTAAAACCTCATCCCTAAACATAAAACCTAAACTATAAATCATAAACTTTAAAAATAAAAAATTCAAAACAATAAACTAAAATAAATAAATAAAAACCCCAAACCCTAAAAACACTTAACCCTAAAGCCTAAACACTAAACCCTAAACCCTAAACCCTAAACCCTAACCCTAAAACCAAAACTCTAAAACCATAAACCCTAAACCATAAACCCTAAACCCTAAAACATAAACCTAAAGATAAAATAAAAATAAAACTCAACTAAAAAATAAACCTAAAACTAAACCTAAAAATAAAAAATAAACTAAAATAAAACCTATACTAAATAAATAAAATAAATAAACTAAACTAAATAAATAATAAACCTAAACAAAATAAATAAAGTAAATAAACCTAAACTATTAGTTTTAATTAAAAGATAAACCCTAAATCATAAACCTCAAACCATAAACCCCTAAACCTAAACCCAACTAAAACCTAATCCTAAACCTAAACTAAACCTACAACCTAAACCTAAACTAAACCTAAGCTAAACCTAAAACCTTAAACCTAAATCATAAACTTAACTAAACTTGAACCCTAAACCTAAAACCTAAACTAAACTAAACCTAAACCTAATACAAACACTTAACCTAAACCTAAACTATAACTAAACCTAAAAGTTAAACTCTAAACCTAAACTAAACCTAAAACCAAAAACCCAAAAAATAAAGCTAATACTAAACCTAATACCTTAAACCTAAACTAAATAAAATAAAGAACCTAAACACTATTTTAATTTAATAAACCTAAACTAAAAAACCTTAAACTAAACCTAAACTAAACTCTAAACTAAACTAAAACCCTAAACCATAAACCTTAAAACCTTAAAAAAAAAAAAAAAAAATCTTAACCCTAAACCTAAACCTAAAACTAACCATAACTACCTAAACCCTAATTCTAAACCTAAACTAAATAAACCTAAACCTAAACCTAAACCCTAAACCCTAAAACCTAAACTTAAAGCCTAAACATTAAACCCTAAACTAAACCCTAACCCTAAACCCTAAAACCCTAAACCCCAAAACCCTAAACCCCTAAACCCTAAACCTTAAACCAAACCTAAACCCTAAAACCAAAAAAATAAACTTAAACTAAATAAAACCTAAAATAAAATAAATAAAACCTCAACCTAATAAAGAAAATAAAAATATAAAAAAAACTAAAACCTAAACCTAAACCTAAAATAAAATAAAAAAATAAAACTAACTAAAATAAAATAAAGAAAACCTAAACTAAATTAGAAATAAAATAAACCTATGAAAAAATCCTTAATAAAATAAATAAAAATTTAAAATAAAAAAAATTAAACCAAATAAAACCAAAAAAAATAAGCCTAAAATAAAGCCTAAAATAAATAAAAAATAAACCTAAATGCTAAACAAATAAAAAACTAAAATAAAAATAAAAATAAAATAAACAAAATAAAAAAAACCTAAACCTAAATTAAAATAAACTAAACTAAAATAAATAAAACCTAAACCTAAACCTAAACCTAAACTAAATAAAATAAAAATGAACTAAAAAAAACCTAAATCTAAAAAAAATAAAACCTAAAATAAACCAAAAATAAAAAACCTAAACCTAAACCTAAACAAAATAAAATAAAAATCTAAACGTAAGAAAAATAAAAAAAAATAAACCTAAAAGTTAAAATAAAAGTAAACTCAACTAAAAATAAACCTAAGTCAAACCTAAACAATAAACTAAAATAAAAATTTTAAACTATAATAAATAGACTTAAAATAAATAAACTAAACTAAATAAAAATAAAAAATAAAAAATAAACTATAAAAATAAAAAATAAATTAAATAAACTAAACAAATATAAACATATAAACTTAATTTTTTTAAAACCAAACCTAAACCCCAAAATCATAAACCCTAAACCCTTATCCAAGACTAACCCTAAACCCATCCTAAACCTAAACCTAAACCCTAAACCTAAACCTAAAACCCTAAACCTAAACCCTAAACCTAACAACCTAAAAATCCCTAAAACCATAAACCCTAAATAAACTAACCCTAAATAACTAAACTATAAACCCTCCCTAATGCTAAACCTTAAACTTAAACCTAAACCTAAACTAACCTAAACACTAAACCTAAAGAAACCTAAACGCTAAAATTTATACCTAAACACTAAACTAAACTAAACCTAAACCCAACTATCATAAACCTAAAATTTTAAACCCTAAACTAAATAAAATAAAAACTAATTAATTAAATAAAAAATAAACCTAAATTGTAAACACTAAACTCAACTCTAAACCTTAAACCATCAAACCCCAAAACCTTAAACCAATAAAACCCAACCTTAAAAAAACCTAAACCTAAACCTACATCCTAAACCCTAAACCAAACTAAACTATAAACCCTAAACCTAAACTAAAACCCTAAACCTAAAACTCTAAACCTAAGCTAAACTAAACCTGAACCTAAACCCTAAACTCAAACCTATAAGACCCTAAAACCTAAACCACAAACCTAATCCTAAAACCTAAACCCTAAAACCTAAAACCTAACCTAATAAAAAAACTTAAAAAATAAAATAAATAAAAAAATAAACCTAAAATAAAATAAAAAAGGAAAATAAACTAAAATAAAATAAATTAAACCTAAACTAAACTAAAATAAAATGAACCTAATGATAAAATGATAATAAAATAAAATAAACATAAAATAAAATTAAAATAAACCTAAACTAAATAAAATAAAACTAAATAAAAAATCTAAACCTAAAAATAAACCTAAAAAAAACCTATAAATAAATAAAAAATAAAACATAAACCTAAAATAATAATGAAAAAACAAAATAAAATAAACCTAAACCTAAATAAAAAAAAACCTAAACCTAAACCTAAACTAAAAAATAAAATAAACTAAAAATAAACCTAAACCTAAACTAAAAAATAAATCTCAAAAATAAACCTAAAATAAAAACTAAAACCTAAACCTAAAAAACTAAAATAAAAACATAAATCAAATCATAAAAATAAAAAATAAAACCTAAACCTAAAAAAATAAAATAAAAATAAAACTCAACTAAAAAATAAACCTAAACCTACACCTAAAACTTAACCAATAAAATAAACTAAAATAAAACCTAAACTAAAATAAATAAACTAAAATAAACTAAACTAAATAAAAATAAAAATAAACATAAATAAAATACAAAATAAAATAGACTAAAATAAATAAAAATAAACTAAATAAACCAAAACCTATCGATGATTTATTATCATTATTTTAAAAAAACCTTAAACCTAAATCCTAAACCATAAACCCTAATCCTAATCCCTAAGACTAACCCTAAACCCTAACCCTAAACCCACAACCCTAAACCTACAACCACAAACCCTAAACCCTAATCCCAAAAAACCCTAAACCCTAAAAATATAAACCTCAAAATCGTAAACCCTAAACCATAAACCCTACACCAAACCTTAAACCCTAAACCTAAACCCTAACCCTAAACCCTAAACCCTAAAACCCCAAACTAAAACCTAAACATAAAGTAACTAAATAAATTAAAATATATATCTAAACCCTAAAACCAAATAAACCTAAACCTAAACCTAAACCCTAAGAATGAAAACAGGATGGCAAGAACATTCCAAACTGGTTGAGTCTATATCATGGAGGCAGGAGAAAGTAAATTATCAATGGTGGGGAACTAGAGGTGTGGATATGGAGGTGGTGGTCGGAGAAATGGTGGCTATGGAGGTGGGAAGAGTTTAACCATGGTGGTGGCAGAGGGAGAGACCTGGGATATGATGGTGGATCCCACTACTCAAGAAGTTGAGGTGATTTTGATGGAAATTGGAGAACTGGAATATCTAATCTACGCTATGGAACTATATCTAATAAAGACTCTAGTTATCTAGTCTTTGATTTGCTCTATGCATGCTCATTTTTATCAATGTCATCATGTGTCTTAGAACACTTGGTTACTTTGTTGATGAAATAAAAAAATGTTGAATCAATTTATTCTCTAAAAAAAAACTAAAACCTAAAACTAAACCTAAACTAAAACCTAAACCCTAAACCTAAAAAAACCCTAAACCCTAAACCCTAAACTAAAAAACCTAAACCCTAAACCCTAAACCTCTAAACCTACGCCTAAACCTAAACACTAAACCTAAACCTCAACTAAATAAACCATAAACCCTAAACCCTAAAAGCTAAAAAAGCTAAAACTAAACTAAATAAAACCTAAAATAAAATAAATAAAGCAACTAATCCAAAATAATATAAAAAATAAAACAAATTAAAAACCTAAACTAAAACCAAAACCTAAACCTAAACCAAAACTTAAACCTAATAAGAAACTAAAATAATAAACTAAAAACTAACTAAAATAAAATAAATAAAAACCTAAACTAAACTAAAAATTAAAAAACCTAAAAAAAAACCTAAACCTAAAATAAAATTAAATAAACTAAAAATAAAATAAAATAAAAACTAAATAAAAACCTAAATCTAAAACATTAACCTAAAAATAAATCCTAAAAATAAATAAAAATGAAACCTAAACCCTAAACCTAAAATATACTAAACAAAAACCTAAACCTTAACACTAACTAAAATAAAATAAACAAAAATAAACCTAAACTTAAACTAATAAAATAAAACCTAAAAATAAACCTAAAATAAAAACCTAACCCCTAAACTGAAAAATAAAATAAAAACCTAAACCTAAACTGAAAAAAAATAAAACATAAACCTAATAAATAAAATTAAAATAAAACTAAATAAAAAATAAGCATAAACAGAAACCTAAACCTAAAAAATAAACTAAAATAAAAAACATAAACTAAAATAAATGAATTTAAAATAAATAAACTAAACTAAAAAAATAAACCTAAATAAAAAAATAAAATAAATTAAAAATAAACTAGATAAACATAACACTATTGATTTAATTAACTTAAAAAAATTAAAAAATTAAAACAATTAAAAAACCCTAACCCTATACCGTAAACCCTAAAACTAACCCTAAACCCTAAACCGTGATCCCTAAACCTACAAACCCAAAACCCAAATCCTAAACCCTAAACCTTAAAACCGTAAACCCTAAACTCTAAACGCTAAACCCTAAACCCTAAACCCTAAACCCTAAACCCTTAAACCTATAACCCTAAACCATAAACCTAAACCCCAAACCCTAGACCATTAACCCTAAAACCTAAACCTAAACTAAATGAAAACAAAAAAAAATTAAAAAAAACCTAAACTAAAAGAAAATAAAATAAAATAAAAACCTAAACTTAAACCTAAACCTAAACCTAAACATAAAAAATAGTAAAATAAAAATAAAACTAAACTAAAATAAAGTAAATAAAACCTAAACTAAACTAAAAAAATACAATAAACCTAAGTTTAAAACCTAAATAAAATTAAAACAAAAGATAAAATAATAATAAAATAATCCTAAAATAAAACTAAATAAAAAACCTAAACCTAAAAATAAACCTAAAATAAAAAAAATAAAACCTAAACCTTAAACTAAAACCTAAACCTAAACCTAAACTAAAATAAACTAAACTAAAATAAATAAAACATAAACCAAACCCTAAACTAACAAAATAAAATGAACTAAAATAAACTTAAACATAAAGTAAAATAAATAAATTCTAAAAAAACATAAAATAAAAACCTAAAACCAAAACCTAGAAAAATAAAATAAAACCTAAACCTAAACCTAAAATAAAAAATAAACCTAAAAAAAAAACAAAATAAACCTAAATTAAAAAATAAATAAACCTAAAACTAAACCTAAAAAAACTAAAATAAAAAAAAAGCTAAACTAAAATAAATAAAGTTAAAATAAATAAACTAAACTAAATAAAAATAAAAAAACCAACCTAAATAAATATAAAAAATAATATAAACTTAAATAAATAAAAAAATAAACTAATTAAACTAAACAAACCTAAACCTCTTGGTTTACTTAATTTAAAAAAAAAAAAAACTAAACCCTAAACCCTAAACGCTAAAACTAAACCTAAACTAACTAAACCCTAAACCAAAAACCCTAAAACCCTAAACCCTAAACCCTAAACCCTAAACCCTAAACCCTAAACCCTAACCCTAAACCCTAAACCCTAAAACTCTAAACCATAAACCCTAAACTCTAAACCCTAAACCCTAAAGCCTAGAAACCTAATAACCTAAACCTAAACTAAATAAAACATAATAAGATAAATAAAAATAACTAAACCTAAATATAATAAAAAATAAAATAAAATAAAAACCTAAACTAAAAAATATAATAATAAAATAAAAATAAAATAAACTAAAATAAAATAAATAAAACCTAAATTAAACTAAAAATAAATTAAACCTAAGAATAAAACCTAAATAAAATAAAACTAAACGTAAATAAAATAAAATAAATTAAAATTAAACAAAAAAACCTAAACCTAAAAAGTAAACCTAAAAATAAATGAAAAAATAAAATGTAACCCTAAACTTAAAAAAACATAAACCTAAAATAAAAAGTAAAATAAATAAAATAAAATAAACTAAACTAAAATAAATAAAACCAAAACTAAAATTTAAAAAGATAAAATAAATAAATAAAATAATCTTAAACCTAAACTAAAATAAATAAAACCTAAACCCTAAACCCCAAACCCTAAACCCTAAACCGTAAACCCTAAAAAGCTAAAAACTAAACCTAAACTAATTAAAACCTCAAAATTAAATAAATAAAAAAACTTAAACCAAAATAAAATATAAAACTAAAATAAAATAAAAACATATACTAATACATAAACCTAAACATAAACCAAAACCAAAAAATAAAATAAAAAATAAAACTAAACTAAATCAAAATAAATAAAAACCTAAACTAAGCTAAAAAAATAAAAAACCTAAATAAAATAAAAACTAAAATAGAAATAAAAATAAAATAAACCTAAAATAAAATAAAATAATAACTAACTAAAAACCTAAAGCTAAAATAAACCTAAAATAAAGAAAAATAAACCTAAACCCCAAAACTAAAATAAAAACTAAACCTAAATAAAATAAAATAAACAAAATAAATTAAAGCTAATAAACTAAAATAAAAACCTAAACCTAAACATAAAATAAACTAAACCCAAACCTAAACCTAATCTAAATATAAATAAAATAGACTAAAAATAAACCTAAACCAAAACTATAATATAAAACCTAAAAATAAACCTAAAATAAAAACCCTAAACATAAACCTAAAATTAAAATAAAAATCTAACCTAAACCTAAAAAATAAAATAAAACTTAAACTTGAAAATAAAATAAAATAAACTAAACTAAAAATAAACTTAAACCTAAAAGATAAACTAATAAATAACCTAAACTAAATGAATAAACCTAAAATAAAAGTAACCTAAATAAAAAAACATAAACCTAAATATAAATAAAAAAATAAAATAAACTAAATAAATAAAATAAAATAAAGTAAATAAACTTAAACCTAAATTTACTAATTTAAGGAAAACCATAAACCCTAAATAAACCCCAAACCCTAAACCCTAAACCCTAAAACTAACCCTAAACCTAAGTGCCTACATCCTAAAAAAACATAAACCCTAAACCCTAAAACCCTAAACTCTAAACCCTAAACCCTAAACCCTAAACCTTAAACCCTAAATCTTAAAACTTAACCCCAAACCCTAAAACCCTAAATCATAAACCCTAAACCTAAACCCTAAAACCTATAAACCTAAAAACCTAAACTAGCCCAAAACTAAACCTAAACTAACCTAAACCAAGAATGGGAAGAACCTTGATGGAACAACATCATAAAAAGCTGGTCTAGATCTAAGAGGCTAGAGCCAATGATTATCTTAGTGGTGGTGGGGTCTGAGGTAATATGAAGGTGGCAGTGAGCAATGATGGTTATGGAGGTGAGGAGCAAAAAGTCATGGTAGAGGTAGATAAATAAATAATTCGAAATGAGATTCTGATGGGAATAAGAAAAACTATAGAATGGCCAATCCGATCTGCTGCATATGGATTTGTGCCCTTATTAAAGAGATGGTTCTACTTGGGATTTTGATTTGCTTTATGGTCGCTAATTTTTTATCTATGTTATCGCTCTTAAAACTTGGTGCTACTAGTTTGATGAAATAAAAAGAAAAATATTGAAATTGAATTTGTTTTCTACTAAAACAACCTTAAACCCTAAACTAAAACTTAAACTCAAACCAAACTAAACCCTAAACCCTAAACCCTAAACCCTAAACCCAAACCTAAACCCAAAAAAACCTAAACCCTAAACTAACCCTAAACTAAACCTAAACCTAAACCTAAAAGCTAAAAGCTAAACCTAAACTAAATAAAACCTAAACAAAATAAATAAATAAACCTAAACCAAAACATAAACTAAAAACATAAACCTAAACCTAAACCTAAACCAAAAAAGAAAATAAAATAAAAAATAAAACATAAACTAAAACCTAAACCTAAACCTAATCCAAAAAAGAAAATAAAATATAAAATAAAAACTAAACTAGAATAAAATAAATAAAAACCTAAACTAAACTATAAATTAAAAAACCTAAATAAATTAAACTCTAAACATAAAATAAAAATAAAATAAACCTAAAGTAAACTAAAAAAACCTAATAAAAACTTAAACCTAAAAAATAAACCTAAAAATAAAACCTAAACCCTAAACTAAAAAAAAATTAAACCAAAAATAAAAATAAAATAAAGAAAATAAATTAAACCTAAACTAAAACTAAAATAAATAAAACCTAAACCTAAACCTAAATAAACTAAACCTAAACCTAAACCTAAACCTAAATATAAACATAATCCTTAAAACTAACCCTAAACCCTAAACACTAAACCCTAAAACTCTAAACCCTAAACCATAAACCCCAAACCCTAAAATCCTAAACCATAAACCCTAAACCCTAAACCCTAAAACCTACAACTCTAAACTTTAAACCCCAAACCCTAAACCTTAAACACTAAACTCTAAAGCAACCATAAACCCTAAAATAATGCTAAACCCTAAACTAACCCTAAATCATAAGAATGGGCATAACCTTAATAGCAAGAACATCATTGTCAACTAGACTTAGTCTAGATTTGGTTGTGGAGGGGAAGGTGGAGGCTGTGGTTATCGTAATGGTGGTAGGAGATCGGAGGTGCTGGTGGATATGGAGGTGGTGGCCATAGTAGTGGTGGTTATTGAGGTGGGAGAAGTGATGGAGGTTTGATCCATGGCGGTGGTAGAGGGAGAAATCTAAGATATGATGGAAGATCCCGCTACTCGAGAGGCGAGGGTGGTTCTAATGGAAACTTGAGAAACTGAAGAATGGCCAATCTGATCTATTGCTTATGGAAATGTATTTATAGTAGTGATGATTCTACTTATCTAGGGTTTTAATTTGCTCTGGGCATCATTTTTATCTATGTCATCGCCAGTGTCTTAGAAAACTTGGTGTCCTACTTGGATGATGAAATTGAAAAGAATAAATGTTGAATCCTAATTTGTTCTATTTTAAAAAAAATCTTAAACCCTAAACCCTAAATTATAAATTAAACCCTAAACCTAAAATTGAAATCCTAAATCCTAAACCCTAAACCCTAAACCCTAAAACCCTAAACCCTAAACTCTAAACCGTAAACCCTAAAACCTACAAACCTAAACCCTAAACCCTAAACCCCAAACCCTAAACCCTAAACCCTAAACCTAAACTAACCAAAAACCCTAACCCTAAACCCTAAACATTGAATACAAATGTCATTAGGGGTTGATATAAAGAATGACCTAATCCTAACATAGTTATGGTAGATAAAGAAAATGTCTATAAGAGACTTTCCCTTCACTATTAGAGATTTGAATACCATAAATTATATTATAATACCATATATTATAGGATAATGTAGCATCATATATTTGAGCATGTAGTGATGTGTTTTTGGATGTTATAAGATGTTTTGAAATGTTTTAATATATTATGGTATCGTGTCCTCTTGTCTATATTAATATAAATCATAAAACTATTAATTTAATGAAACTCATGATGAAATTTTTTAAATTTGAAGTGGTATTAGGTTGAAGTACCAAAGGTGTGATACACCACTTATAGTTTAAAAGTAAGATTTATGTTTAAATATTAGGACAATATATCATAATATATTGTTCTATGCATTTTAAATTCTTTTAGTATTTTACAATCATGCAATCGAGCCTACCCTAGCATTATTTATAGAAATGTTGATTTAGATTATAAAATGGTGGAATTTGGCCAAATTCATAATAGGTAGGGCATGGCATCATAATATATTATTTCAAATTAAAATATGTAAGTGATACAACTCAAATATATAGTTTTTTTATTGTTTAGACTAATTTTATGATTTTTTATATTAAGCAATCCCTTGTGATGTGATATGCAATTCAATATAATATAATATGGTATAGTGTATTATAATATAGGATGCCATAGTGTAGCATCATGCATTATAACATACCATTGTGTTTACTACTTATTGTTTAGCATATTTTAGTTTGTTATAGTATGATGTAGTAGAGTTTGTATAATTCATAAAATATTGATTTATACAGAGATAATGGGATTTGACCAAATTTAAGGTAAGCTTTGGGAAACATCATTAGTATATGGTGTGTCATTTAATCTAAAGAATGGAATTTTGTATCCAAAATAAATGTTCATTTTCAACCAAATTTTATAAATTTTTTGCTTAAAGTGATTCATTTTAAGGTGTAATGTAAGATAATATATTACATGAAAGTATATTAAAATATAATGTACATAACAATATAACTTCACATATATATTAATTTGGGGGTGTGTTATTAAATGTTATTGTACATTTTAGTATGTTTTTTTCTTATAATACATTGGGTCAAAACTCACAAAACTTGTAATTTGAAGGTTGAGATGGAAGAATTTGGCCAAATATAAGGCAAACACCAAGAAGCAACACCAAAATTATTCTATTTTGTACCATTTCTAATAGAAAAATAATAATTTCACATCCAAAATGAACATTATTCATATTTTAAAAAAAATTATTTGTTCCTTTTAAGTGATTATAATGAGGTGTATTGTTAGACAATATATTATATTATAGAAAAATTATAATATAACATATATTATTATATAATATATTGTTAATTCACACTATAATATGTTTTGCATAAAATTATATAGTTAGTTTGAGCTTGCACCATCACAAATCATAAAATGTTGATTACAATGTTAAGAAAATATATTTCAATGAATACATTAGGTTGAAGTATTAATGGTGTGCATAAAATAAGAAAATGATGAAAATTACATGTCAAGGACATGGAGGAGATTTGATCACATGCATTAACACATGAGTCATGTCAAGGGCATAAGAAGAAAATGTGGAGATAATTTGAATTTGATATATGATTTGTGGAAATAAAAGGGTTAAGAATTTATAAACCATGAATGATCAATGAATTTTAATTTGTTTTATTTTAATGATGTGGAGGCATACATAGAGATATGGGCTTAATGATCAGGAACCTTGAAGCAAGTCCAATCCACTAAAGGTATTTGAATTTGATTATATGTTGTGGAAAGATAAGAGTTTGGTGGATTAAACCATGGGAGTAATTAATTTTGTTGATTGAATTTAATTTATTTTAACTTATTTATATATGATGGGGCTATGGGGACAAGGGTATGATATAACTCACCGAAAATTTATTGTTTAATTCCATAGGAGTTCATAGATATATGATGGACCCATCGAAGCTATATGATTTGACCTACCTTATTTACATCCAAAGTGATTTCACTGAGAGCCAACCTAAGGGGTTTCTTTCATGTGAAGTAGTAGACTTATATTTGATTATTGATGCACAATAAATGAACTAACCTACTTATGGAGGAATGTTGGGACTATGAACTCAAAAGTAGTCAAGATTAAATTTATCTTAACTGATTTATATTTTGTTTGGTTTGGGTGATTTCAAGAGGGAATACTAAGTAAAGATATAAGTTGGAAATTTGATAGATTTAATTTTGGCCATGTCAAAGATGGACCCACTGAAGGGGCTATATTAGACTTGTCCCTACCAAATTTATAATCCAAAGGGATACTAATGATAGAGCCAACCTGGGGTTGCTTTCAGTTGTGAAGTAGGAAGAAGTAGTATACATTTCTAAAGTAGAGAACAATTGAGGTGACCTATTGGATGCATAAATGATAGAGTGAATGCAATTGGGGACTTATGCTAACTCAAAAGTAGTCAAGATTAAATTTATCTTAATTTCATATGATTTGATATGGTTTGTTTGGTTTAGTTTGATTTCAAATTGAGGGAATATCGCAAAGATATAAGCTTGGTCAAATTTGATAGATTTAATTTTTGGCCATGTCGCGATGGACCCAGAGAAGGGGCTATTAGACTTGTCCTACCTCAAATTTATAGATCCAAAGGGATATTTCACCTCTATGACCTAGTAACCTAGGGGTTGCTTTCAGTGCAATGGTTGTGCTAGGAAGAAGGCCTAGTATACTTACATCTTCTAGAGAACAACAATGATGTATTGGTAGCACAATAAATCGAACCTCACTTAAAGTGCTACTATTGAGTGAATTCTGCTGGAGACTTATATCAACTTAAGAGTAGTCATGTGATTCTGATATGGAGTTTTGCTGACACTGTCATAAAGATAGGATACCTTGTTACGAAAAGGTACCAATATGGGTGTCCTCCTAATCCACAAGTGAATATATATTTTATTTATATACTTGTGAGACTCTTTTACAAGGGACCATACTAAGAAGGGACTATGTCTTTGACCTATCTTAGATTTTTAGACTAAGGGAGAATCTACACATCCACAGATAGATTCTCCAACCAAGGGGTGGGTATGAAAGGGGAACTGTCCAATCTGATAGTAACTTAAGTAGTGTCAAAATGGGGTCAGAAAGGATGTGATCCAAATATAGTGCCCATAGGGGAGTTGTTGCTAGCGGCATTATCTTGAGCCCTAGAAGAGAAAGCCTATAGGTGTACAATGGCCAACTTAAAGAGAAAGCATAGTAGACTTACATCGCCATGAGTGGTGTATCCTAAGGTACAGAACCAACTTAAGGTATATCTCATAGATCCAACCAACCCACGTTCATGGTATATAATGAACAATTTGGAAAGAAATCATATTGGCTTACAACTTTCCAAGTTGAATTTATCATCAGGATAGTCTATCGTCGGTGGGACAAATGCTATCTGACCTAGAGCGACTACTAAAAGGGGAACCCTGAGGAAGGACTTGACCTAAACTTGAAGAAGTCAGGAGCGAAGTAGCCACTAAAACTAATCCTAAACCTCAAATATATTCAACCCGCATGAAGGTTAATCCAAGAAGAAATTGTAGCACTCATATCCTCTTAAACGAACCCAACATGAGGTATTTTCACAATAAGGCCTACTAAACTAACAAGGTGCTCATCGGTGTGCAGTGGGCAAGTAAGGAAAGAAAGTGTAGTATACTTACATCCTCCAAAGCAAGAAGACCACTAGGGTGACACACTAGCAATGTAGCATATCAGCCTAACCAAGAGCAGCTACTAAGTGAGTGCAGCTGGGGGCGTTATCTCAACTCGGAGAAGCTTGAGACAAAAGATATGTGTTTATTTTATACATTTGTGTGTAGTTTGTGTTTGGCTTGTGATGATGAAGGATAGGATGTCGCTCAGGTTCCTTACACTTACCCTAAACACATCGTGGTGGATTTGCAAAACAAGAATACTTTCAACATGGAAGAGACTGAATTCAAAATGGAATTTTATTGATGATAATTATTTTGAAACATGGTTTATAATATCTATTTAAGTAGAGCTTGTTGATTAAAATAATTGGGCACTTTCCTTATGATTAATAAGGATAAGATCTTCCTTGTAGGCCTTCTCTGGCAAAAGGGCCTTCCCAAGGGTTCAAACTTGCCTCCAAAGCAAAAATCAATTTCCTTAGAACTAGAATAAGCTCTCCTACTTGAAAAGACCTAGGATGGACAAATTTTTATGTGATTGAATCATTTTAGCTTTATACAACTCAAGATTTTAGCATGCAGAGTATCTCTCCTCCAAACTTTTGAGCTCTTCTAACCACAACATGGCATTCTACTTTGTTTTGATCTTGCTACCCACAACTATCCTTAGTGATGAGTTGGACTTCTAATGGTAGAATGGCTTGAACCCATACACTAAGGAGAAAGGAGTAGACTGAGTTTGAGTTCTATATGTGGTGCACTAGGCCCATAAGGCTTCAACTAACTACTCACGCCACCATTGCTTATTGTTGTCGAGTGTCTTCTTTAGTACTCAGATGATAGTTTTGTTGAATGCTTTTGCTATGCTATTTTCCCTTGGGTAGTTGATAGTAGAATACCTCCAATCTATGATGTGTCTCTGAGAAAAGTTGTTGATCTTGATGCTCTTGAATGCAACATCATTATTAGATATAATTCATCGAGACACTCTGAACATATATAGGATATGATTCTTAAAAAAGTACAATGCAAGCTGAGTTATGACCTCTAGCATAATAACCTTTGCCCATTTGGTTAGTATAAGATGAACTAATGATCCTTGGAAGAAGGAAGATCAAATGGACCCACTATGTATTTAACACTCAAATGGCCATGAGGCTAATGTAGATGTAGAATGTTGGGTGGTTAGTGTAGGACTCCGTGTATTTGACATTGGTGGCATCACTTAGTCATATCCATGAAAATATTTGATCATCAATTTGTAGTATCCTGATCTTGGCTTTCATCTTCTACCGATTAGTTGATTCCATATATGGAGTGTACCTAGTCACGATCTTATGCTTCGTGCTTGTCTAAAAAATGTAACCACATATGATCAAAAAATCGCCGATACAAGACACCATCCACAATATTATAGGAAAGTGCTTTCTACATCATCTGATGGGCTTGGGACTTCTCTTGAAGTAGTTTACCTTATTTATGTAATCCATGAATGGTTGCCCCAATCTAACTTCTCATCTTTCTTGGCAATGGCTCCCCTTCAAGAGAGTACTTTTTGATGAGTTCAATATCAATAAGGATACGACTTGTCTATTTTGGACCTTTATTGAAATGGACTCATCCTTAGTACATGCCAACTTCTTGGCAAGCTTGGCTAAAGCATACGCTACAATGTTCTCCCCTCAAGGAATTTTATAAATGGTAACCTATAAGATTTGGGTCAATAACTCCGTGGTGTACTTATGGTAGTGATGGAGCTTGGGCTTTATAACCTTATAAGACCCAACGATTTGGTTAATAATTAGTTAAGAATCCCCAAAGATGTTGATGTTCTAGATACTTAGAGTAATGGCTAACTCGACGACAATGAGCCTCTGTTCTTATTGGTGGTGGATTAATGATGCTATGAGAATCTCATCATATCGTGGTTTAGAGTTAAGAGAACTATTCCTACCCCTGCATTTCTTGTAATAGTAAATTATGGTTCTTCTCCTCTTTAAGAGGAAGCCACACAATCAAAGTACATCTCCCAATGGTGAATGCTAGTATCCCCTAAGTTCATGATTTGTTTATTGGGGAGATCATCACTAGAAAGTCGAGAAGTGGGTGTCCGCTAAGAAATTCACTAGCTTGTCTTTCAACACCTAAGGGGTACAAAG
The DNA here is from genome assembly GCA_021442155.1 of Cymbidium sinense. NCBI lineage: Eukaryota > Viridiplantae > Streptophyta > Magnoliopsida > Asparagales > Orchidaceae > Cymbidium > Cymbidium sinense. The sequence continues at coordinate 348,613 of JAKCPB010000070.1, forward strand.
ATAATGTCAAACTATGAGAGGATAATGGATCATCATGCTAACCTTCCATAAGGATCGTGTCATGAGATACTATAGTGGATTGATCTTAGAGATTAAGTTCATTATGAGGAAGCATGCGGTGTTGTAGCTTTTGGAATGCAAAGATTTAAGCTAGACAATACTTCTCAATAGGTGGATTAGCCTCAGGGATTAGATGATGAGGGTAGAGTGTGTTTTCCTTCCCTTTGACATAACACTTGACTTGATGATGAATGAGTTCATCAAGATTCGAGTCGTAGCATTGGTATGTAGACCACTTTTTTAAGGTGAAAGGCATGACCTTTTAGGAAATGATTTTGATCGGGATTCTAAAAGTAGTGTTTTCTTTCATATTTAGGCTATCTTTTATTTATATATCAGATAAGCCATGAAATAGAAGACTATTAGAGATGAGGCAATGTCCACCATCAGCTTTGAGATTGGTAGTGGAAATTAATATTTTGGACATGCCTAAATTCCTAACATCCCTAAACCAAAGTCTAAAGAATGATATGTTTTATTTTTTCTATTGTGGTTTATTAGTAGGTTCTATTGCTATTTTATGGACCACTATCACGGAGCTAATGTAGGCATCTCTTCATAACCCATGAAAAGTAGTCCCAAACACGTCAATAGCTTAACTAAGTCATTGGTTTCAATTTTATTCAAAAAAGAATTGATGTATATTAGGCATGGATCTTCTTCAATTTCTAACTTGATTTTCTTGAGGTTGTTGATGGTTGACTTGATCTCTTCTTCAAACTCTGACAGTGCATCTATGACTTCAAAATCATCTAGATCATCTGAAGTTTTTAAGCACAACTCCTCATAAGAGTTAATGTGATATGAAAAGAACCTATCAGGTTCCAAATGACGGTTGATGATTAAGCAGTAATCATCATCATTAACTAGACCCATAGTACCAAATCCTAGTCTCAATATTAAATGAGAGCTATCGTGATTTGTTCTTCCATATTCTTTCAAAGTAGTGACTTGTGCTTTGACCAAGTATATGGAATTAACCTTTTTTGCTAAATTATGAACACAAGGCAAGTACCAATTAAAAGTAATTCTATTAAATCTTTATATGAATCATCCTCAACTTTGCATTAACTTGACTTGAGAAGATTCTCCCGAAAGAGCCTCTAAGTTTTCACACCATGGATGACTTAGAGCTTCAACTACCAAACCCTAGCTTTTGAGAGGAAAGGGGTTAAAGCTAAGGTTCCAATTGATGCCTAACTATTTCACATATAGACTTGGATACACTTATGCTTTGTTTGGAGCCCCATCTTCACTATTTAGCTCAAGTGTCACCTCAAGGGAATCTACTATTGAGAGGGTGTGCTAACCATATAAGACTCATCCCATGAACTAGATTTTAGTCTATATGGATAATGGTGTACCCTTTATAGTTGGGACATATATTTGGGTGGCCAATAATGAGGTTTTCCACTGACCTCCAACCGGATTCTTTCTCTACTTGGTGGAGGTCGTCATCCTACCCATATGTTTGAATGGAGAACAACTGTAGGTGGAATCTAATATCGCTCCACTTCCTCCTCCAAGTCTTCCACATGCCTTTATTTTCTTTTATTTTCTTTTCTTTTCTTTTCTTTTTCTTTTTCTCTTTCTTTTTTTTCTAACTTTGGCCAAGTTCAAAGAATAGACTTGTAGAACCCAAGCCAAATGAACAAAAATCATTTGAACCCAAGACAATTATAATTGAATTTATATATCAATCCCAAATCCATAGATAAACTCAACTAAATCAAACTCAACCCAAAATCAAGCCAAACTAAACCCAATTGTTCTTCTTGACCCAAAGTGGCCAATTTGACCTATTTGAGGCAAGTTCTACCCAAATTGAATTTAACCAAGTCCATCAAAACCTCTCATCATGATTATTGATCACCTAGGTTGATCAATTATCAAATTGAGTCAAACTAAGTCAACCCATATGAACCCAAACTAGCTAAATTTCAACCTAAGCCAAATCCCTTGAAACTAATGATTCATGCCAAATCAAAATCAATATTTGAATATGACTTGACCTTCAATTCCAATTGGCCCTCTTGACCCATGTTGACCCAAATTGACCTAAAGACCAAATTGGGTCAAATAAAATATAAACCAAATTGATTACAACCAATGGCTCCAGTTCATTCCAAATTGATTGAAGTTGACCAAAGCCTTGATTGACTATTTGAACCCAATTGATTATTTACTTAGCCCAAATTGACCTAAAGGTTAAAGTTGGCCTAAATAAAACCAAATCCAAATTAATTGAAACCAAAGTCTACAATCATCTTCAATGGCAACTTAACCTAAACCAACCCAAGCATTTGGCTAATTTTATCAACTTAACCCATTTGACCCAAATGAATTCAAATGAGCCAAAATCAAATCTAAAAAAAACCAAACCATTTGAACCAAAACATCCCAAAATGATCATATGAACTTGACCCAACCCTTGATTTGACCCAATTTGACCAATTGGTCAACTTGACCCAACCTAACCTAATTTGACCTAAATGAGTCAAATTGAGCCAAACATAACCAAATCAACACCAATTAACTTGAAATTTGGGCTATCCCACTTTTGGCTCATTTCAAAACTGCCCAAATCAAATCCAATGCTAAATGATCATTCTATCATTGGGTCATCACATGAGACAAATCACCCATGTACATGGTCATTTCCATTCCTTAGGCACTTACTATCCCAATGGTCCACTTAGTCACCTAAAACACTACCAAACTTAACCCATGGGGTGGTTGGGTTGGTCATGACCCATGGGAGGTGAAATCACCTCACCCTCAACATTGGAGCATTTGAAACCCATAGGACACCCTTGATTCCTCCTTAGTAGCCACCTCCACACCTTCAACCAACTAAGTCGTGCCAACTCACCTCCTCCTTGCCACCCACAACTTTTTGAGATGGTCATATGCCAATAGAAGCCACACTGATCCCACATCGATCAAGATGAAGGGAGGTATACACCCCTTTCCACACAAATAAATGCAAAAATCTTTCTTGAGATGCACTACCCAAGACAACTGGCTGGAGCCATTCCCTAAGCTCTAAAGCTCATTCCTCGATTGAAAAATGTCATTCCCATCCATCTTAAAATAAGACACTCCCATTTCTGACATAACTTCCCTATTTCTCTAGCAAACTCAAATTAACTTTGCACACCTTCTAGGCCTCTAGAAAGCAAGAATCATCTCCCAAGCTTCAAGCAAAGGTGGTCAAAGTCGAGCTCCAAATCGTTGGTTCATGCCATCGGTAATGAGGAATTGATCCAATTGCTGCTCAATAAGGCTTCGTCTTCACTAGATGAAGCTTCCTCAATTATTCGAGCCGCCAGTCTTGAGCTCCGGTGAGGCATGCTTCCAAAATGAAATTAACTAAGATTTAACTAATTAAATTAAACTCTTTAGGTATTTAATAACCTATGAGTTTAATGACATTTTGGTTAGTCCACATGAAAATCGTAAGTAATTAAGTCCTTTAATCTAATTAACTATTAATCATGAGCCAATTGCATTAGACCCTTTTTCTAGGATCATTGCAAGTTTATTTTCCATGCATATCATGTTGGCTCATAATTATTTAATTAATTACTTTAAGGTGACAAATGTAATTCATCTAATTAAGGGTTCAACTTAATTAACCCATAAACTCAACTTAATTACATTTCCTTAAATTAAATCAAATCACTAATATGGGAATGGGTTTAACACAACAATTGATGATTTCTCTTCTCCTCTTTAAATCAAATCAAGTCCAAAACATAATTAATAAAGAAGCTTTGGTTTGCTTCAAAGAATCTTATTAGATTTGATTGTCAAGAAGTAGTTTGGTTGAATGAATCACATGCTTATATTTGATTGTCCTCTTTCCAATAATGTTAAATTTGGTATGTCATTTGAATTCATGCATCCATCTTTTCAAAATCAAGTAAAATAAAATAGATTTCCTAAAGCTTGCATGTGTCAATTTAATTTAATATATGTGTTTTATCACTATTAAATCCAAATGTATTTTCAAAATCTTATAAATGAATAATAATATGTGTTAATGTTAGTTATAAATACATAAGAAATGCATGTGCTTAAAAGTGTATGAATGTTGAGTTCTCTTTCCCTATTCATGTGTCGATATATATAAAATTGAATGGTAATGGGTATATAGTAGACATCCAACACAGGGCTTTAGCTAACCCAAGCAAAATTGATTGCCCACGGTTTGTTACTATAAATCAAAAGAAGAAATGTTGAATTTAAATTTATTCATTGTTTAAAAAAATTAAAAAAACCAAAATCAAAACCATAAACTAAAACCTAAACCCTAAATGCAAAAAAACCCAAACCCTAAACCTTAAACCCTAAAAACCCAAAACCTACAACCCTAAACCTTAAACCCTAAAACCTACAACCCTAAACCCTAAACACTAAACCCCAAACCTTAAACCCTAAACCCTACACCATACAACCTCAACCCTAAACACTAAACCCTAAATCCTAAAAACCTAAACTAAATAAAAAATAAAAATAAAATAAATAAATAAAAACATAAACCTAAATAAAATAACAAAATAAAATAAATAAAAAAACCTAAACTAAAATAAAACCTAAAGTTAAACCTAAAAAAAATAAAGAAATAAAAAATAAAACCTAAACTAAAATAAAATAAATAAAAACCTAAACTAATTTAAAAAATAAAATAAACCTAAAAACAAAAAGCCTAAATATAATAAAAACAAAATGTAAAATAAAAATAAAATAAACATAAAATAAAACAAAATAAAAAAAATAAAAACCTAAACCTAAAAATAAACCTAAAAATAAAATAAAATTAAACCTAAACTAAAAAAAAAAAACTTAAACCTAAAATAAATAAAATAAAGTATGCATAAACCAAAAATAAACTAAACTAAAATAAAGAAAACCAAAACCTAAAACTAAAATAAACTAAACCTAAACCCTAAACTAAATAAAATAAATTAAATTAAATTAAACCTAAACCAAAAAAATAATAATAAATACCTAAACTTAAACCTAAAATTAAAAAATAAAACCTAAACTTAGAAAAAATAAAATAAAAAATAAAACTAAACAAATAATTATATAAACCTAATAAAAAATATACTAAAATAAAACTAAACTAAAAAATAATAAACTAAAAATAAACCAACAAATAAAATAATATAAATTAAAAAATAAGTAATTAAACATTTGCGATTTGAAAACTAAAACTCTAAAAACCAAACCTCACAAACCTAAAAAACTTAAACCTTAAACTACACCTAAACTAAACTAACCCCAAAACTAAACTAAACTAAAAGCTAAACCCTAAACTAAACCTAAACTAAACCTAAACCCTAAATCAATATAAATAAACCCTAAACCTAAACCCTAAAACAAACTCTAAACCTCAAAATAAATTAACTAAAACCTAACCTAAATAAACAAAAATATATATAAAAATAAAAGAGTAAACAAAAACCTAAAATAAATAGTAAACTAGTAAAATAAATAAATAAAACCTAAACTAAACTAAAATACAATGAATATAAAAAACCTAAACAAAAAACTAAATAATAAAATATAAACTAAATAAAATAAAATAAAACCTAAAACCTAAACTAAAATAAATTAAATAAAATTAAACCTAAATAAAATAAACTAAACCTAAACTATAAATAAACAAAATAAAACTAAACCTAAACTAAAATAAAATAAAATAAACTCAAATAACCTAAAAAAATAAAACCCAAAAATAAACCTAAAATAAAAGACATAAACCTAAACAAAAAAAGTAAAATAAAACCTAAACCTAAACCTAAAATAAAAAAAATAAAACCTAAACCTAAAAAAAATAAAATAAAAATAAAATAACTAAAAATAAACCTAAACCTAAACATAAAAACCTAAAAAAAATAAAACCTAAACTAAAATAAATAAAACTAAACTAAATAAACTTAAACCTAAACTTAATTTAAAAAAAAAAAAAAAACATAAACCAATAAACCTACTAAACCATAAACCTAAAACCCTAAACCCAAAACCCTAAAAACCTAAACGTTAACCTTAAACACTAACTAAAAGTATAAACCCTAAAATAAACCCTAAACCCTAAACCTAAATAAACCCTAAACACTAAACCTAACCTTAAATAAACCAAAACTCTAACCCTAAACTATAAACCTAACCCCAAACCCTAAAATAAACTTAAAGTAACTAAATAAATTAAAAAATAAACCTAAACCCTAAAACCTATAAAAACCTAAACTAAACCCTAAGAATGGGAAAAGTTTGAAAACATCACCATCAACCAAACATAAAATAGGAGAAGGTATAAATCTAGTGGTGGTGGGAGATCTAAAATTTGATATAATAAACAAAGTGATTATAGAGGTGGGAGGAGCAAAGAGGTTACAAACCATGGTGGTGGAAAAGAGAGAGAGAGATATGATGTGGATCCTGCTAAAGAAACCGATGGTTCTAAGGAGAAACAAAAGAATGGCTGATCCAAAAATAAACATAAACCTAAACTAAAATAAACTAAACTAAATAAAATAAAATCTAAACCCTAAACCCTAAAACCTAAACCCTAAACAAAACACTAAACCCTAAACACTAAATCCTAAACCCAACCCTAAGCTAAACCCTAAACCCTAAAACTAAAATAAAACCACTAAATAAATCCTAAACTAAAATAAATAAATAACCTAAACCTAAACTAAATAAATAAAAATAAAATAAAATAAAACCTAAACTAAACCTAAACTTAAACCTAAAATAAAATAAAATAAAATAAAAAATAAAAACTAAACTAAAATAAAATAAATAAAAATTTAAACTAAATAAAAAAAATTAAATAAACCAAAAGGAAAATAAAATAAAATATAAACTAAATAAAAAACCTAAACCTAAAAAATAATCCTAAAAGTAAAAAATAAAACCAAAACCCTAAACTAAAAAGGAATAAAACCTATAATAAAAAAAATAAAATAAACATAAACCTAAACAAAATAAGCTAATTTAAAATGAATAAAACCTAAACCCTAAACCATAAACTAAACCTAAAAAAAAACCTAAAACTAAACATAAACAAAAATAAACCTAAAAAATAAATAATAAAAAAATAAACCTAAATAAACTAAAATAAAATAAAACCCTAAAAAAAACCTAATAAACCTACACCTAAACCTAAAAATAAAAGAAAATAAAAAAATTAAAATAAAACTCAAAATAAATGCTAAACTAAAAAACCTTAATAAAATAAAAACTAAATATAAATAAAAATAAAATAAACCTAAAATAAAATAAAATAAAAACTAAATAAAAACTTAAACCTAAAAAATAAATGTAAAAATAAAACCTAAAAATGAATAAAAAATAAAACCTAAACCAAAAACTAAAAAAAACTAAACCTAAATAACAAAATAAAAACATAAACCTAAATTAAAATAAACAAAACAAAAAATAAATAAACCAACTAAATAAACCTAAACATAAACTCTAAACTAAACCCAAACCTAACTAAACCTAAACCTAAACTAAACCCTAAACCTAAAAAACTAAACCTAAAAACCTAAACTAAACCTAACTAAAACTAAAAAACCAACTAAACCTAAACCTAAACCATAAACTATAAAACCCTAAACCTAAACTAATAAACCTAAACTATAAACTAAAAAAAAAACTTAAACCCTAAAACCTAAACCTAATCCTAAACTAAAATAAAACCTAAAAAATAAAGTAAATAAATAAACCTAAACTTAAATAAAATAAAACCAAACTAAACCTAACCCTAAACCTAAACCTAATCCTAAAAAAAATAAAATAAAATAAAAAGTAAAATAAAATATATAAAAAACAAAATTAAACTAAAAATAAAATAAACTTAAAATAAAAAACCTAAATAAATAAAACCCAAAACATAAAATAAAATAAATAAACCTAAAAAAATAAAATAAAATAAAACTAAATAAAAACCTAAACCTAAAATAAACCTAAACCTAAACCTAAACTAAAAAAAAAAAAATAAACCTAAAATAAAATAAATAAACTAAACTAAAATAAGTAAAACCTAAACATAACCTAAGATAAAATAAACCTAAACATAAACCTAAACTAAATAAAATAAATTACAAAAATAAACCTAAACCTAAACTAAAATGCTAAACATAAACCAAAAATAAAACCTAAAAAACCTAAACCTAAAATAAAAAATATAACTAAATTTAACAAATAAAATAAAAATAAACTAGACTAAAATAAACATAAGCATAAACCTAAACCTAAAAAAACCTAAACAAAAAAAAAATAAAAAAAATACAAAATAAAAAAAAACAAAACTAAAAATAAAAAATAAACCTAAATAAAGATATATAAAAAATAAACCTTAAAGTAAATAAACCTAAACCTACCACTACTAATTTTAAAAAAAATCCCTAAACCTAAACCCTAAACCCTAAACCTAAACACTAAAACCTAAACCCTAAACCTAAACCCTAAAACTAACCTAAACCTAACCTAAACCTAAACTAAAAAAACTAACCCAAAACTAACCCTAAACCTAAACTAAACCATAAATAAACCTAAAACTATAAACTAAACCTAAACCTAAACCTAAAATAAACTAAAACCTAAACCTAAATAAACTAAAATCAAAATCTAAACCTAAAAACCAAATAAATAAACTAAAAAAATAAAATAAACCAAAACCTAAACTAAATAAACCTAAACCAAAAATATAAATAAAAACCTAAACATAAATCTAAACCTAAAAACTAAAAAAAAAAAACTAAACTTAAACCTAAACTAAACTAAATAAAGAAAAATAAAATTACAAACCTAAACCTAAATAAATAAACTAAATAAAAAAATTAAATTAAATTAAATTAATAAATTAAATAAAACCTAAACCTAAACCTAAACTAAACTAAATAAACCAAAATAAACCTAAACCTAAAACCTAAACCTAAACCTAAACCTAAACTAAATTAAAACTAAAATTAAAATTAAACATAAAACCTAAACCTAAACTAAACCTAATAAAACCTAAAAACCTAAAATAAACCTAAAACCTAAACCTAAACTCTATAAATAAAATAAATAAATAATAAACCTAAACCTAACACTAAACCTAAACCATAAATCTAAACCTAAACCTAAACCTAAACCTTAACCTACATAAACCTAAACCCAAAAATCTAAACCTAAACTAAATTAACTAAATTAAAAACCTAAACCTAAACAATAAAAATAAAATATAAACCAAAACCTAAACCTAAACCTAAACTAAAATAAATAAAATATACCAAAAATATAAAAATAAAAAATAAAAACTAAAATAAATTAATAAAATAAACCTAATCCTAAACTAAACCTAAAACTAAACCAAAACACCTAAACCTAAACATAAACTAAATTAAATAAATAAAATAAATAAAACCTAAACCTAAACCTAAATAAAACTAAAATTAAACCTAAATATAATAATAAAACCTAAATGTAAACTAAATAAACAAAAAAAATAACCTAAACCTAAACTAAATAAAAATAAATAAACCTAAACTAAACCAAAAAAAATAAACCTAAACCTAAAATCCTAAACCTAATAAAATACAAACCTAAACAAACCAAACTAAACCCAAGCTCGGATCTAGGTGGAGGCCGTGGTTATCACAAAGGTCGGGTGGGGATCTAAGGGTGCTGGTGGACATGGATGTGGTGGTCTGAGTAATGGTGGTTATGGAGGCGGGAGGAACCACGGAGGTTATAGCCTTGGTGGTGGCAAAGGAAGAAATCAAAGATATTATGGTGGATCCCGCTACTCGGGAAGCTGGGGTGGTTCCAATGTGAACTTTAGAACTTGAAGAAAAGCTCATCTGATCTGCTGCTTATGGAACTATGTCTTCATAGTAGAGATAATTCTAGTTATCTATGGTTTTTGATTTGCTCTATGCACGCTCATTTTTTATCTATGTCGTCACTAGTGTCTTAAAAACTTGGTGTGTTTGTTGATGAAAGCAAAAAAGAAGAAATGTTGAATCTGAATTTATTCTCTATTAAAAAAACAAAAACCCTAAACCTTAAACAAAAACCTGAACAATAAACCTAAAACCTAAACCCTAAACTGTAAACCTTAAAAACCCTGAAGCCTAAACCCCAAACCCTAAACCATAAAAAAACAAAGCCATAATCCCTAAATGCAAAAACCTAAACCCTAAACCCTAAACCTTAAAAGCCTAAACTCTAAACTCTAAACCCCAAACCCTAAACTATAAAACACTAAACCATAAATCCTAAAAACCAAAACCAAACCCTAAACACTAAACCATAAACCATAAACGATAAACTTTAAACCCCAAACCATAAACCCTAAACCCTAAACCCTAAAAAGCTAAAAACCTAAACCTAAACTTAAACCTAAACCTAAAAAAAAATAAAATAAAAACTAAACTAAAATAAAATAAGTAAAAAACCTAAACTAAACTAAAAAATAAAAAACCTAAATTACATAAAAATTAAACCTAAAATTAAAATAAAATAAACCAAAACTAAAATAAAATGAAAAATAAATAAAAATCTAAATAAAAATAAACCTACATAAAACTAAAAAATAAAATAAACTAAAATAAATAAAATAAACTAAATTAAACTAAACCTATTTTTACTTAATTTTTAAAAAATAAAATTATAAAAAATAAAAAATAAAAAAACCCTAACCCTAATCCTACAACACTAAACACTAAACCCTAAACCCTAAACCCTAAACCATAAACCAAAACCTAAAACTTACAACCCTAAACCCCAAACCCTAAACACTAAACCCTAAACCTTAAACACAAAAAATTTAAAAAATCTAAACCTAAACTAAATAAAACCTAAAAATAAAATAAATACATAAATAACCTAAACCTAAATAAAATAAAAAAAGAAAAAATAATAAAAAACTAAACTAAAACCTAAATATAAATCTAGAAAATAAAATAATATAAAAATTGAAAACTAAACTAAATGAAAATAAATAAAAACCTAAACTAAGCTAAAAAAAAATTAATCCTAAAAATAAAAATCCTAAATAAAATAAAAACAAAACATAAATAAAAATAAAATAAGCCTAAAATAAAATAAAAAAACCTAAAATAAATAAAATAAAATAAACCTAAACCCAAATTGAAATAAACTAAAATAAAATAAATAAAATCTAAACCTAAAATAAATGAAGCATTCCTAAACTAAATAAAATATAATAAACTAAAAATAAACCTAAACCTAAACTAAAAAATAAAACCAAAAAATAAACCTAAAATAAAAACTTAAACTTAAACCTAAAAAAATGAAATAAAACCTAAACCAAAAAAAATAAATTAAATAAATAAACTAAACTAAAATAAATAAACTAGACTAAGTAAAATAAAAATAAACCCAAGAATAAAATAAAATAAAATAAAAAACCTAAGCTAAATAAAAAATAAAAATAAATCTAAGAATAAAAAACCTAAATAAAATAAAAACTAAACATAAAATAAAAATAATATAAACATAAATAAACCTAAAATAAAATAAAATAAAAATTAGATAAAAATGTAAACTTAAAAATAAACCTAAAATGAAACCTAAAAACAAACCTAATCCTAAATAAAATAAATAAAATAAAATAAAATAAAAACCTAAACTAAAACCTAAGCCTAAACTTAAACCGAAAGCTAAAAATAAAATAGAATAAAAAATAAAAACTAAAATAAAATAAAATAAATAAAAACCTAAACTAAACTAAAAAGAAATAAACCTAAAAATAAAAGAATAAATAAAATAAAAATTAAACCTAAATAAAAATAATAAAAATAAAAAAACTAAAATAAATAAAAAATAAACTAAATAAACCAAAACTATTGGTTTTCTTAACTTTTTTTAAAAAAAAACTCTAAACTATAAATCCTAAACCCTAAACCATAAACCTAACCTAAAGTAACCAATTAAATTAAAAAAATAATCCTAAACCCTAAAACTAATAAACCTAAACCTAAACATAAACCACAAGAATGGGCAGAACCTTGATGGCAGGAACATCACCAACCGTCACCCGATACACGGAGGGAAGGTGGGGGCTATTATTGGTGGTGGGGGATCTAGAGGTGCTAGTGGATATGGAGGTAGTCATCGGAGCAGTGGTGGGGGTGTAGGGAGAGATCGGGGATATGATGGTGGATCCCGCTACTCGAGAGGACAGGGTGGGTCTGATGGGAACTGGAAAAGTTGAAGAATAGCTGATTAGATCTGTTGCTTTTGGAACTAAAAACCCAAAATCTTAAATTAAAACCTTAACCCTAAACCCAAAATGTAAATGCTAAACCCTAAAAACTAAACCCTAAACCCTAAAAACCTAAACACCTAAGCCTAAACTAAATAAAACTTAAAAATAAAATAAATAATAAAACTTAGACCTAAATAAAATGAAATAAACACCTAAACTAAAACCTAAACCTAAACCTAAAAAAAAAATAAAATAAACTAATAATAATAAACTATAATAAAATATATAAAACCCAAACTAAACTAAAAAAATAAGCAGATTAAAAAACCTAAATAAAATAAAACTAAATGTAAAATAAAAATAAAGTAAAATTAAAACCTAAACCTAAAAAATAAACCTTAAAATAAAACCTAAATCTTAAACTAAATAAAAATAAAACCAAAATAAATATAAAATAAATAATATAAAATAAACCTAAACCTAAACTAAAATACACTAAACTAAAATAAATAAAACCTAAACCTAAACCTAAACTAAATAAAATAAAATAAACTAAACTATAAATAAAACTAAAAATAAACCTAAAATAAAAACCTCAAACCTAAACCTAAAAAAATAAAATAAAAACCTAAACCTAAACCTAAAAATAAAAAATAAAACCTAAATCTAAATAGTAAAATAAAATTAAAACTCAAAAAAAAAATTAAACCTAAACTTAAACCTAAACCTAAAAAATAAACTAAATTAAAAAACCCAAACTAAAATAAATAAACCTAAAATAAATAAACTAAATTAAATAAAAATAAAAAATAAACCTAAATAAAAAAAATAAAATGAAGTGAAATAATTAAAAAATAAACTAAATAAAATAAATAAACCTAAACCTACAAGTTTACATATTTATTTATTTATTTTTAAAAAAAATCATAAACCTTAAATCCTAAAACTTAAACCCTAATGCCTCAACCTACAACCATAAACCCCAAACTTAAACCCTAAAAAACCCTAAACCCTAAACCCTTAACCCTAACTCTAAACCCTAAACTCTAAAGCATAAATCCAAAAACCCTAAACCTTAAAACCTAAACCATAAACCCTAAACCCTAAATCCTAACCCTAAACCCCAAACCTTAAATTTAAACATAAAGTAACTAAATAAATTAAAAATAAACCAAAACCCTTAAACCTAATAAACCTAAACATGAACCCTAAGAATGGTATCTCCTTCTTGTGGAGGTCTAGATTATTTCTGGTTGGTACTACTGAGCTTTGGTTTCTCTCTGGTTTTGGTGGCTCTCCTCTTGTTATCTCTGTGTTGGTTTTAGGATGGCCTGGTGATCAAGTGTGCTTAGAGCTTGTTTGTTTGCCTTTTCCCTAGCCTCCTTTTTTTTTTTGTGAGGGTTTATTAGTTGTGGTTGCTTGATGGTTGCTTGATGGTTGTATTTTCTAGATTTTTGCTTCCATTTTTTGGCTATATGTTATCGTGATTATTGGTTGAGCCTGGACGTGGGCTTTATTTCTTTCTGGGCTGAGTTACACTCTCTAGAGCTGCTATCTCCCATCTAGTTTTCATTCCCCTTTCTTTTGGTTTCTTTTAAGTTTTTTTATGTTGTGTTCCTATTGGTTGGATGGCCCATTAGTTTATCATTTTCTTTGCTATGGGATGAACTTGTATGTGGTGATGGCTATTTTTTGCTCTATTATTTATGTTGATTCCTACTACTATGGTTGGTGGGTGGCCTTCTATAACCGTGTTGGTTGGTGGTCTATAGAAATTTTGTTTTTTACTTTGGTCTTTATTTGTTTAGTGGCTTTGATGGTGGTTATTTCTTACATTGTTTGGTTGGTTTCCTGGTTTTATGGATGTTTTGTTGGTTAGGTGCCTATTTAATCTTGATGATAGATATAGTTGAACTTAGCTAGCTTTTGTTAGCTTGGTTTAATCGAGGAAAGTTGATGATGATGGGATGTTTCCTATTATCTTGGAACCATATGTGATTGTAACCTTCTTCTAAAGCTTGGATGCTCACATATCCCTATTGCCCTTAAGATGATTGTAAACCTACGAGCCTATCTAAGATTTTATCATTTTGTTTCTTTTGTGTACTTAGCTTGTCCTTATTTCTAGATGCTTATTTCTATCTTAAGTTCTTTGCATGTTTGTGGCAAGTTTTGGGGTTGTAGGTGGTTTGTGCATCTCTCAAAAGATTTCGTGATAGATTTTATGCCCCTTCTTGAATATTGTGTTGTTTCTTTCTTAGCTTTTGTCTTTTCTTTCTTTTGCTTTTCTTGTAATAAGAGAAAATATGATGGTGGATCACGCTACTAAAGTCCTGGTGGTTTTGATAATTGGAGAATAAAAAGATAAACCGATGTAAACTTATAACTGTTCTATAAAAAACCCAATTATCTAGGGTTTTGATTTACTATGCATACTCATTTTTTATCTATGTCGCCGCTATGTCTTAAAAAATTTGGTGTGTTACTTGGTTGATAATTCAAAAAAGAAGATATGTTGAATCTGAATTTGTTCCCGTTAAAAAAAAAATAAAACCCTAAACACTAACTAAAACCTAAACCTAACTAAAACCTAAACCATAAACCTTAAACCCTAAACCCTAAAACACTACACTAAACCCTAAACCCTAAACTCTAAAATCCTAAACCCTAAACCCTAAACCCTAAAACCTAAGCTATAAACCTAAACCCTAAACCTAAACCCTAAAAATAAAAAAAAAAACCTTAACCCTAAACCTTACACCAATGCCCTAAACCCTAAACTAACCCTAACCTATAAATAAAAACCTAAACCCTAAATAAAACATAAAATAAAATAATAAAAAAATAACTTAAACCAAATAAAATAAAAATAAAAATAAATAAATACATAAATAAAACCTAAACCTAAACCTAAAAAAAAAAATAAAAAATAAATAAAAATAAAAAAAACTAAACTAAAATAAATAAAAAACCTAAACTAAACTAAAACTAAAAACTTAAATAAAATAAAGAAAACAAAACCTAAAACAAAAAATAAAGTAAAACAAAATAAAAACCTAAACCTAAAAAATAAACCTAAAAATAAATAAATAATAAAACCTAAATCCTAAACTAGGAAAGAAAACCTAAACCTAAAATAAAAAAAATAAACTTAAACCTAAAATAAAATAAACTTAACTAAAATAAATAATACACCTAAACCAAAATAAACTAAACCCAAACTTAAACCTAAACTAAATAAATTAAAATAAACTAAAAATAAACCTAAAACTAAACTAAAAAATAAAACATATAAATAAATCTAAAATAAAAACATAAAACCTAAACATAAAAAAATAAAATAAAAACCTAAAACTAAACATAAAAATAAAAAACAAAACCAAAACCTAAAAAATAATATGATAATAAAACTAGAATAAAATATAATTCTAAACTTAAACCTAAAATATAAACTAAAATAAAAATCCTAAACTAAAATAATAAACTAAACTAAATAAAATAAAAATAAACCTAAAAAAATAAAATAAAATAAACTAAAGAAATATTAAACTAAATAAACCTAAACATACTATTTTACATAATTTAAAAATAATAAAATAATGAAAAAAAACCTAACCTAAACCCTTAACCCTAAACTAACAACCCTAAACCCTAAACCCTAAATGCTAAACATAAATCATAAAACCTAAACCCTAAAACCTAAAACCATAAAAAACCCTAAATCCTAAACCCAAAACCTTAAACTTTAAAACCCAATCTAAACCTAAACCTAAACTAACACCTAAACCCTAAACCCTAAACTAAACCCTAAACCTAAACCCTAAACCCTAAACCATAAACCCTAAACCCTAAACCCTAAACCCTAAACCCTAAAATAAAACCTAAATAAAATAAAATAAAATAAACTAAAACCTAAAAAACTAACCTAAACCTAAACCTAAACCTAAAATTAAAATAAAATAGAAAAAAAAACTAAATTAAAATAAAATAAATAAGAACCTAAAGTTTTAAAAAAACTTAAATAAAATAAAAACTAAACTTAAAATAAAAATAAATAAACTTTAGGTAAAATAAAACAAAAACTAAACAAAAACCTAAACCTAAAAAATAAACCTAAAAATAAATAAAAAAGCACATAAACCCTAAATTAAAAAAGTAAACCTAAAATAAAAATAAAATAAACAAAATAAAATAAATCTAAACCTAAACTAAAATAAACTAAACTAAAATAAATAAAACTTAAACCTAAACCTAAAATAAACAAAACTTAAACCTACACCTAAACTAAATAAAATAAAACAAACTAAATTAAACTGCAAACTTAAAAATAAAACCTAAAAAATAGACATAAAATAACAACCTAAAACCTAAATCTAAACCTAATAAAAAATTTAAAACCTAAACCTAAAAAATAAAATAGAAATAAAACTAAACTAAAAGATAAACCTAAACCTAAAAAAAACTAAAAAAAACCTAAACTAAAATAATAAACCTAATATAAATAAACAAAATAAAATAAAATTAAAATAAAACCTAAATAAAAATGAAAAATAAAATAAACTTAAATAAATAGAAAATAAACTAAATAAACCTAAACCTAAACTAAAATAAATTAAAATAAAATATAAAAATCCTAAAACTAAACCAAACTCTAAACCCTAAACCTAAGCTAAAAAACCTAAACCTAAAACCAAACTAAACCTATACCTAAACTATAAACTAAATAACCAAACCTAAACTAAACATTAAAAAAAACCTAAACTAAACCTAAAACCTAAACCTAAACCTAAACTAAAACCCTAAAACTTAAAATAAACCTAAAATCTAAAAAACTAAACCCTAAATAATAAACTAAACCTAAAATAAACTAAACTAAAACCTAAAATAAACTAAACTAAATAAATAAACTAAAAACCTAAACTAAACCTAAAATAAACCTAAAATATAAATAATAAACCTAAACTAAACCTAAAATAAACCTAAAATAAACCTAAACCTTAAACCTAAAAAAACCCTAAAACTTAAACCCTATCCCTAAACCTAAACTAAAAGAATAAATAAAACTAAACTAAATAAATAAAACCTAAACCCTAAACCTAAACCTAAACCTAAACTATAAAAATAAATTAAAAAAGAAACATAAACTAAACCTAATAAACCTAAATAAACCTAAATAAGAATAAATAAAAAAACATCCCCATAACTAAACTGGTTGTTGAGGTAAAATAAACAAAATTAAAAGATATCTAACTTGGTGGATAAAAGTGGTTATCAAAGTGATGAAGCTAAAATGAAAAAAATGGAGGATAAAATCCCATAATCAAACTAAACCTAACAAAATAAATGACCAACCTCTAAACTACCTAAAAGAAAATTCTAAATTATCTAATTTTCTATGCATGCCTATCTATGTTACTCATAAAAACTTATGGTGTTACTTCTATAAATTTAAAAGAAATATTTAATTTGAATTTGTTCTCTTAAAAAAAAAAATAACCAAAACCCTAAACCCTAAACCAAAACCTAAACCTAAACTTGAATCTAAACCTAAACCTAAACCAAAACTTAAACTCTAAAAAAACCCCAAACCTTCAACCCTAAACTCTAAACCATAAACCCCTAAACTTAAACCTAAACCCAAAACCATAAACCCTAAACCTAACCTATAAACCCTAAAAGCTAAAATGTAAACCTAAACTAAATAAAACTAAAATTAAATAAATAAAAAAACCTAACTAAAAAATAAATAAATAAAATAAAATAACATAAAACCTAATATAAACCTAAACCAAAAGAAAATTAAATAAAAATGAAAACATAACTAAAATAAAATAAACAAAACCTAAACTAAACTAAAAAAAATAAAAAACCTAAGTAAAATAAAAATATACCAAAAATAAAAATAAAATAAAATAAAAACTAAATAAACACATAAACCTAGAAAATAAACCTAAAAATTAATAGAAAAATTAAACTTAAACCCTAAACTAAAAAAACATAAACCTTTAATAAAATAATAAAACTAAACCTAAACTAAAATAAATGAAACTAAAATAAATAAATTTAAACTGAAAATAAACTAAACCTAAACCTAAACCTAAACAAAGAAAAGAAACTAAAAATAAACCCTAACCCTAAGGTAAAAAAATAAAACCAAAATGAACCTAAAATCTCAACTTAAAAAATAAAATAAACCTATACCTAAACCTAAAAATAAAATAAAAAATAAACTAAACTAAAAAATAAACCTAAACCTGAACCTAAACCTAAAAAAACCTAATCTAAAATAAATAAACTTAAAATAAATTAATTAAACTAAATAAAAGTAAAATTGAACCTAAATAAAAATAAAAAAAATAAAAAAACTAAAATAAATAAAAAAATAAACTAAATAAACTTAAACCTAATTTATTTAATTAAAATAAATAAATAAAACCCAAAATAAACCCTAAACTTAAACCCTAAACTCTAAACTCAAAACCCTAAACCCCTAAACTTAAACCCTAAACTTAAAACCCTAAATCCTAACCTAAACCCTAAACCCAAACCCAAACATTAAACCCTAAACTAACTTAACCTAACCTAACTTAAACTAAATCATGAAACCCAAAACTCTAGAGTATAAACACTAAACCTTAAACCTAAACCTAAAACCTAAACCTAAACCTAAACACTAAAACCTAATCCCAAAATCAAATTAAAAAAACTAAACCCAAAACCCTAAACCTAAGCTAAACCCCTAACCCTAAATCATAAACCCAAAACCTAAACCTAAACCCTAAACCCTAAACACTAAACCCTAACCCTAAACCCTAAACCCTAAATTGTAATCCCTAAACCTAAACCAAAAGAAACTAAATAAATAAAAAATAAACCTAAACCCTAAAACCTAAACTTAAGGCTAAACCTTAATGGGAAAACTTGATATGAACATGAAAAAAAAATTTTATGGAGGCAAAGATTAATGGTTATCTTAATCACCTAAAGGTGGTGGTAGTGGTGGTTATGGAGTTAAATGAAATTACATCCTGGTCCTCTAACTATGATGGCAAATCCTACTAAATATTCCTAAAACTTAAACAAAATATAAACCACTAAATGTCTTAAGAGAAATAAATCTCTGATTTTCTTTAAACTCATTTTTATAACATATCTTAAATATTTCCTATATAAAATCAAAAAAGAAATGTTACCTAAATTTATTCTTTATTTAAAAAAAACCTTAAACCCTAAACTAAATAAAACCCTAAACCCTAAACCTAAAAAAAAACCTAAACCTAAAACCCTAAAAAAAACCCAAAAAAACTAAAAACCTAAAATCCAAACTAAACATTTTAAACTCAAATCAAACTTAACAAACTTTAAATTAGCTTTCAGTCCTTTCATTTAAATTCTGCTCATCCTGTCTTTAAAAATTTTGTCTTTAAATTTAAACTTAAAATCCCTAAATTAAACCCAAACCCAAATCAAACCCAAACAAACTAAACCCCTTTAATCATAAATTCTAAATTTAAATTTAAATCTTAAATCTAAATTTAAATTAAATTTAAATCAAATTATCTAAAATTAAATCTTAACAAAATTCAAATTTTAAATTACCAATCTAAAAAATTTTAAATTTAAATTTAAATGCAAACTAAAGAAAATTTAAATTCTACCTAAAATCCTAAAATAAAAAAAAAAACCTAAAAAACCTAAACCTAACACTAAGTAAATATCAAAAAACTACTTCAAAAAAAAAAGGAATTTTTTAATGTTCCTAATAAGCCTATTTTACCTCTTATTTCTTCTGTGCAATTGAAGGCTTCTAATGTGAACAATAATAGTTTTTCTAAACTTTTGGATGGCGATTATGTTTCCTCTAATTCAATCTCATATCCTTGCTTTGATTGATGAAAATGAAGCTTTGATTGAGAATATAAATGAGGGTATTAATGTTATGCATCATTCAAATTCAATGCGAATATGGCTTTAATACCTCATGATAATCAAGTTGAAAAGAAAAATTCTATTTTCTAGATTTAGGATGATTTAAAGTCTCATCTTGATTTGGCTTTGTCTAATAATTTGGACCATGAAGAGGAAGGGCTTGGTGTTCACACTTGCCTCTAAATAAATATTTTTCTCCTCTCTTATTATTCTTGATGATCATTTGGCTTTAATAAATTCTAATGTCTTGGAAGAAGGAGAACTCATTTCTAATCATGCAGTTTCTCCTAAATCTATGACTAATGTTGTTAAATCCTTCTTAGATGATGATTATATGGCAAAAGAAAATGGTTTCCAAACTTATCATGCTAAAAAAAGAAAAAATGTTAAAAATTTCCCTCCTAAACTGCCACAAAACACTAGATCGACTACCTCCCTCTCCTCTAACCTTTTCTTAACCCCTTTTTTTTTTTTATGTTTAATTTTATTATTTAGAATGTTAGAGGGATTGATACCCTCTCTATTCCTAATTGTATTAGAAATCTTTATCGTATACATAATATTTCTTTAATTATTTTTTCTGGAGCCTCTTATTCATGCTAACAAAATTAACCATGTTGTTAAAATGATCGATTTCAATAAATTTTTCCCTAATGTCAGTAATAAGATTTGGTGTTTTTGGAATAACTTTATAGAGGTTTCTATTCTTGATGATTTTCAACAAGTTGTCAATTGCTCAAATCTCTTATGGTGATCATTGTGTTTTGGGCTTAGATCTAGTAGAAATCTTCTTTGGGATAATTTGAGGAATTTTACTACAACGTCAATAAACCTTGGTTTGTTGGTGGTGATTTCAACACTATTTTATTCACTTCAAACAAAGTGGTGGTTGCTCCCTAATATTCATTCCATGGAAGAATTTTCTAATATGATCCTTGATTATAATTTGATTGATATTGGTTTTAAAGGTTTAATTATACCTGGCAAAAATTTAGACTTAGATAAAGGATTTTTAGTACTCATTCAATTACTCAATGACATATTACTTCTGTCGATCATTTAAGTAGAACCTTGTCTGATAATGCTCCTCTTTTGGTTTCTATTCAAGATAATTTTAATAGATTAAAAAATTTCTCTCCTTTTAGATTTCAGAACATGTGGATTCAACATACTAATTTTTTAATGTTGTGGCTAACAATTGGAAAGCTCCTTTATATCCTGATAATTTGATTATGGTGATGAATAGACTTTGGTTTAAGCTTAAAATGGATAAGCAAAATTTGGGTTGATGGAACAAGCATTATTTTAAAAACCTTTTTCCTAATATCAAAGATATGGAAAAAATGGTTTGTGATCCTGAGGTCTCTATTATGTCAGATCCTTCTAAGATTAAGGACTTGACTGAGGTAAAAGATAAACTTATTAATTTTCAAAACATGGAAGAGACTTATCGGCATCAAAAAGCTGCTAGTAAACATATTGTGGATGGTGATAGGAACACTAGGTATTTCCATGCTTTAGTTAATAAAAAGAGATATTTAAATAGTATTCAAAAAATTAAAGCTGACAATGGAGAATGGATTATGGAGAATAATGGTATTAAGAATTTAGTTATTAAATACTTTAGAAATATGCTTAATAAGAGTTGCTCTTATGAAGTTATTTCTAAATCACACCTGATTCCTTCTATTATTACCTATGATGACAATGATTTGCTTACTATTATGCCTAATGAAGTTAAAATGTTTAATGTTCTTAATATGAACATAGATCGTTGTTGGTCCTGAGGGTTTCACTACTCAATTTTTCAAAATTGTTGGTTTATTATTAAAAGTGATTTGATTGAGGTTGGGGTTGATTTTTTTAATGGTAATTCTTTTGGAGTGATTTTAGACTTATTAGTATTTGCACCTTCTTCAATAAGTTTCCAAAATTCTTGCCAACATGCTTAGTCCTTTACTTCATAAGATTCTCTCTCAACCAAACTGGTTTTGTTAGAGGTAGATCTATTTCTGATAACATTTTACTTGCACATGAATTAATTCATGACTTAGATGCTAAGACTAGAGGTGGAAACTTTCTTTTCAAATTAGATATTACCAAAGCTTTTGATAATATCTCTTGTGATTTCATTTTCCATATTCTTAATTTATTTGGGTTTTCTTATAAATTTACTTTTCTTATTAATAATTGTATTAATAATGTCTAGTTTTCTATTTTTCTTAATGGGGAAGTTTTGGGATTCTTTCCTTATTCCCATGGCTTAAGATAAGTGGATTCTTTATCTCTTACTTTATTTATTATTGTTGTTGAGTACTTATCTAGGAGTATCAATGAGTTATTTTTAAACAATCCTAGTATGTACTACAGAACTCTTGGTGGTCTTTCTGTTTCCCACTTAAGCTTTGTAGATGAATTCATTATTTTTTGCAATGCTTATATTCAACATATCAAGAACCTCGAGATTTTTTTAAATAAATATGGTAGAGAAAGTGGTCATTCTATCAATGATAACAAAATATATTTTATTATCTCTTCAAGTATCTATAATAA
This sequence comes from Cymbidium sinense, assembly GCA_021442155.1. Classification (NCBI taxonomy): domain Eukaryota; kingdom Viridiplantae; phylum Streptophyta; class Magnoliopsida; order Asparagales; family Orchidaceae; genus Cymbidium; species Cymbidium sinense. The sequence continues at coordinate 371,393 of JAKCPB010000070.1, forward strand.
TAAGATCAATCAAATCCATCATATCACTAATTTTAAACATCCACACTTACATCTTAAGTACTTGCATGTTCCTCTCAATGTTCAAAATGATATCATCTTTCTTGATGAGTTAATTCAAAAAATTTTAAATAATAATTTTTATTAGGAATTTCATTTACATTCATTTGGTGGTAGGCTCACTATTCTTAAAAGCACTCTCAATTATATGCCCTTTTAGTTGATTCAAACTATTATTCCCACTAATTCTACTCTTATCAAAATTGATCGCTTGTTTAATAATTTTTTTGGGGATCCAATAATTCTATTAAAAGAATGCATTGGACATCCTAGCATAAATGTTGTGGTCCTTTGGGTGAAGGTGGTCTTGGTTGCGAACCTATTCATGAAGCTATGTCTGCCTTCTCTCATATGCTCGAGTGGAATTTTAGAAAGAATGATAGCCTTTAGGCTAATTTTATGATGGAAAAATATTGCTAAGGTAAACACCCTCTTATCTATGCTTATAAAGTTGTTGATTCTCCAGTTTGGAAAACTCTTTGCTCCATTAAATGGGTTGTTGAATCCTTAATATCTTAGGGTATTCACTCAAGACAATTGGATTAGAAATGGCTCTATTGACTCCCTTTTATCTATACACTCTATGCTACTATCAAAGTTAACTCTTTAGGCTTAATAACAATAAGAATGTAAACAAACTTGAGAACTACATTCTATTTCTATTTTTGACAAGTTCTGCAACATCGCTATCTTTTCTAATAAACCTGATCAAATTCTTTCCAAGCTCTCTTACAATGGCGATTTGATTCTTAAAGAGGTTTGGAATTTTATTAATAATAAAAAAAACACCTCTAATGTTTTCATTAAACTATGGAACAATATCATTCCCATTTCTTATGTTGTTTTAGCTTGGAGGATTTTTAATAACTTCATTCTTGTAGATTCATTGCTCTGGATTAAAGGGTTTTATTTACCTTCCAAGTGCTATTGTTGCTTTCATATTGAAAATGTTAATCATGTTTTTGTCAATGTTGTTATTGCTTCCAAACCTTGGATATGGTATGACGATTTATTTAACACTAATTATTTTCATGGCTCTCTTTAGTTACATCAACTTCTTGAAGTTTGTTTCCATAAAACTATGAAAGGTCATATGAATGTTTTAATTGCTATTACCCTTATTTCGTTCATTTGGATGGATAGAAATGATGCTAAATATCAAGGCATCCCTATGAACCATAGAAGGATCCTTGTTAGAACTAAGGAAAAAAATCCATGCCCTTTTAATGCAAATTTAATTAGTAATCTTCATTTTAGAGGTTATAAATTTGTGGCTAAAAAATTGGGTATGACTTTGCATGATGACCCTTCCTACAAGAGTATTAGGATTATACATTGGATTAAGCCTAAAGAAAATTTTATAAAGATTCTGTTTCCTCAAACAAATATGGTTGTGGTGGAATTCTTCGGGATTCTAAAGGTACTGTGATTTCTGCTTTTGTCTACCCCCTCAAAGCTTGTTCTATTATTTATGTTGAGCTCATGGTTGTTAATAAAGCTATTGATATTTGTTTTAAAAAAGGCCTTTTAAATATTTGGATTGAAGTTGATGCTCTTCTTTTACTTGATATGCTCAATACTAATAAAATGGGGAATGTTAACTTATTTTATCTTCTTAATCACACTAAAAAGCATCTTTCTCATGTTTACTGCAAAATTTCTCACATTCTTTGTGAAGGTAATGCTTTTGTTGATTTCTTAGCTAATTTGGGATCTAAATTAAATGAGCTCACTTTATTTTATAACCTTAGCTTAAGCATCTAGATGTCCGTCAACTGGATAATACCGGACTTCCATTTTAACTTTCAGCTATTTTGTTTATCATATTATGGTGGTTTTATTCAGTCTATTTTTCATTGTTTTTTGTCATTCCCTCACCAGAATTGGTTTTGCTATTTTCTTTAGGGTCTTGGTTAATCTCACTTATATGAAAGCTACCTTGTTGGTTTTAGTTTATTTCTAAACTTAAATCCCCATCCTCTTTCCTCATTATACTTGACTGAATTTTATTTTCATATGTTATTTTTAATTAGTTTTCATTCTCCAGACTGGTGGCTTTTATTTTTGTGGCTCATGCTATGCTTCTTTGTCACACTAGTAATATTTTAGTAGCCTCCTTAGGTTGTGGTTGTGCTTGATTTTGGCCTACCCTTTATACTAATTGATGTTGCATTTGCCTCTTATTTTTGTTGGCTATTACTTTATTTGAATTGGATTTCTGGCTACTATGGTTGGTTCTACTAGATGCTGCTACTTGCTTCCCATCTGCCTGACTGTTTTGCATGGACATTTTTTCATGGCTGCTTTGTCTCTTCTAGTTTGGCATAATTTTGGGCTTTTGGTGGTTGTTGTTCTCCTTTCTTGGTTTCTCTTGGGGGCTTCTGCTGGTTGGTTTTTCCCTCTACCTTGAGGATTGGACGTAGCATTTTCTAGTTGTTGCCTTCCACTTTTCACTTTTATGGAGACTATCTACTCTATAGGATTTGGAAGGGGCTTTGTTTGCCTCTAGCCTTATTCCTTTCCACGATGATTTGCTGCTCGTGGTTGGATGGTTCTCCTTGACCTTTTCTACCTTGGTTTTTTGTCTAGCTGAGTGACTACCAATTTTGTTTCTTAGTTCTTTTGGAAATCTCCGTGTGGGTTGTGGTTATGCATGCTTGTTTTCCCTTTATTTTATGCTCTTTTAGGTTAACCTCTTATTTTGACGCTCCCTTTACTAAATTGGAACTTATGTTGTTGTGGTCGGTTGTTGGGTGGTAGCTATTGGTCTCTTTAGGATTTGGTTTGTTTTGGTGTTTTCAATTCTTTTTGGTTATTTTCCTAGTTTGGGTTGGTGTTTTCTTTTTATTGGTTGTTTTCTCTATTGATAGGTATGAGGACAGCTATTTTGTGGTTCTTTTTTTAATCCAGACCTAGGTTTCTGTTTACTATAGGAGATGGTTGTCGCTATTTTTTATATATGCATATTGGTTTACTAGCAGCTCCTCGACTAGATTCTGCGTTTGTCAAGGTTGGTTGTGGCTCTCTATCTTGGTGTTTTGATGGTAATTTTGGATACCCTCTTGGTCTCCTTATGGGTTTCTTCTCTCTATTGCTGATTATCTTCTATTATTTTGCTATTTTGGTGGAGGTTTTGCCCTTGATTTGGATTGCTAGTGCTCTAGAAATAGTCATGGGTTATTTATGCCTTTGGGATGGTTTTTTGGGGTTGTGTTTTACCCCTATTCATTCAGCTTCTTTTTGTGTTTGTCTTCCTTTGGTGGTAGCTTTGGTGGAGTTACCGCTTGGTTTTTTTTTTGGCACGATCCTAACTTTTGGGTTGCTAGCTTTATGTGATTGGTCTATTGTGGTTTTGGGGTTATTGGTCTATTTTCTCGCTTATTTGCGAGACCGATCACTATGGACTATTTGCATTAGATGGTTTTTATTATATTAGGTATGTCGGCTATGTTCCTTGATGTTTACTCATATCTTCTCTGGTTGGTAGCATTACATATGATTGTAACCCTTCTCAGGAAGTTTGGATGCTCATATGTATTGTTGCCACTTGAGATGATCTTAACTGAGCCCAAGCCTTCTCTTTCTCAGTTCTCTCTAAATTATTTACCTTATCCTTTTCCCTTGAGCTATGATTATTGCCTTTGTAGTGTTTTGATGAATTCTTTTGCAGGTTGGAACTTTATAGATGGAATGAGCTTTACTCAGTCAACTCAAGTGTTGTTGCTATGTATCTTGGTTATCTTGCTTTCTCAAAGGCATCAAGAGCTGCTTCTAACTAGTCCTTTTACTACTTTCATATTGGTCTTATTTGTGGTTTTTCTCATATGCTTTTTGGTTATTGATTTATTTTTTGTTTTTTGTTTTGATTTCTTTTTCTTTTCTATTGTTTAGATGGTTTTTAGGTTTTATAGTTCTAAAGAGAACTTTGAGCTTTATTAAGGACATTGTATCTTTTCCTTTATGGTAATAAAATCCTAACATTCCCAAATAAACCCTAAAACCTCCCTAAACCATAAACCCTAAACCCTAAACTCCTCCTAAACCTAAAGTAAATAAAACCTAAAAATAAAATAAAAAACCTAAACCTAAATAAAATAAAACCATCCTAAACCTAAAGTAAATAAAACCTAAAATAAAATAAATAAGAAAGCCAAACCTAAATAAAATATTAAAATTAAATAAAATCCTAAATTATAACCAAGAACTGAACCTAAAATAAAATAAAATAAATAAATAAAATAAACTTAAATTAAATAAATAAAACCTAAATTAAATAAAATTAATATAAACCATGAATAAAAAAAGCTAAATAAAATAAAACTAAATGTAAAATAAAAGTAAAATAAACTGCAAAATAAAATAAAATTAAATAAAACCTAAACCTAAAAAATAAACCTAAAATAAAACATAAAATAGATAATAAAACCCAAACCTAAAACTAAAATAAGAACTCAACCTAAAAAAAAAATAAAATAAATAAAATAAAATAAATAAAACCTAACCTAAACCTAAATAAAAAAATAAACCTAAACTTAAACCTAAACTAAAAAATAAAATTAACTAAAATAAACCTAAACCAAACTAAAAAAATAAAACCTAAAATAAACCAAAAAAAATAAAAGCCTAAATAAATAAACCCAAATAAAAGCTAAAACCTAAACCTAAACTAAATAAAACCAAAATATAAAATAAATAAAAAAACCTAAACCAAATCAAAATAAAATAAAAACATAAACTAAAACCTAAACCTAAACCTATACTTAAAAAGAAAATAAAGCAAAAAATAAAAAGTCAATTATAATAAAATAGATAAAAAAACTAAACTAAACTAAAAAAATAAAAAACCTATATAAAATAAAAACTAAATCTAAAATAAAAATAAAATAAACCTAAAAAATAATAAAATAAAAAGTAAATAGAAACCTAAATCTAAAAAATAAAACTTAAAAATAAATAAAAAAAAACCTAAACATTAAACTAAAAAAAATATCCTAAACCTAAAATAAAAATAAAATAAACCTAAACCTGAACTAAGATAAACTAAACTAAAATAAATAAAACCTAAACCTAAACCTAAAATAAAGTAAAACCTAAACCTAAACTAAATAAATAAAAATAAACATAAAATAAATAAAACCTATACTAAAAAAATAATGCCTTAAAATAAACCTAAAATTAAAACCTAAACCTAAACCTAAAAAAAATAAAATAAAAAACCTAAACCTAAATCTAAAATAAAAAAAATAAAACTTAAACCTAAAAAATAAAATAAAAATAAAACTAAAAAAATAACATAAACCTAAACCTAACAAAACATAACCTAAAATAAATAATCCTAAATAAAATAAATAAACATAAAGTAAATACCAAACTAAATAAAATTAAAAATAAACATAAATAAAATAAAAAATAAAATAAACTATAATAAATAAATAAAAATAAACCAAATAAATAAAACACTAAATCTAAATCCTAAACCCTAAAAAAACTAATAAACTAAATAAAATAAACAAACTAAACCCTAAACTAAAATAAATAATCCTAAACCCTAAATAAAAGTATAAACCTAAACCTAAACCTAAAAATAAACCTAAACCTAAAATAAAGTATAAATCCAAAACCTAAATCATAAACACTAAACTAAGCCTAAACCCTAAAACAAAACTAAGAAACCTAAACCTAAATAAAATAAATAAAAACCCTAAATAATAAACCTAAAACTAAAATAAAACCCTAAAATAAACCTAAACCTAACCCTAAAGCCTAAACCATAAAAACCTAAAACTTAAACTTAAACTAAATAAAACATAAAAATAAAATAAATATAAATACCTAAACCTAAATAAAATAAAACAAAATAAAGACCTAAACTAAGACCTAAACCTAAACCTAAAAAGAAAATTAAATAAAGAATAAAAATAAACAAAAAATAAAGAAAAACCTAAACTAAACTAAATAAAATAAAATAAACATAATAAAATCCTAATAAATAAAAAACTAAACATAAAATAAAATAAAATAAACCTAAAATAAACTAAATAAAACATAAACCTAAAAACAAACCTAGAAAACCTAAAAAATAAATAAAATAAAATAAACCCTAAACTAAACTAAAAATAAAACTTAAACCTAAAATAAAAATAAACTAAACAAAATAAAATAAACTTAAACCTAAAATAAAATAAAATAAACTAAAAAAAAGTAAACCTAAACATAAACCTAAACTAAATAATAAATAAAGTAAAATAAACCTAAACTTAAACTAAAAAAAAATAAAACCTAAAGCTAAAAAATAAAACTAAAACATAAACCTAAACTAAAATAAAAAAAAATAAACTTAAAAAAAAATAAAATAAAAATAAAACTCAAACTAAATAAACCTAAACTAAACCTAACCCTAAAAAACCTAAAAAATAAATTAAAATAAAAACTAAAATAAAATAAATAAATTAAACTAAAAAAAAAAAATAAAATAAAAATAAAAATAAATAAACTAAAACTAAACCTAAACTAATTTAAAATAATAAAAAAATAAACCCTAAATAAACCCTAAAAAATAAAAATAAACCTAAACTAAACTAAACTAAAATAAACCCTAAACCCTAAAAATAATACTAAATAAACTAAAATAAAACCATAAATAAATAAAATAAATAAAACCTAAACCTAAACTAAACAACTAAATAAATCCTAACCTAAACCTAAAATAAAAATAAACTTCCTAAACTATAAATAAAAATAAACTAAACTAAATAAACCTAAAAAAATAAACTTAAACAAAAAATCATAAACCTAAAACTAAACCTAAACTAAAATAAACTAAAAAATAAACTAAACTAAAATAAACTAAAACCTAAACTAAAAAATAAATAAAATAAATAAAATCTAACTAAATAAATAAAATTAAAACCTAAAAAATAAAAAAAATAATAAATATAAAAAACTAAAATAAATAAATAAAACCTAAAGTAAATAAAAATAATATAAACCTAATAAAAACTTAAATAAAAAAATAAAAATAAAAAATAAAATAAAATAAATAAATACCTAAAAAATAAACCTAAACTAAACCTAACCCTAAACCTAAACCTAAAAAAATAAATTAAAATAGAAAAGCTAAACGAAAATAAATAAATTAAACTAAATAAAAATAAAATATACTAAAATAAAAAATAAACTAACTAAAACTAAACCTACCAGTTTACTTAATTTTAAAATAATAAAAAAATCCTAACCCTTAAACCCTAAACCCTAAACCCTAAAACCTAAACCCTAAATCATAAACCCTAAACCATAAATCCTAAAACTAAACCTAAACCCTAAACCCTAAACCTACAACCCTAACACTACAACCTTAAACCTTAAACCCTAAAAAACCATAAACCCTAAACCCTAAACCCTAAACTTTAAACCAATCCCTAAATCCTAATCCTAACCCTAAACCCTAAACTCTAGAACCCTAAACTATCCCTAAACCATAAACCCTAAACCCAAAAAATTATCAACTCTAAAGCCTAAACCCTAAACCCTAAACCCTAAATTAACCTTAACCTGTTAAACCATAAGCTTTTATAAAGCCTAAATGCTAAACCCTAAACCCTAAACCCAAAAATCATAAACCCTAAAACCCTAAACCTTAAAACCCTAAACCATAAACCCTAAACCCTAAATCCAAAACCCTAAACTTTAAACCCTAAAACCCAAAACCTAAACCAAAAGTAAATAAACCCTTAAAATAAAATAAATAAATAAAATCTTAACCTAAATAAAATAAAATTAAAACCTAAACTAAATCAAAAAACCTAATCCTAAAAATAAAATTAAATAAAAAAACTAAAATTAAATAAATAAATACCTAAACTAAATAAAAAATAATATAAACCTAATAATAAAAAACTTAAATAAAATAAAAACTAAATGAAAATAAAATAAAATAAAAACTAAATAAATACCTAAATTTAAGAAATAAACCTCAAAATAAAAAAAAACCCAAAAGCTAAACTAAAAATAAAAACTAAACCTAAAATAAAAATGAAATAAACAAAAAATCAAAAACCTAAACTAAAATAAAATAATGTTAAACATAAACCTAAAAAAAACTAAACTTAGACCCTCAACTAAATAAAATAAAATAAACAAAAAATAAACCTTAACCTAAACTAAAATAAACTAAACTTAAAAAAGTAAAACCTAAACATAAACCTAAACTAAATAGAATAAATAAAGTAAAAATAAACCTAAACTTAAACTAAAAAATAAAACCTAAAACCTAAAATAAAACCTAAACCTAAAGCTAAAAAAAAAATAAAATTAAAACATAAACCTAAACTTGAAAATAAAAATAAAACCTAAACCAAAAAAAATAAAATAAAAATAAAACTCAACTAACAAATAAACCTAAACTAAACCTAACCCTAAACCTAAACCTAAAAAAATAAATTAAAATAGAAAAGCTAAACGAAAATAAATAAATTGAACTAAATAAAAATAAAATATACTAAAATAAAAAATAAACTAAATAAACTTAAACCTACCAGTTTACTTAATTTTAAAATAATAAAAAAATCCTAACCCTTAAACCCTAAACCCTAAACCCTAAAACCTAAACCCTAAACCATAAACCCTAAACCATAAATCCTAAAACTAAACCTAACCCCTAAACCCTAAACCTACAACCCTAAGACTACAACCCTAAACCTTAAACCCTAAAAAATCATAAACCCTAAACCCTAAACTAACCCTAAACCCTAAACTTAAACTAATCAAATCCTAATCCTAACCTAAACTCCTAAACACTAAAACCCTAAACTATCCTAAACTATAAACCCTAAACCAAAAATTATCAACTCTAAAGCCTAAACCCTAAACCCTAAACCCTAAATTAACCCTTAACCCTAAGCTAACCCTAAACCATAAGCCTTAAGCCCTAAAGCCTAAACACTAAACCCTAAACCCTAAACCCTAAACCCTAAACCCTAAACCCAAAAATCATAAACCCTAAAACCCTAAACCTTAAAACCCTAAACCATAAACCCTAAACCCTAAATCCAAAACCCTAAACTTTAAACCCTAAAACCCAAAAACTTAAACCAAAAGTAAATAAACCCTCAAAATAAAATAAATAAATAAAATCTTAACCTAAATAAAATAAAATTAAAACCTAAACTAAAACAAAAAACCTAATCCTAAAAATAAAATTAAATAAAAAAACTAAAATTAAATAAATTAAAACCTAAACTAAACAAAAAATAATATAAACCTAATAATAAAAAACTTAAATAAAATAAAAACTAAATAAAAAAACTAAAATAAAAACTAAATAAATACTTAAATTTAAGAAATAAACCTAAAAATAAAAAACCCAAACGCTAAACTAAAAATAAAAACTAAACCTAAAATAAAAATTAAATAAACAAAAAAACAAAACCTAAACTAAAATAAAAAAAATGTTAAACATAAACCTAAAAAACTAAACTTAGACCCTCAACTAAATAAAATAAAATAAACTAAAAATAAACTTGAACCTAAACTAAAAAATAAAACCTAAAAAAACATAAAATAAAAGCCTGAAACCTAAACCCTAAACCATAAACCCTAAAAAGCTAGAAACCTAAACCTAAACTAAATAAAACTTAAAAAAATTAAATAAAATAGACATAAACCAAAATAAAATGAAAACATAAAATAAAATAAAAACATAAACTAACACCTAAACGTAAAAAGAAAATTAAAAAAACTAAGCATAAATAAAAACCTAAACAAAACTAAAAAATATGAAAACCTAAATAAAATAAAAACTAAACCTAAAATAAAAAATAAACCTAAAATAAAATAAAAATAAAATAAAAACCTAAACCTAAAAAATTAACCTAAAATTAAAACCTAAAAATAAATAAGAAATAAAACCTCAGCCCTAATCTAAAAAAAAACCCTAAACATAAAATTAAAATAAAATAAAGCTAAACATAAACTAAGATAAACTAAACTAAAATAAATAAAGCTTAAACCTAATCCTCAAATAAACTAAACCAAAACCTAAACCAAAACTAAATAAATTAAATTAAATTAAAATTAACCTAAACCAAACTAAAAGTAATACTTAAAATAAATGTAAATAAAAAACTTAAAACCCGAACCAAAAAAATAAATAAAATAAAATAAACCTAAACCTAAACCTAAACCAAAATAAAAAAATAAAATAAAACTAAACTAAAATAGAATAAATAAACCTAAACAAAACTAAAATATATAATAAACCATAAAATAAAACCTAAATAGAATAAAAACTAAATGAAAAATAAAAAATAAACCTAAAATAAAATAAAATAAAAACTAAATAAAAACCTCAACCTAAAAAATAAACATAAAAATAAATAAAAAATAAAACCTAAACCCTAAACTAAAAAATAAACACCTAAACATAAAATAAACAAAAAACCTAACCTAAACTCAAATAAACAAAATAAAAATAAATAAAACTTAAACCTAAACTAAGAAATAAAACCTAAAAATAAACCTAAAGTAAAAACCCTAAAACCTAAACCAAATCTAAAATAAATAAACCAAACTAAATAAAATAAAATAAACTAAAATAAATAAATAAACTAAATAATCTTAAACCTACCGGTTTACTTATTTTTTTAAGGAAAAAAACACATAAACTCTAAACCCTAAATCCTAAACTCTAAACCCTAAACCCTAAAACTAGCCCTAAACCCTAAACTTAAAATTCTAAACCATAAACCCTAAACCCTAAACCCTAACCTAAAAACCCTAAACCCTAAACCCTAAAAACCATAAATCCTAAAGATTAATCCCTAAACCCTAAACCCTAAACCCTAAGCCCTAAACTAATCCAAAACCCTAAGCAAACGCTAAACCCTAAGACCCTAAACCTTAAATCCTAAACACTAAACCATAAACCCTAAACCTTGAACCCTAAACCCTAACCCTAAATCCTAAACCCTAAAATTCTAAACACTATAACCCTAAACCATATACCCTAAACCTTAAAAACTTATAAACCTAAACCTAAACTAAATAAAACCTAAAAATTAAATAAATTAAAAAATGTAAACATAAATAAAATAATAAAATTTAACTTAAATTAGAACCTAAACTAAAACTAAACCTAAGCATAAAAATAAAACAAAATAAAAATAAACTAAAATAAAATAAAGAAAAACTAAATAAAAACCTAAACCTAAAAAATAAACCTAATATAAATAAAAAATAAACCTCAACCCTAAACTAAAAAAAAACTTAACCTAAAATAAAAATAAAATAAACTAAATAAAATAATCCTAAACCTAAACATGAACTGAACTAAACCTAAACCTAAACCTAAACCTAAACTAAATAAAATAAAATAAATTAAAAATAAACCTAAACTTAAACTAAAAAAATAAAACCTAAAAATAAACCTAAAATAAAAATAAACCTAACCTAACAAAATAAAATAAAAAAACTATAAAATAAACCTAAAATAAACTAAAATGAAAATCTAAACTAAAATAAATAAAATAAACTAAACTAAACTAAAATAAATAAAAATAAACTAAATAAATTAGTAAACCTAAACCTACTAGTTACTTAATTTAAAACCTAAAAATCTAAACCCTAAACCTTAAATACTAAACCTTAAATCCAAAACAGTAAACCTACAACCCAAAACCCTAAACCCTAAACCCTAAACCTTAAATCCTAAACCCTAAACCATAAAAGCATAAACCCTAAAACTCTAAATCCTAAACCCTAAACCCTACACCCTAAACCCTAAACCCTAAACCCTAAACCCTAAACCTAAACTAAATAAATAAATTAAAAATGAACCTAAGCCATAAAACCTAGTAAATGTAAACATGAACCTAAACCCTAGAATGTGCATAACCTGATGGTAGAACATCATCACAAGGGATTAGTCTAGATTTGGCAATGGGCAAGGTGGAAAAATTATTAGTGGTGGTGGGGATGTGGTGCTACTGGATATGGAGGTGTTGTTCGGAGCAGTGGTGGTTATGGAGGTGGGAGGAGTGATGGAGGTTACAACCATGGTGGTGGCTGAGGAAGAGATCAAGGATATGATGGTGGATCCAACTACTCAAGAGGCCGGGGTGGTTCTGTTGGGAACTGGAGAAATTGAAGAATAACCGATCCAATATGCTGCTTATGGAACTGTCTTTAAAGTAAAGATGACTCTAGTTATCTAATTTCACTATGTGTGCTCATTTTTTATCTATGTCATCGCTTATGTCTTTAAAAACTTGGTATGTTAGTTTGTTGATGAAATTAAGAAAAAAAAGAAATGTTGAATCTAAATCTGTTCTCTATTAAAATAAAAAATAAAAACCCTAAACCCTAAATAAAACTTGAACTTTAGACCTAAAACATAAATCCTAAACCCTAAAACCTAAACACTAAAAACCATAAACCCTAAAACCCTAAACCCTAAACCCTAAACCCTAAAACCTAAACCCTAAACCCTAAACCGTAAACCCTAAACTCTAAACCCTAAACCCTAAACCCTAACTCCTAAACCCTAAACCCTACACCCCAAACCTTAAACCCTAAACCCTAAAAAGATAAAAACCTAAACCTCAATAAAATAAAACCTAAAAATAAAATCAATAAAAGAACCATAACAAAAATAAAATAAAATAAAATATCTAAGCTAAAACCTAAACCTAAACCTAGACTTAAAAAGAAAATAAAATAAAATTAAAAATAAAACTAAAATAAAATAAATTAAAACCTAAACTAAACTAAAAAAATTAAAAACCTAAATAAAATAAAAACTAAATAAAAACCAAAACTTAGAAAATAAACCTAAAAATGAAAAAAAAATAGAACATAAACCCTAAATTAAAAATAAAATCTAAACTTAAAATAGAAATAAAATAAACCTAAACCTAAACTAAAATAAACTAAACTAAAATAAATAAAACCTAAACATAAACCTAAAATATACTAAACCTAAACCTAAACCTAAAATATACTAAACCTTAACCTACACCTAAACCTTAAATAAAATAAAATAAACTAAAAATAAACCTAAACCTAGACTAAAAAAAATAAAAACTAAAAATAAACCTAAAACCTAAACCTAAGAAAATAAAATAAAAATTGAAACCTAAAATTAAAAAATAAAACCTAAACATAAAAAATAAAATAAAAATAAAACTCAACAAAAAAATAAACGAAAACCTAAAGACTAAACTAAATTAAAAAATCTAAACTAAAATAAATAAACATAAAATAAATAAACTAAACTAGATAAAAATAAGAAATAAACCTAAATAAAAATTAAAATTAAAATAAACTCAAATAAATAAAGAATAAAGTAAATAAACCTAAATCTATTGGTCTACTTAACTTTAAAAAAAACCTAAATCCTAAATCCTAAACCCTAAACCCTAAACCTAACCCTAAACCCTAAACTCACAACCTTAAACCCTAAACCCTAAACCATAACACTGTACCTTAAACCCTAAACCCTAAACCCTAAAACCATAATCCCAAAACCCTAAACCCTAAACCCCTAAACCTCCAAACCTTAAACTAACCTAAACCCAAACTAACCCTAAACCCTAAACCCTAAACTAATCATAAACTTTAAGAATGGGCAAAACGTTGATGGCAGAACATCACCGCCAACCAGGCTCTATCTAGGTCTCCAGGGAGGTGAAGGTGAGGCACGCTATCGTAGTAGTGGTGGGGATCTGTGTGTATATGGAGGTGGTGGCTGGAGCATGGTGGTTATGGAGAGTGAGGAGGGAGAGGTTACAACTGGTGGTGGCAAGGGAGAGATCGGGGATATGAGGGAGGATCCCACTACTCGAGAGGTGGGGGTGGTTCTGATGGGAACTAGAGAAACTGAAGAATGGCCATTCTGATCTATTGCTTATGGAGCAGTGTCTTTATAGTAGAGACGATTCTACTTATCTAGGGTTTTATATTTGCTCTATGGGTGCTCATTTTTTATCTATGTCATTGCTTATGTCATAGAAAACTTGGTGTGCAACTTGGTTGATGAAATAAAAAATAAGAAATGTTGACTCTGAATTAGTTCTCTATTAAAAAACCATAAACCCTAAACCCTAAACTAAAAATTAAACCCTAAACTGAAAACCTAAACACTAAACCCTAAATCCTAAACCCTAAACCCTAAACACAAAACCCTAAACCCTAAACCCTAAACCCTAAAACCCTAAACCCTAAACTTTAAAACCACAAACCCTAAACTCTAAAAACTACAACCCTAAACCCTAAACCCTAAACCCTAAACCCTAAACCCTAAACCCTAAACTCTAAACTAACCCTAAACCCTAAACTAACCCTAAACCCTAAACTAACCCTAACCATAAACCATAAACCCTGAACCTTGAATAAAGATGTCATTAGAGTAAATCTAATGACCTCATCTAACATTGTTATGGTATCTAAAGAAAATGACTTCAAGAGACTTTCCTTGACTATAAGTGATTTGAATACCCTAAACCCTAACCCTAAATCATATTATAATACCATATATTATAATATAATGTAGAATCATATATTTGAGCATGTAGTGATGTGTTTTTGGATGTTATAAGATGTTTTGAAATGTTTTAGTATATTATGGTATTGTGCCCTATAGTCTATATTAATATAAATAATAAAAATATTGATTTAATAAATCAGATGATGATATTTGTTAAATTTGAAGTGGGAATTAGGTTGTAGTACCAAAGGAGCCTAAGAGGTAAGATTTTAAGTTCAAAATTAATATTATATGTTGTAGCATAGTATAACATCATATATCATAATATATTGTCT